>QGSO01000162.1:1413705-1836457 GCA_011037825.1 Carya cathayensis | reverse complement strand
TGAATTCATTTGTTATCATCAAAATCCATGTGTAAATATATAATTACACAAAACTTGAAACCTTAGGTTTAACAATCTCCCCCTTTTTGATGATGACAAATACTTGATAGAACCTGAAGCCTGTATTAATACTTAAGCTCCCCCTGAGAATATGCGTTAGTTTTTCAAGCAAAAAAATAAATATAATTCCAAGCCTATATAACAAGTTTAACAATTTAAACAATATTAATGTTCTAGTCTAAAACTTCTCCCCCTTTTGGCATCATTAAAAAGGATCCGCAGCAAATAAATGGTCTGAAGAAAACGGTGTATTGTAGACACTGTAGATAGTAAAAAAAGAATAATTGGATCCGTCCGTGACCCGACAAGTGTGGCTGGAGATTTGAAAAAAACGCCTGATGTTGTTGACAAACGAGATTGAAGGCTCCGAGTTTCTAAAAAATGTCATTTTCATCGAACGGAAAAAAAAACATTACTCGTTGACTTGGATGATAGCTCGTCTTGTTCTTTATGCTATGTCTATAAAAGCAGTCTTAAAGTTCATCCAATCCGCATCAAGTTTTCTTCTTATCTCTATAACTCATCTGCATTCCTTCTACATTCTCGCTTTAAGTTTTCAATTCTTTTCTCAATGGCCAATTCTTCTAACATTCCTCTAGATCCATCCATGAGGTATTCAGTACCTCAACCTCCTGTCCTTTCTGCAGCTACCATTGGTGCCATGTTGCAGCAAGAAAATAATAGTATGGCTAATAAGTCAGACTCCGATGCTATCTACGACTTGGTGAGTCTCGAGACTCGCTACTCAACCTCCTGTCCTTTCTACAGCTACCATTGGTGCCATGTTGCAGCAAGAAAATAATAGTATGGCTAATAAGTCAGACTCCGATGCTATCTACGACTTGGTGAGTCTCGAGACTCGCTACTCATCCTCTATTGTTGCTTTTTCCCAGTGGGTTCAAGCCAAAAACCATGAGGTTGAAAAGCTTAAGGAACAAATTGTTGTACTTCAACGAATTGTTCAAGAGTCTCACACAAGGGAAGGAATCCTTCGGCAGAAGAATAAACAGTTGAAATCTCTATTGAAATCTTCATTCCGCTTGCCAGTTCCCATGAATAGGGAAGACATGATATTGTATGAAGAGAATGAGCATCTCAAACATGAGGCTAAGAACCTCAAGTTTATGTAAAAGCATTTTTAAATAAAATCTATCTATTTTTATGAACTCTGATCTGTCTTTTAAGAGATATTCATAATATGCATCATACCTATTTCTCTTCTAATCATACATAATCTATCTTCTGGTAAAGGTTTTGTGAATATATCTGCTAACTGATCGTGTGTGTTTGTGAACTCTAGTACTATATCGCCTTTCTGCACATGATCTCGAAGAAAATGATATCTTATTTCAATATGCTTAGTTTTAAAATGTTGTATTGGGTTCTTTGAAAGATTTATAGCACTTGTATTATCACATTTGATTGGAATGTGATTATACATGAGTTTAAAATCTTCAAGTTGTTGCTTCATGTAAAGAACTTGAGCACAACAACTACCCGCAGCAACATATTCTGCCTCAGCAGTAGATAGTGCAACAGAATTTTATTTTTTACTAAACCAAGAAAATGGTGCATGACCTAAGAAATGGCATGCTCCACTAGTACTTTTTCGATCTATTTTACAACCAGCATAATCTGCATCTGTGTAGCTGATTAGATCGAAAGATGTGTGCTTAGGATACCATAACCCTAGGTTAATTGTACCATTAAGATATCTAAGAATGCGCTTAACTGCAATTAAATGAGATTCTTTTGGAGATGATTGAAAGAGTGCACATAAGCACACACTAAACATAATATCTGGTCTACTGTCTGTCAAATATAATAAGCTACAAATCATACCTCGATATACTTTCAAGTCAACTGGCTTACCGGATTCATCTTTATCAAGTTTAGTGGATGTGCTCATTGGTGTTCCAGTTTCCTTAGCACCTTCCATCCCAAACTTCTTCAGCAATTCCTTAATATATTTTGATTGATTGATGAATGTCTCACTTTTTGCTTGCTTAATTTGCAATCCGAGAAAGAATGTAAGTTCTCCCATCATGCTCATTTCAAATTCATCCTGCATAGTCTTAGCAAAAACTTGACACATCTTTTCATTAGTAGCACCGAATATTATATTATCAACATAAATCTGAATCAAAAGAATATCACCATTTTCGTATTTAATGAAAAGAGTTGTCTCTCTTGAAAAACCTTTTTCAATCAAGAAACCACTGAATCTCTCGTACCACGCTCTAGGAGCTTGTTTGAGTCCATATAGTACTTTTGTGAGTTTGAAAACATGATTTGGAGAAATATGATTTTCAAAACCTGGAGGTTGCTCAACATATATCTCTTTATTTATAAAATCGTTTGTTTTTGCTTGTAGAAGATTTCATGCATACCTATAAAAACAATTAAAATGATTTTTCTTGGTACCCAAGTTCTTTGGGTCCTTTATTTATTAGTATTAGAAGAAATAAGATTTTTAAGTACCCATATGGCCCTAATAGTCATTGTATGTTTTCTTCTAATAGGACAAGCATGATAATTATGACAGTTTCTATTACAAAAATTGCAAATAGCATGTGGCATATATAAAGAACTTGAGTGATTATAATAGTATCCCTTTTTGACAAAATTATTACGAAAAGAATTTTGAATATTAGACTTTGATGTAGAAGGATTATCAAAGAAGTTTTTATAAGGTTTGAATTTTTGTTTTGGCATATATCCCAAGCCTGCTTTGTCAAAAACACATCTTTGACTACCAAGAAGTTTTTCAAAATTTCTTTTTCCATTCGTAAAGTTTTCAACAATATTTTCTAAATCAGTTTTCTTCTTCTTCAACTCAAGATTTTCATCTTTTAAAACAATATTTTCTTTTTTTAAAATATTAATTTTTGAGCCTTAATCCTAATTTCGAATGTTAAGAGATTTACAACATTTCTCTATGACTTTAATGTGAACTTGTTTCCTTCTTGCTCATGCTTGGTTCCTTGATGTGCTTGACTCCATTTTGTGGACAACTTGAGCTTGAGACTCCTTCATTCTTTGAAATCATTTGTTATCATCAAAATCCATGTGTAGATATATAATTACACAAAACTTGAAATCTTAGGTTCAACACTTACATATGGAGGCATCATGGATACCAACTAGGTGGCAGGAAAGTAGTTTACTTTACTAGTTATATATACATTGTCTCCCAGGTCCTCCCTTTCCTTGGAGAAAGAGTGAGGTTTTCAATGCCTTTGGTATCAAAGGACTTAAGTCTCACACCCAGTGAGTTTTAGTTATTCTATTTCTGGTGTTTTGCATTGTCTTTTCCCTTCACTCCTGAGTTGTGATCAAATGGAGGTAGAGGATTTGGCAAAGCGTTGGGAGAGACTACACTTATCAGAGGAAGAAAGGTCTTGTTTTCACGTCAAACAGGTTTTATCAAAAGAGGAGGACAGAAGAGGAAAACATTGCATAGTTGGGAGGGCTATGACGGAGAAAGGAATTAACAGTGAAGCTTTCAAGATTACAATGTCTCAAATCTGGAGATTGGAAGGATGGGTCAGGTTTAAAGAGCTGGGAGACCCATATTTTCTGATCGAGTTCCAAATTCTGGCAGATAAAAGAGAAAATACTTAGTGGTCGTCCCTGGTTTTTTGATAGACATCTCCTTACGTTTCTAGAAGTGGATGGAACATATTCCATAAATGAACTAAAATTTGCATATGAACCTTTCTGGGTTTAGCTCCATAACCTTTCACTAGCCACCATGACAGAAGAAATGGGAGAACAATTTGTAGCCTCCATTGGACACGTGATCCTGGTAGATACTGAAGCAGATGGACGTGCATGGGGAGATGTTTGAGAGTGAGGGTACCGGTTGACATCCATAAACCTCTTTTGAGAGGGAAATGGAAAAAAGTGGGTGAGAAAAAGCACTAGATTTCATTTAAATATGAAAGATTGCAAAATTTCTACTTTCAATGTGGGGTGCTCTTTCACAAGGGCAAAGATTGCACCAGGCTGCGACCTGAATATAGAGGTGAGGAGGAAGCTCCACAACAATGTGGTCCCTGGCTTCGTGGTCAGCCGAGGAACACAAACATCTTTGACAGTCGCAGGTACGGTGGCTCGGGCGGTGATATAAAACATTACGCAGAACGTCAAAGAACTAGAGCTGAAGCTGTCAGAGAGGAGGCATGGCCAAAATCTCAGGCTGTCAATCAATTGGCTCTGGCAGAAGAGTAGGAAGGTGCACCAGCGGAAAAGAAGGAAAAGGGCCTTCGAGACTGTTGGATGCAACAACTCAATGTGGGAAGTTTGGGAAAAGGTAACTATTTTGGTGATTATTTGGGGGTCCCTAGTTCATTTCAGGCCAAAAGTAAATCGTTAGAACACAATGAGGCAGCGTACGCACATGAAAACAGAATGTCTAGGGAAAACACTAGTACCCAAAGCCCACATGGTTTTAACGTGGGAATGGAAATAGAGGCTAACTTAACAACACCTATAGGAGTAGGGGTTGAAAAATATACAATGGCACTCGTTTTAGATAGTGGAGTGAATCTAATACCAGCTACTAGTAAGGATGGTTCTAATGAGGGGCAAAATGGTCCAAAGGTCAAGGAGCCTAGCAATAGGAAAACTACAGACAACCAGCAAGTAGGAGATGAAAGTAGGACACATGCTACGGCTAGCTTGAATAAGAACACTAAGAAATCGAAAAGAAATGCATGAGAAAGAGGCTCAAACATAGAAGGCAACGAGGTAGAGTCTCTGGCTGACATCTCAAACCAGGCCCTGAGAACTAACTACAAGAGGGGTTGTAAGAGAAGGGTACATGAATACCTGGTGCAAAGAGAACAAAGAGATATATTGAAAACAAGGAGAACCACCATGAAATGGCAGAGGTTGGAAACCAGCCCTGCCAATTCCAATGAGTATAATAGTATGGAACTGCCGAGGGCTTGGGAACCCTCAAACAGTTAGTCTCCTTAGGAATTTAACTAAGGAAAAGTGGCCCAACTTAGTTTTCCTTGTGGAGACTAAGAGCAGAAAAGCAAGATTGGAGGAGGTGAGGAGGAGCTTGAAGATGGACAGATGCTTTGCTATGGACTGTGTGGGTTTGAGTGGAGGCATCGCATTACTCTGGAAGGAAGCCTGGCATGTCAAAATAATCAACTACACAAAATGGCATATTAGTGCACTAATTCAAGAAGGAGACCCTGGACCAACATGGCAGTTCACAGGGTTCTACAGACATCCTGATTTTGCCAAAAGGAGTAGCATCTAGCAATTGTTGCAAATGCTAAAACCTTCTAGCCCTATGGCTTGGCTTTGTGTAGGTGACTTCAATGCGATCCTGCACCAGAAAGAAAAAGTGGGTGGAGCAAGTAGGCCTTATAGACAAATCGAATTGTTCAGAACGGCAGTTGACTCCTGTGGGCTTAATGTGACGCCCCCAAATCCCCACGCATGGACACGGGGAAATCGAGACGTCCGGACGATGACAACACGGGTCACCATCCTTTCGACGAGTGCCAAGTGTGTGCAAGCGACAAATGTGCATGAAGAAATACGCAGCGGATAGCAAAGATATATAACTAAGTACCAGAATTTTTTCTTAAATAAAATACAAAGCGGTTCAAATCATACATAATAAAATATTACAAGTCACAAATATTGTTTCAAAGCCAAAACCAAAACTTAAACTTCAACTCAGAACTCCAGCGAAGCCGCATCCTCGGGCTCAGTCTCCTCCTCCTCCTCGAACTCTGCACCAAAATCTACGGTACCAAAAATGGTGCCGCAGGTAAGTAAAATCCAAAAGCCACTAGATAAAAACATATAGAACTCAAACAATATGCATGAATAAAATGCTAATGCACAACACCCATAAAACATATTTTTCCACACACGCCAAAAATCCCATTTGGCCCAAAAGCATTTCCCTTACTCATATCCTCGCCATTATCCCAGATAATGGCCCAAAAACCAGTCTCGCCATTTTCCTAGAAAATGGCCCATTAACCAAAACATCAAAGCACTGTAGGCAGGAATCGCAGGCGGGACTCTACCACCATCCCTACTCGTCGTGCACCGTAGGCGGGAATCGCAGGCGGGACTATACCACCATCCCTGCTTACCACCATCCCTACTCATCACCGTAGGCGGGAATCACAGGCGGGACTATACCACCATCCCTGCTTACCACCATCCCTACTCATCACCGTAGGCGGGAATCACAGGCGGGACTATACCACCATCCCTGCTTACCACCATCCCTACTCATCATACATCGTAGGCGGGAATCACAGGCGGGACTATACCACTATCCCTGCTTACCACCATCCCTACTCACGCTCCTAACTCAAACCAAACGTTCACATATATCATAAATCATTTCTCACTCACAAACCCAGTTTTCATTCACAAACAAAGTACATGCATGCAACTACACGAAAACCGGGTTTTCCCCTTTTTAAACATGAAAACGTGTGCAATACACCATGCAAATATCAAGGCATACATATCGCAAACAAATAACCACATCAACCAAATCAACTCCGTCCTCAATCCATCCGACCCCCGAACTCTTCGGACTTTGTCCAGAATCAGCAAACCAACCAAATAAATTATTGTAAGAGCAAAATATAATTAAATCTAAAAGTAGAGTTTGGAAAATACTTACAATGCTATATATGATTTTTAGAAGGTTCGGCGCGCTGCAAACGACGAGTGGAAAGCAACGTAACAGTGCAAATGCACTGTAGCCGTGGGTCGCAAAATACCCACTTTTGAACGGGAACAACCCAAGACCCCAAATTGATAGGGAATGGTCTAGGGATGTTTATGAAGCTAGTGGAAGTGAGTTTTGGCCGTGGGTGGCGGCGAAAACACCGGTAGAAGTGAAAAATGAGCAAATCGGAGTTGAGCTCGTGGGAGCTGCTCCGGTGGCCGATCTAGGCCGGAAATGGGTGGGTTAGGTCGGCAAGAGGTAGGGGAGGAAGTGGTGAAAAGATGGTGGCCGGAGGTGGTGCGACGGCACCGGAAACGGTGACAAACCGTGCGGCTTAGATGCACTTTTCCGGCCAAACGGCCGGCCGGTTGGGGGAGATCTTCGGAGGGGTGGTGCACCGGAGGAAGAGGAAGTTTTCTGGATGGGTGGTGGAGGCCACGCCGCCGGCAAGTGGCGGTTCTGGGCGGAGGAAGAAAAATGGTAACAGGGGAAAAACTGGGTTGGTGCCGCGACTTTGAGCGGCTCGTGGCGGCTAACGGTGGCTCCGATGGTCCTGAAAATTGGAGGGGTTGTAGTCTGCCGTGAGAGGAAGAGAATGGCGGGGGTGGTGTATGACACCTCCACCGGACGGCGGAGATATGGCTGGCCAAAGGTGGCTGCGCGGAAAGGAAAAACAGAGGAGAAAACTGGGCTGGGGCAGCAACTTTAGGCCGTGCGTGGCGGCTAACGGTGGGTCCGATGGCTCTGAAAATTGGTGGGGATGTAGTCTGGTGGGAGGGGAAGAGAATGGCGGGGGTGGTGTACGACACCTCCACCGGACAGTGGAGCTATGGCCGGCCAAAGGTCGCTGCGCGGTAAGGAGAAAAGGGAGAGGAGCGCGCGGGGAGAGAGAGAAAACGGGAAGAAAGAAGAAGAAAGAGGAAGAAAAGGAAAGAAAAGGTGAAAAAGGAAAAGGAAAAGGGAAAAAGAAAAAGAGAAGAGAAAAGAAATGAGGTCCAATCCTCACTTCCGGGATCCAAAAACTGCTTCGCCAAAAACGATATAAAAACATAAAACGACTAAAATAAATTAAACACCACATCAAATAAATAAATAAACACCATTTAAAATATTTTAAACACAACGTCAAGCTAAAATATAATAAATAACTAGTAAAAACCAACT
Organism: Carya cathayensis; assembly: GCA_011037825.1. Classification (NCBI taxonomy): domain Eukaryota; kingdom Viridiplantae; phylum Streptophyta; class Magnoliopsida; order Fagales; family Juglandaceae; genus Carya; species Carya cathayensis. The sequence continues at coordinate 1,828,509 of QGSO01000162.1, read as the reverse complement.
ATTAAATTTTAAAACCAAAAACGAGCTAAAAATAAATTGAACAGCAATTTTAAACTCAAGAGTAAATAAAATCCAATTAAAATCTGATAATTTAAAATAAAAGAACTATTATTTTAATTAAATTAAAATATTCCTTCAGTGAAAATACACGTAAAAGTGGGTCATCACACTTAATGACATCCATTCACAGGGACTGAGGTTCACATGGTCCAGTAACAGGTGTGGAAAGGCTTTCATAAAAGAAATGATAGATAGAGCTTTTGCTAACAAGGAATGGAATGAGCTCTTCAAGAATGGCTCGTGTACTATCCTTGCTGTAATTAAATCTGATCATTCTCCCCTTGTAATTGAATTGCACACCAAAGGCACTAAAGGAAAAAAGAGAGAGAGCTGTTTTAGATATGAGGTGGCTTGGGAGTTGAGAGAAGATTGCTTGAATACAATAACTGAGGCATGGAGGAAGGATGGAGGAGCAGGGGGAAAGGCTAGCCAGTTAAGACAGAAGCTTGGTGTATGTCAGCGGGACTTGCAGTGCTGGAACAAGAAGAGGCAATGGAGAGAGCACTCGACAATCACCACAAGAATGGCAAAGATTGGTCACCTCCAAGACACTGGCACAAGTGATCACCTATCCCAAATGAGAGATATTCAAAAGAAAGTGGAGACAATTTTGATAGAGAAGGACTTAAAGTGGCGGTAGAGGGCAAAGCAACACTGGTTCAAACTTGGTGAGAGAAATACCAAATACTTTCATATACAAGCCAGCCAAAGGAGGAAAACTAACACCATCAAATCTATTGAAGATTCACATGGAAGAACTATTACTGAACAGACAGAGATTGGGGCTATTTTCATAGGGTATTTCTCTTCACTCTCTACAACTTCTCAGCCTTCTAACTTTGAGGATTGTTTAAATGCCATGGATGCTAAGCTGACAGGGGAAATGAAGAGCTGGCTTATGAATCCTTTTACTCGACAGGATATCAGAGCAGCTGTCTTTCAAATGAACCCATTGGGGTCTCCTGGCCCCGACGGGATTCCAGCCCATTTTTACCAAAAGTACTGGGAGGTAGTGAGTGAAGAAGTGTGCGAGCTAGCCCTCCAAATACTTAATCAAGTGGGTTCCCTATCTAAGGTAAATGACACCTTAATTTCCCTTATTCCCAAAGGCAAGAGTCCTAAAAAAGTAACTGAGTTCAGGCCCATCAGCCTCTGTAATGTAGTGTACAAAATCATATCCAAAACAATTGCAAACAGACTAAAAGCTATTCTCCCTCAGCTTATTTCCCATAACCATAGTGCCTTTGTGCTAGGCAGGCTAATTTATGATAATACCATAGTGGCTTATGAGATTTTACACTCCATGAACTCAAGGATGAAAGGAAAAAAAAGGTTTCATGGCCCTCAAATTAGATATGAGTAAGACCTATGATAGGGTTGAGTGGAGGTTTGTTGAAGCTATTATGAAAAAGATGGAGTTCCCTAATCACTGGATCAACATCATCCAGACCTACCTTAGTTCTGTGTCCTACTCACTCCTCATAAATGAGGAACCCCAACATATTTTCAGGCCCTCCAGGGGACTTAGACAGGGGGACCCTTTGTCCCCCTATCTGTTTATACTTTGTGCTGAAGCCCGTACTTGTCTCCTCAATAGAGCCGAGCTTTGTGGTACCCTCACTCCTGTCCCAATTGGAAGAGGACCTGTCACTGTAAACCACATTTTCTTCGCAGATGACAACCTTTTATTCTTTAAAGCAACCCTTGATGAACTCAGTTGTGTTATTAAAATCCTTGGACAATATGAGAGGGCCTCAGGCCAGGTTTTAAACAAAGACAAATCCTCTATTTTCTGAAGCAAAAATACAGACCAGGCAACACAGATTCAGATATTGAAAGTAGCAGGAATTAAGTCCTCTTGTACTTTCGAAAGGTACCTGGGCTTGCTGGCACTGGTGGGCAGAACCAAGATAGCAACCTTCCATTCCCTCATTGATAGAACATGGGCTCGTGTAGCCAATTGGAAGACAAAACACCTCTCTACAGCTGGGAAAAAAGTATTACTGAAAGCAGTCTTGCAAGCCATCCCTACCTATACCATGAGGATGTTTCTTCTACTAATATCCATTACCAACAAACTGAACGAAATGCTCAGAAAATTTTGGTGGGGTTTTTATGAAGATACTTCCAAGATTCAATGGGTCAATTGGAACAAGCTCAGCACTAGAAAGGACTCAGGGGGACTTGGGTTTAGAGACCTGAGATTGTTTAATTTAGCACTACTTTCCAAGCAAGGGTGGAGGATTTTACAAAACCCATCCTCACTAATGGCAAGGGTCCTCAAGCAGAAGTATTTCAGCAAGTTGGGTTTTCTAGAAGCACAGGTGGGGTCAAGGCCTTCATTTGTATGGAGAAGTATCAATGCAGGAGCAAAACTGTTAAAAAAGGGTCTCATGTGGAGGATAGGGAATGGAACCAAAGTGAACATATGGATTGATAGATGGATACCACACCTGCACAGAGAATCTGGACTAGGAGGATTGAAGTCATCCATGGAAATGGCTTCAAGCATCCCACTTGTATTTATCAATAGGCCAAAACAGAAATGTTACATTATAGTGAGGCACTCAAAGAACCAACAACTACTAATGTAAATGACCCAGCAAAGGCACACACTTGGTCTAAATCTGATGCTAACTGTGTTAAAGTCAATTGGGATGCAGCTCTTAACTCTAAGGAGGGGAAAATAGGCATAGGAGTTCTTATCAGAGATCATCAAGGTCTGGTCATTGGAGCCCTCCGTGCAAACAGGCCTCTAAAAGGAAGTCCTTTTGATGCTGAAGCCTATGGTTTACTCATAGCACCAGATTTTTGTAGAAAGCTTGGCTTGCAACGAATCTACTTAGAGGGGGATGCAAAACAAGTGGCAGATCTGCTAAAAAATCACGAATTGAACTGGAGCCTAGGTGGATGCCTCATTGGAGATGCAAGACAGTTGTTGGATGGTTATAGTCATTGGTCAGTATCACATGTTTTTCGTGAGGCAAACTCAGCAGCTCACTACCTAGCAAAAGATGCGCTTCTTTGCTCTGAAGATCTTTATAACATTGAAGTTTGTCCATCATGTATTCTTGCTATTGTTACCAAGGAAATGTTGTATACTTTCTAGTTTGAATTGTTTTTAGGCTGTTTGGGTGTATTTGGTAACTGGTTTAATGAGATTAGGTTCTCTTTTCAAAAAAAAAAAAAAAACACTGTCTCCCCTACATACTTTAGACATTCCTCCCTATCTTCACATCATGTTTGGGACCTAATTGATGGGACCAATTTAGATTCATGTTGGTCCAATTGTATAAGTCATGATTAAATATCTTGTGCTTCAAACGTTAAGGGAGTTAGCATTTGTGAGATAAATATATTTCCAATGGGTATTGCCTTTTTTCATCAAATATGAACCTTTCAATAATACTTCTTTACTTCATCTCCTATTGAACTTCTATACATGATCGCCTATAGATATGGATGCTTATATAGATCTATACGCTTCGTTTTTATCTATACAAACTGTAGAGTTTTTTCTAATCAATCAAAAACACCATTCTCAAGTTTATAATGATTATGGGAAGCTTTTTGACATTTCAAATGATGCATTGTGTATTTTATTTATACACCAATCCATGTTTGTTAGATAGGATGTCTATAAAAGTAAAACCTAGTGTTAAAACATTCATTTTTAAGATGGACAAAACTTGGATGCACCTCATCGATAGGTTTAGGTCAAGGGAATATAATGATGGGGTTAGGCAGTACCTCACAATGGCACGAGCTCATGCCCAAGGAAATAATAGTATGAAGTGTCCATGTTGTAGATGTCGTAATAATTCCTTTCTACCCATAAGCGAGGTAAAATGACATTTATTTATTATGGGTATAGATTCAAATTATACTAATTGGATATTTCATGGGGAGCAAGAACCCATCAGTTTCATGGGCAAGGACGAAGATGACAATGATAATGGTGATGATAATCGACGATTTGTTGGGTGACATTCATTCTGCATCCACTGTTGGTGTTGATGAAGACATGGCTCCACACCCCATGGAAACTAGCACAATTGAACCCAAACCAACCACTTTTGAGAAGCTATTGGAATATGCTCGGTGTCCACTTTATGATGGTCACATAGCACTTTCTAAACTATCATTCATTCTTAAGCTCCTCCACATCAAAACAGTTGGCTGGTGGAGTGTAAAGTCCATTAACATGCTGCTTAAAACTCTTGACAATAGCTTTTCTTGAATCACTCTTGCCAGAATCTTTCCATGAGTGACTCACTCAAAAATGAGTAGCACTAAGGCTATCCCAAGTGCAGGAGGATGTCGTGTAATAATTAGAAATAAATTCCTAGATCGTCTCCTCAGGGAAAGTTACTTAAAAATCAAACTCGTTGAAGAATGTGAAAAACTTCACAAAGAGAAAATAAGAGGATGGTATGTGCATGGATGGAAAAGGTTACTAGTCATGGACTAGATTCATATTTTTAGATTTTGATTGTCAGATTGGAATGTAAAGAACTACTAGATTAAACTCAGAAATTAATAAAACTAAATTAAGAATTAAACTAGATTAGAAAGTAATTGACAAAACATGCACTGAAATTGAAAAGCCCCAAAATCAATGTTCTAGGGTTCATCATTGTATTCAAATCACAAATTCTCAAATCAAACCATAGCAATTGTAATCACTAGTAAAATGAAAGCTTAATAAAAAAATAAAAATAAATAACATGAATTAAATGAATAACAGAAAAATCGTTCAAACTTCTAAGGCAAAAATCACCAAAATAATGAAGAAACTTAAAACTAAAATGAAATAGCAAGTAGGGAATGAAATGATCAAGCCAATTGAATGGAGATGAAGATTTGAGGTGGCGGAGAAGGATGAGCTACAGTAGCAATTAGACTCCTCAAGAAGTTCTTCAATATGCTGCAGTTTGAGTGAATGATACAGTGGAAAATGTGTAGCTGCTTGAATGATCGCTTGTATGAAGCCTCTTCTTCGAATCTAAATGAAAATCAATGGAAAAAAAATGAATTCTAAGTGTTTCTCTACTCAAAACCAGAGTTTCCCAGGTCCAAGCCGCGACCATAAGATGTGAAAGGGCATATATATAGTCTGACGGTGGAATAAACCCTAATCTGTAAAATACAACATTCGCTCGAGCAGAGTGTCGAGCGAACATCGAGCGTTCGACTCTGCCTGCCAAATGCCTCCGCTCGAGCGATCTCCTTTCCTGCACACCCGCTCGAGTTCACTGTCAAGCGGCAGTCGAGCATTTGAATCTGCCTGAATTCGCTTGAGCGGCCAAAAGCCGCCGCTCGAGCGATATGGACTAGAATGCATAGTAATCAATAGTTGGTAGAATTCAAGCAGAAATTCATGCTTTTAATCAATTAAAATCACAACTTTGATTTATTCATTTTTCCATATAAAACTAATGATAAAGTAATGAAAGAATTAAGATAGATTGGTTCTAAATGCATTAAGAATGCAATAATTCAGCTCAATCAATGAGGCACGTGCATTGAAGCGAGGGTTTGGATTTAAATACATTAAAATTCATGCATGCCCTGATGATTGCATACTATTTTGGAAGGAAAATAGCAACAAGCAAGTGTGTCCTAAGTGCAAAGCCTTCATGTGGTTGTCCTCCACACCTTCTCAACGACTAGTGCCCCAAAAGGTAGTAAGGTATTTTCCACTGAAACCAAGGCTATAGAGACAATTTATGTCCTAGAAAACTGCAGTATCCATGAGGTGGCATCAATCAAAAAGGGTACAAGATGAAAGCACTATGTGGCATCCTGCAGACTCTGAGGTGTGGACCACATTTGACAGAGAGCATCATTGGTTTGCTAAAGATGCTTGAAATATAAGGCTCGGGCTTGCTATTGATGAATTCAACCTATTCAATAATATGAGCAAACCATACAGCATATGACTAGTGATTCTAATTCCATATAATTTGCCTCTATGACTATGTATGAAGGACCCGTTCTTCATATTGTCTAACACTAATTCGTAGGCTGAAATCATCTGGGAATGAAATTGATGTTTACTTACACCCTTTAGTTGATGAACTACTAGATTTGTGGGAAAATGAGGTTGATACGTATGATGCCATGGTTGGCCAAAGATTTCGATTACATGCTGCTTTATTGTAGACTATTAATGATTTTTCCACATATGGTAACTTTTTTAGTTGGAGCACTAAAGGGAAGTTGGCATGCCCTTATTGCTATCTACGTACAGAATCTTTGTGGTTGAGACATGAAAGCATTGTTATATGGGTCATCATCGCTTCCTTTCAATAGGTCACATCTTGAGAACGAAGAAGAATATTTTTAATGGAAAAGAAGATCACCGTATGCCACCTAAGCAGCTTTTGGGAGAAGATATAATGCACCAATTGAGTAGCATTGGTTATGTAGATTTTGGCAAGGGTACTAAGAGGAGAAAGCGCACCCTATAGGAGTTAAATTGGACAAAACAAAGTATTTTCTTTGATCTACCCTACTGGCCAGCTCTAAAACTTAGACATAATCTCGACGTTATGCACATCGAGAAGAACATTTGTGACAATGTCTTGGGTGCATTGATGAATATTTCAGATAAAACAAAAGATGGTATTAATGCTCAACAAGACTTGGCTAGACTCGGTATAAGGAAAGAGTTGCATTTGATAGTAGCTAGTGATTGAGTTATTATCCCTTATGCCTATTTCATGTTGCATGGAGATGAGAGGAAAGAGTTTTTCGCATGGTTGAAATGTGTAAAATTTCCTAATGGTTTCATATCTCACCTTTCGAGATGTGTTAATTTTAGCGAGTATAAAATATCTTGTATGAAAAGTCACGATGCCTACATATTCATGCAAAAGCTATTGCCAGCGGCAATCGCAAGGTACTTAAGACATGATATACGTTTGTTATTGATGGAACTTAGCACATTTTTCAAGGAATTATGTGCATGAACATGTATGAAAGAAGTAGTGAAACGCCTTGAGATTGACATTATCCTCATTCTTTAAAAGCTGGAAACAATAGTTCTACCAAACTTCTTTGACGTAATAGTCCACCTGGCTATCCATTTACCTTGGGAGTTGTTGCTCGCAGAACCAATTCAGTACCAATGGATGTATCTGTTCGAGAGGTATTTGGACAAATTTAAGCAGTACATGAAAAGCAAAGTCCGCCCAGAAGGACCTGTTGCTAAGACATATATTCATGTAGAATGCTTGACATTCATGTCGATGTATCTGTATGACTGTCTAGGATTAGGGAAGGTGATGGTGGTTTAATACTTTGGTTTTTTGACAATCAGGATTGATGGTGCCAGTGCCTTGAGCTCTTGTAAATAACACTCTCTTGCTAGGATCTACTCCCCCTACCTCTCCAATGCCTGTTTCTATTGGAAATAATCCTTGACTTCCCTGTTCAAGCTAATTGGGGAAAAATTCCGGACGACAAACATATTTTAATTGACCTTACTGGTCACGAACTAAAACGCATTGACACAGTTCTAAATTGGGCCAAAGACCATGATAGCAAAACCGAAGACAATGCCCTGTGGACCAACAAGTTACCATCGCCGTCCAACATTGATAGATTTCTTGTTATGCCTGATCATTCTCATGTAAAGGGATGAAAATTAAAGGCGGTGAAGGCTTCTTCTAAGAAGAGGCCTGCTTCACCGCCTTCTTCTAAAACCCTACCAAACATTCTCGTCAAGTGGATGGCGAGTGGTCCACAAACAACGCCACTATTAAGGACATGTTTCACACCACCACACATGGATGACCTGCAATGAACAAAAGAGCGGCATTGGTTGCCCTGGGGACACTCCGATGGTAAAGTTAGAATAATATGAGGGTAAGTATATGCAGAAGATGAAGTAAATCAAGTGAAATATTTGTTACCTTCGGTAGGCTATTTATAGAGGCGTTCAAAGGAAAAGATAACCATCCAACATAGATATATCTCCAACAGTTTCCCTTGTTAATTGGAGTGATCTCTTCCTTATATAGAGGCAGTGTTATCTAGTTAATACCCTGGGCATGGACCGCTATAGGTTACTGGTGTAATGGGTTTATAGACATATTGGGCCCATAGGTACTAAAGATCCCTTCCATTAACCTCTAGACTCAAATATAGATAATCGAAGATGTTTTTTGGCTTTCAAAAAGATTAGAAGATGGAAGCTTTCATTATTACTAGTGACTCGCTTACTATAAATTCAAAAATACTAAACCCACTGAATGTGGGTCCCAAATTTTTGTCCCGATTCTTTTTTTTTTTAAAAAACTTAGTGATTAAAAAAGTATTTTTTAGTGATGAAATTTTTTTAAAAAAATATTTATGAATATAAAAAAATGAATGAAAAGAAAAAATGCACTTCTAGGGATCGAGCTCGTGCTACATCCACCGTGGATGTAGTACTGCTCTAACTACAACATAATTGCTTTTTATTGACGGTTGGGAAATTGTGATAGTCCCCAAACTGTCACTAAAGACAAACGAAATTTTTTTTACCTTTGAACATAGAAGAAATTTACGTTCGAATGTCACATATACGTTCGAAAATTGAGGCTACTTACGTGCGAACATGAAATGTTTTGGCTCCAACTAATTAACGTTTGAATGTTAATTGTAACTTTAAATTAAATATGACTCTAATTTATTGTTTTGTGATTTTTATAGTGCATAATTTGTGAACAAGTCAAAAAAATTGTAATATAAATATTTATACACAATTTGTAAAATATAATTATATATTTATGTTTATATATATTTGAAGTGTAGTGATTTAGTATTAAAGTTGAAAAATCTAACATTAAAGAAGATTGAGAATTGAAATTAAAAAATAATAGATATATTAAATAATATTGCCCCATACATGTATGAAAAGCAAAATACAAAATATGATAGAATTTTGTAAACAACACTCAGAAGAATGCATTGTTTACGAAATTCATACTCCTTACCTCCTTAGTCATGGTATCAACCTTCTCCTTGAGGATATCTACACGATGGGCTATCTCGTCAACGAACTTCTCTACAGCCATGATCTGTCGATCGATATGCGCAGTCAACTGTGAGATCACCGCATCCACCCAAGCAGGCCGCGCATTTCTCATAGATGTACTCGTCGACTGCTAACTACTAGTCCCCACACCGGGCCCGGCCTACATTGGAGGAACTATATCTGCTACAGGGTGTGGCTGAAGTCGAGGATGCCCTCTCACCTGTCCAATGCTACGTCGATGCATGCTCACGTCGAGGGGGTTCATCTGATCTGTTACTCGCTCCTCTGCTTAGAGTGGTACTCTTTGATCAAGTAATAACCGGCTGATGATGACACTGTACGGGAGATTGTCCGTGGAGACAATGCTCGCCTTGTAACGAATCCTCTCAAAGATGCGCAGTGGTAAATCGATGGGATCTCCACGTGTCACTCGTATAAAAAACTGTGCCCGAGTCACACTAAATGTGGTCTTATGTGCCACAGGATCCACGTTTGTTGCGCAATAAGCTGCAATATGGAGAAGAAAGGTAGCAGATGTATTTGGTTGAAGGCATTCTTCCTCTTGATCTACATGTTGTGTCACCCGATGCGGATGTAGAAATCCTTGTCTCAGCCATCATCCCAAGCCTACATCTGCATCGGGTGTGCCATATGGTGATGAAGATGTGTGAACCACAACTATGTCGCCAGTCTGAGCATTAGCTGTAGTCGATGTCTCAACTACTCAACGAATCCCAAGGAGGTCGGCGATGACATCTAGTGAAATCTTTAAAGAAATACCGGGTATAGTCACGGAGTGATATGACGTGTCCTAAGACATGCAGCACATCCCCATATAGAACTCTCGAACAATTGAGGGGTATACCTTCTCCATTAATGTGTAGATATTTCCCCAGCCTCTACTGATGAAGACATCTCTGAAGCTTGTCTACTCTCATTTGAGCTCATCAAACTCATTGATAAGGACCTCTCGCTCCACCATAATAGTACAAGCCCCAATTCGAGCAGTGTCGTTAGTGCCTCATTCCCGTTCTCTGGTATGCAAAGAATGAGCCATATCCTGAAATTAGAAAAGGAAAAAAATTATTAGTAGTATTGATGCATCTTTTGTATTAATTTTAAACTACTTTGCATTAAAGTTCGAACATAATATAACATATGTTTAAACGTTTTGGTAAAATGTTTGCACGTATATGTTTAACGTTCAAACAAAATTAATACTCTTTCAAAGGTATAATGTACAGGTTTGAACGTTAAGGGCATAACTGCTAAGGATTTTGAAATGTGGTACGTTTGAACGTTATGCCTTCCACATTCGAACATATATGTTTAACGTTCGAATGTGTACATTACACGTTCGAATGTTAAGGGCATAACGGCTAAGAATTTTATAATTTGGTACATTTGAGTGTATAAGATTTATGTTCAAACGTAAGATAAATATGTTCCACGTTCAAATATATAAGATTTACGTTTGAACCTAAGATAAATACGTTTGAATGTGGAAAGCAAAACGATGAATAAATTGAAAAGTGGTATGTTTGGACATTAATATTCAACGTTCAAATGCAAATTAACTATTAAAAGTAACGATCGAGTGTAAGAAAATCACGTTCAAACATGGAATACTAACGGCTATGTATTTGAAATGTTGTACGTTTGAACGTTTTGGTTGAAACATTCAAACGTTACAACACATAATCATTGAGTTGACTCAGCCATTCTCAAAAATCGCGTACGACTATCCAAGTGGCAAAATGTCACCATAGAAACGAAATATACACTTCAAGAAACTTTTATGCGGTGGCCATTTGGCCAATGACAACCCGTGGTGGCCAGAAAATAGAGTTGAAAATCCGACCACCACTAAATTCATCTAATTTTCATTTTTCAAGTAAAACTTAAAAAAAATGTAAAAGGACAAAAGAGAGATGCCTACTTTTTTGTTACGGTTGTGGCAAAGTTTGACGACGGTGGTAGCGATTTAGTGGCAACGTTGACGGTGGAGAGAAATGAGAAATGATGTTTCCCATTTCGGTTTTTGGCTTTTATACACATTTGAACATCAGTTTGAGTAACATTCAAACGTTTATGGAAATGTCCGAACGTGAGAAAATAGTACGTCCGAATATTTCACAATTGAATATTACAATTATTATATACTATATATATTGTAACATATACTATATATATAGAATATAGTTATATATATAATGTAATATATAGTATATTATATATATGTATTATATTACAGTATACTATATATACTCTATAATGCTATATACTATATATAGTATATTGTTGTTAGTTTTATTAATTATATTTATAGTATTACTATATAGTATATTACTCCTATTAAAACTCCTATTAAAGAAGTGAAAGAAGTTCCTTTATTTATCCCCTGTGAAATTCCTGCTCACTTAAAATCTAATTTTTCTAAAACTAAAGACGATTTGCTAGAACAAATCTTTAGCAAATTAGACAAATTAAATATTGATAATACTGCATCTACTTCAAGATAATCTTATATTAATGTATTAAGTAAAATAGATTCACCTAATTTATCTGACTCTGAAATAAATAATACTGAAAATCAATTTAAAGATTTATAAATAAATAAGATTAAGAGAAATCATACTAATGAATATCATCCTAAGGAGTCTAAAAGGCATAATAGTTGGTATTAGAGCCATTGGTTATTTTATTGGTATATTCTATCTTATTGTTATTTTATTGTTGGTTTATTCTGTTAATGTTTAATTTCATGCTAAACTATTATGCTCATAATATTGGGTTTCATGATCGTTATGAATTAAAGGTACCAATACATATACTAATACTATATGTATTAATACATATACTAATTAGAACTTACCCTAATACTATTAGATATATACTAATACTATACACTAATACTATATATATAATGGAAGAATAATGCACAGTATAATTAAATTAATGTATGCATTTATAACAAGGCATACAATCATTTTTATAATCTTTTGGTAGACCATATTTTAAATGAGGAATATTTAAAATATTATAATGATTGATCTTGGATTAATCAATATAGATAATGGATCCGAGCATTTCATAGTATATTACTATTTTTTAATTTAGTGATTAAGAAAATATCTTTTATAAAATGTTGTGAATTTTTTTAGGAACTTCAAAAAATATTTAGAAATACCAAAACAATGGATGAAAACAAATAAGAAAATATAGGAAACTTTTTTTTTTGCCTCCTCGGAAGATCCCCAGGCCAGCTACATCTCCCCAAGGATGTAGCACTACTCTACAAACCAATTACGTTAGCCAATGATAATCAAACCCCAACATTGACAACCACACATAGTATGCATGGAGAAGGAGGAGAGGATGCATAAAGGTCCTGAAAAAAGTAGGATGGAAGCCACCATTTTCTTTGTTTATCTTGTTGCACAAGAGATAATACAAATTAAGTAAGAGGTGATTATTAAACAGAATAAGTAACAATCTAACGTTTAAATAATATTAATATTAATATATTATATATAATATTAATATATTATATTAATTATATATTAGTTATAACATACTAATAGTAATATCATAAAATTAGTTATAAAATATGTAAAGTCCGAACATTACAATTTAATGTTCAAATGTGAAGGGATGAAAATTTCAATGTTCGAACATTAAATTATTAACGTTCGAATGTAAGGAAAAATGTGGGAAATTCCTCGCTTATTTCCTCAGCTCCATTTATAAACATTTGAACGTGATAAAAATGCAGAAAATGTTTCGCATGAACTTTTCAACTGGGTGATGAGATTAAACATCCGTATGTTCCAATTTAACGTTTGAATGTTACATATGAAATGTTTGAACGTTTATGTTACAATTTTTATATAAATTTTTAAAATGTTAACGTTCGAACGACAGAACAAATGAAACATTTTTTGTATGAAAACACGCACAGGATGAAAAGCAGTCATTTATGCTTCATCCTGTGAGTGAAAGAGAGATAGAGAGGGTGAGAGAGGGTCGTGGTTTAGAGAGAGAGAGTTTTTGTGAGAGAGGGGTAGAGTGAGAGAGAGCTTGAGTGAGAGAGGATTAGAAAGTAATTGTTCATTGGCATTAATTCGTTTGTTCTTCAAGAGGGGTAAGGTGAGATTACTTTTACTTTCAAATTTTTTGTTTTATTTGTTAATTATTTTATTGTGAGGATGTGTTGTGAGATTACAACTAATTTTGTTTAAATATTTTTTGAAGGATTATTTGGTGGAGCTTGTTGTAGCGTTTGATTTGATACTAGTATTTGTTGGGCTAGGTATATTTTTAAACTTTGTTGTGAATTTATTGTGAATTTGTTTGTGAATATGTCAATATATGCACAAATATGTGATATCATTGTGAATAAATATGTGAACTTTTATTGAATATGTTAGGAATATGTTTATATATTGTGATTATTGTTTGTGAATTTTTATTGAATATGTGGGGAATATGTTTATAGATTGTGAATTTGGGTGTGAATATTTTTTAATTATGTTGTGAATATGTGAAATTGTTGTTATTATTGTGTGTGAATATTTATTAAATATGTTGTGAATATAGTGAAATTATTGTGATTCTTGTTTGTGAATAAATTTGTGAGCTTTTTTTGAATTTGTTCTTTCTTTGGAACTAGATGAAGTTTATGAACTTAATTTAAGACTAAGAATAAACTTATTATTCACTAAATTTAAAATATCAACATTTAAAATGGGAATAAATATTTAATATGTAATAAGTATATATAATATAGGAATACTAGTTTAATTAGAATATAATTATTGTGCAACTTATAAGTAAATAACTTAACTATATATAAAGTATAACATACATATAATAACTATAATTAATAATAACACATTAAATATTCCTATTCCTACCCTTGTGACTTTCCAAATCATTATATTATTCAATATATATATAAAAATAAAGAAAGTAAAACACTCTTCAAAAAAGAAGTCTTGAACCTACCAAATAATTAAGTTGAGAGTTGGAAGGAATGAATTAGTCTTTTTTTAGTATAAAATAGAGAGTAAATAACTAAGGATCAAATAAATGCTTAATTAGAAATTTGTATATACTTATTGTCTATATAAATAAATAACTCACTCAATTAAATTTATAAATATTAGTAAACATTTTAGACATAATAACTAATTATAACTAATATGTGCTTATTTTTGTGAGTAATTAAAATAAACCATTTTATACTAAGTTATAACATAAATAATAAGAAATAAATAATTATCAATTATAATAAAATATATATAATAACAATTATAATAACTATAATATTATAACAATTAAAATTACATAGATAACTATTATATAATAATAATTTTAAGATATTGTGTGACATGGCATAAATAACCTTAGACACGTTTAGGAATTAGTGTATCTTTAGGTGTCCACTAATTCTTGAATTGTCCAGTGTGGATAGTTTGAGATTATATTATTTGTATTGCACATACTTGTTATTCCTACTGAAGAGGTTTAGTATGAAATTTTGGTATCTTCCTCTATGGTTCTTCACGTATATTGGTCGTAAGGTCACAATCCCTCTATGTGAACATGTATACTTGAGGAACTATGGAAGGTGCTGCCGAAATTTCTACTGACGTGGAAAGTACTAGAGTGGCGAAATATGTGCAATATGGATAATATAATCTTGAATGGGATAGGACCAACTACCTTATTGAAAGAGCAGTGCGAGTTTGAGCATGACATGCATGTAAATTTTCTATGCACGTGTTACTAATAGATAGATTTTTTAGAAATGGACATATGTTGGATGTGTCTAGTTGATAGACTTGGAAATGATTACGTACTCTATGTGCATAGAGTAACTGCATAGAGTAAGAACCTTCATTGATTTTGCAAGGGTCTCTATTGATAGTCGTGGTTATATTAAGTGTCCATGTGAAGGGTGTAAAAATTTGTGTGCGATATTGTTGGATGAAGTTGAAAGTTATATATTTGTGAACGATATGGATCAGGGTGTACCCGATGGCTACTGCATGGTGAGTCGTATGCACAGTCAACAGATACATTGTTCGGTCATCCAAATTATTTGTGGCACGTGGATGATGATTATGTGCGGGATGAGATGGAGGAGATATTGGGTGACATTGGCTCTAGGATGTTTATGGATGAGGTTGACGACAATGCCTCGAGTGGCCGAGGAACTGATTCTGAAAATTTCACAGCAATGTGGGAAGATGCAAAGCGGGGGCCTTATCCAGGCTGTACAAAACATTCCAAAATGTCGTATATTATGCGGTTGCTTCACATTAAGTCATTGTATTAATGGGATGTCAAAGAAAGCAATAAACATGGCATTAGACTTATTTAATGAGGTGTTTCCCAAAGGGTCTGCATTGCCAAAGAACTTTAGCGAAATAGTTGAGAAAGAATTTAGGGTTTAAGTACAAGTTCATACATGCATGCAAAAAAGATTGTGTTTTATTCAAGAAGGAGAACGAGGAGAAACAAGCAGGTCCTATATGCGGAGAGTCGGGGTGGAAGGGTAAGAAAAATGTGTTGGTTAAGGTGTTGCGATATTTTTCCTTCAGACCTAGGTTGCAAAGACTATATATGTGTAAGAAAATAGCTCACACTATGAGGTGGCACGAGGAGAAAAGAGTTAAGGATGACACATATATGAGACACCCAACTAACTCACTTGTGTGGTAATCTTTCAATGATCAATACCCAGAGTTTGGGATAGAAGCTTGGAACGTGTGCCTGGGACTCACAATCAATGGAACTTGGCCTATAGTGTTGACTCCGTACAATCTTCCACCATGGAGATGCATTAAGGTGCCCAAATTTTTGTTAAATTTACTTATTCCCGGCTTGAGATCACCTGGGAATGACATTGACGTATACATGCAGCTATTGATTGAAGAGCTGAAAGAGTTATGGGAAACAGACATCAAAACTTATGATGCATCCACGTCGACATCTTTTCAGATGCATGCTGCAGTAATGTAGACGATAAATTACTTTTCTGCATATGAGAATCTTTCTGGTTGGAGTACTAAAGGGAAGTGTGTTCCAATGTGTAATAAAAAAACTGTTAGTGACTGGTTAAAATATTCTCAGAAGTTGTGTTTCATGGGTCATCGATGTTATCTACCAACAAATCATGCATGGAGAAGATAATACTCTAAGTTTGATGGGAGAGTAGAGGACATAATTGTACCAAATGAGTTGTCTGGAGATGATAATTAGATTGATTGTATGGATCAGAAAACTCATTTTTCATTTGGTTTACTAATAATTCATAAATTATTCTCTGTTTCTTTCTTGGAAATAAAATCGCCCCATTTCACTTTGCATTTGGTTTTCATCGCAGCAGTTGCCCGTATGTATTCGTAGCCCTTCACAGTAGCACGCATATCCTGCTGTGATTTTGGAAAAATAGGTAAGTATGTTTGAAATTTGTTTTATTGTGATGTTGGTTGAATTTGTATATTTTTCTCAATTTTGTCATCAAAAGCAGTGAGAGCGAAAAAGATTTTAAAATTTTTCTTTCGAATCCTAGGCTCAAAACCAGACACTTTGACCTGAAAGCCAATAAACGTAAACTAGATTAAAGACTACCATGTATAAAGCTAGAATCCACAGCCTTTTTATTTTTTATTGTTTGTCTTCCATTCGTAAAACTGGATTGACACTTACATATACTTGTAATATCAATCGATGTTATTTCATGCCTACCTACTTGTCTTGATTGATCATCTTTGCTATAATTTATGTATTTAAGTTGAGTCTCTCACCGACCTCTTGCATACATGCTCCCTTTTTAAATCACTGTGCTCTTCCAGGAAAAGAATTCCTTACTGTATGTCCTCTCGCATTAGAGCATTGGCATTGGTCTAGCCAAAGCCAATGCCAAAATTTGGCTAAAAGTAGATGTTTTACCTAAAAGCCAAAACCATTCTTGTATGATCCTACATTGGACTAGGTAAACTATAAGACAAAATAATAGTATAAAATTATTTTTTTAATAATAATATTTTTAAATTTTTTTGGTTCATATTTTACAATCATACTAACTATATGTTAATTAATAATTTAACCTTCAATTAATTTATTGTTTCCCAACTATTTATTTTTTTCAACCTAATTATCCAACATAGACCACATCAACAATTCGTGTGAGGAATATCTTTGTCTTCTATGTCTAATTCATACACATTAATCTCTTTAATTTGCTTTGTTCATTATGATCATGATCATTATAGTTATCTTTGTTCTTGCTAGTTGGGTTATCCTTTTTTGTTCTAGTACTGGTCAAATTAAACAGCTAAGCAGAAAAAACTTTCCTCTGATTTTTCAAGTGCTATTATAATACTTGTCAATACCTTAAGCCAACGTCATTGATCAGAGTACTAAATATTAATTGATGCTTAAAACTCTAGCCACGTTAAATACATGCTCATTTCTATGCAAATTTACTTTTTACATTGTATAGTTTTGGTCATAAATATACGTACATAACTATTAATTGATGATCCCATGCATGCATCATGCTTCGAGCTGTAAGATCAAATTATTCTGCACTGCTGCAGGAGCCAGCTTTGCAGTAGAGTACTACTGATCATATAGTCTATCATGTATGACTAGAAATTATTTGAACTAAAAACCAGTAGTACTGTTGCAAGTGGTTCTTGTCTCTTTAAGAATCAATAGCTCCCACTTCTTCATGTTTTGATAAAATTAACTTCATTTTAGGGATTTGTGCCACACCTTTCTTACCACATCACAAAACTCATATATATTTGATGAGCAGATCGATCGAGGAGCAACTTTGAGCCATATGCTTTACTTTGATACCACGAATTGTCTCACCAATCTGGAAAACTGAATTATTGTTTCATCTTAAGAAATTAAATGATCACGGCCTGCTAGAGTTTTGTTTATATATATGTATATAGCTAGTTGCTTGTGATTTGGATTACATTCAAAGGATAAATAAAACGAATTACATAAGATTGCCTTTTTCTTGAGTTTGAATCATGTTTTGACTATGTTTAACCTTTTATTTATATTTGTTAAACTAGTGGAGATGAGAATGTGTTTTTTAACACTTTTCTTCAAGATTAATAGCCTAAGTAAGCAACCAATGATTTTATTCAAATTAGTAGGTTCAATTAGAATTTTCTGGGAAACCTTGAGCTACTCTTACTGTTTATACTATACTTTCACAAAAAAATGATGTTTTTTCTCAAGTTTTCTTCAACTCTAATATGCTTGGTTTATGTAGTTGAGATTGTGGTTAAATGAGGGATTTTTAAGAGCATGAATGTACTAAAGCTGCTAGCTGTCCCTGGTAGTGCAGAAAATTATGCTATGCACTCTGTTTTGGTGCTTCAGAGATTTACACCCCTCTTGTGACTCACTCAAAAATGAGTAGCATTAATGCTATCCCAAGTGTAGGAGGATGTCGTGTAATAATAAGGAATAAATTCCTAGATCGTCTCCTCAGGGAAAATTTACTCAAAATTTAAACTCGTTGAAAAATTGTGAAAAACTTCACAAAGAAAAAAAAAAAATGGTATGTGCAATGGATAGAAATTTTACTAGTCATGGACTAGATTCGTGTTTTTAGATTTGTTTGTCGGATTTGAATGCAGCGATGAAAAGTAAGGAATGAAAATGCATGAAACTAAATTAAAATTGCTGAAATTAATAGACTGAAATTTAAAAGAACAAGAAAAATAAATGACATTAATTTAAATAATAGGAATTAAAGATGCAAGAAAATAAATGACATTAACCTAAATAGAGGAATTACAAGTGCGAGAAAAATAAATGATAGTTATTTAAATAAACAGAAATTAAAGGTGCAAAAATAAATAAATGACAGTAATTTAAATAGACAGAAATTAAATGTGCACGGAAAATATAAGACATTAAACTGAAATTAAATAAAAACAGGAATTGTAAGGAATAAACTTGATGTTTGGAAATGGAGACTGCGTTCTCCAATCCAAAAATCTGAACTTCCAGATAAAATGATTTCTCAAATCAAATAAACGCTCTAAATAAAATGCATCCTAAAAGAAATTGAACTCTCAATTAAATTAAAATTTCAAATAAATTACACACTCAAATTGAATTTGAGCTCTAAATAAAATAAACACTAAAAGAAATTATTTCCTAGATGAATACAAAGAAAGCTTGCTTTAACATGGAAAGAAAACTTGCTTCCTTAAGTTTCAAATTAAAGCTGTAAAATAAACTGATGCTGAATGAAAACTAAAACAGAAGCATGAAACTGAAAAATGAGTTAAAATGAACAACAACTGCCGAATGAAATGAGAATGAAACTGAAAAATGAAAGCTAAGTTTTAAAGTTCTGTCTTCTCTCCTTCGTCTCCACTGCCTTGATGCCCTTTCTCTTCTGAGCTCTCTCCTATTTATAGGAGAGAGCATCCTACCATTTCTCAAGAGTGGGTGGCCTAACTTGGGAGTGGGTGGCCTAACTTTGAAGTTGTTGGCCTAACTTTGAAGAATGGTGGAGTGGGTGGCCTAACTTGGGAGTGGGTAGCCTAACTTGGGAGTGGGTGGCCTTTCTATCTTTCTGCATGTGCTGATTTTCTGCTTGCTCCCTTGAGTTCCAGCCGTGAGTTCCATTCTCTTTTAGTATTTTCATAAATGCCCTGCAGTACATAAAAAATATATTTCTTTCAAAGGCAAATATAGAACTTTATGTATATAAAATATTGTCATCAATTAATTTGCATTCAATATTAGAATTTGATGCATAATTAAGTGTTCAATCTTTATTTGATAAAATAAATCACCCATTTAAACAACTTAATTATGCAATTCTAACCTTTTATCACACCCCCAACTAGCTTTTTGCTAGACTCTAGCAAATAAAGCGAATGAATTCATGCAAAGGTGAAATTACCAACTTGAGAAAATCTGAGAATCATATGCCATGAAATAGATTTGTTGAGTTTAAGAACACTGGAGATAGATTAATCTGAATTTTGTATCAACTGAGAGATTTATAAACAATTTAGTTAATCAACCAAGGGAATTACATGTAACAAAGCTTGCTCTCTTTTAAGTGCATGGAAATGGGGTTAGAATTCCAAGATTGACTACCAAGAGGCATTAATAATTTCAATCACAACAACTAATCTGAGAAAACCACATGGTCTTACTCTAATTCAAAACCATTGTAGTGGCGGCTTTCACGCTATTACACTTTGAAAGGTGCCTACTTCTTTTGTAAGGACCCCGGTAATAGGCAGCCTTTTCCAGTACACAAATGTAATTTTTGTTTTTGTTTTGTTTTTTTTTTTTTTTTTTTTTTTTTGTTTTTTTTTTTTTTTTTTTTTTTTTTTTTTTTTTTTTTTTTTTGATCCCTGGCTTGTCCCTTTTCTCATTTAATTCAAATTTCTTCCTAAGCCATTAGGATATGGTTCATTAGAGTCTCAAACAATTGAAGTGTAAATCAACCAACAATGACTCAATGTAGTCTTTCTAGGCCTTCCGGGTATGTGTTGTGTGTGTTTAAGCAAAACTCTTAACATCTTTCCCTTGGTTTAACAACTAAATAAAATGGATAAGTCCCTCTTTTGACATATACTCATATTTGCACTACATTCCACATGTTCCATTACTTCAACAAATCATTTTTTTTTTTTTTTTTATTACTAATACATCTTCAACAAAAAAAACTTCAACAGAAACCTCTCCCCCCAACTAAATTTGACATTGTCCTCAATGTTCAGCAAATGAATGTTCGACGATATATGTTATGCAGGCATGAATTTAAGCAAGATAAACACTGCAGAACATATATTGAAACGAAAGAGTAAAGAGGAAAGATGTCACCTGAAATACTCGAGTGCACACAGGGAGTAAATTTCTATCAAAGTTAGAAGATACAAAAAGCAAAAGAAATAAAAACAAGCAAGAAAGTAAAATAAAAAGTTTTGGAACGAGATTACCAACTGATATGAATATGAAAGCAATGTTCCTTAATCCATTTTTCGTCAAAAAATCGTACCTGCAAAAAGAGAATACGAGAAAATTAGCAAAAGATAACTGAAATTAACGAGATTACTGAAATCTATTTTTTTTTTTTTTTTTTGGTGGATCCGTCCGTGACCAGACAAGTGTGGCTAGAGATTTGAAAATAAACGCCTGATGTTGTTGACAAACGAGATTGAAGGCTCCGGACTTGTTCTTCATGCTCTCTCTATAAAATCAGTCTCAAAGTTCATTCAATCCGCATCAAGTTCTCTTCTTATCTCTATAACTCATCTGCATTCCTTCAACATTCTCGCCTTAAGTTCTCAATCCCTTTCTCAATGGCTCATTCTTCTACATCTCAACCTCCTGTCCTTTCTGCAGCTGCCATTGGTGCCATGTTGCAGCAAGAAAATGATAGCATGGCTAATAAGTCAGACTCTGATGCTATCTATGATTTGGTGAGTCTCGGAACTCGCTACTCATCCTCTATTGTTGCTTTTTCCCAGCGGGTTCAAGCCAAAAACCATGAGGTTGAAAGGCTAAAAGAACAAATTGCTGTACTTCAACGCATTGTTCAAGAGTCTCACACAAGGGAAGGAATCCTTCGGCAGCAGAATAAACAGTTGAAATCTCTATTGAGTTCTTCATTCCGCTTGCCAGCTCCTATGAATAGGGCTGACATGATTTTGTATGAAGAGAATGAGCGTCTCCAATCTGAGGCTAAGAACCTCAAGTTTATGTAAAAGCATTTTTAAATAAAATCTATCTATTTTTATTTTTATTTTTATTTTTTTTTATTTTTTTATTTTTACACAATGCCATGGTTTCGCTCCTAACTAGTGAGAGACATAGTCCTCACTGAATCGAACGAAAGATGCAAAAGAACAAAACAAAACAAACAAACAACAAGAAAAATAAAATCAAATGCAAAAGAACAAATAAAAGAAAATGCAAGTAAAGAAAACTGTACAGAAGGAGAAACGAATCAAAACACTTCCCTGGGATCTTGCACAAGCAAGATCTCTTCATGTGGATCAAAATCCTTCAGAAATGACTTTAGACGTTGTCCGTTGACAGTGAAGCTATTACCATTCTTCGGATTGACAATGTCTACCGCACCATGATGATGAACAGTCTTTACAATGTATGGTCCACTCCATCGTGATTTCAACTTTCCAGGAAAAATATGCAAGCGAGAGTTGTAAAGGAGAACTTCCTGGCCAATTGTGAAATGCTTTGGATGAATTTTCTGATCATGCAGAATTTTCATCCGTTCCTTTGCCAATTGCGCGTTGTCATAAGCATTCCGACGAGCTTCATCCAATTCATTAATCTGCAATTTTCTCAACCCTGAAGCTTCATCAAGTGACATGTTAACATGTTTTATGGCCCAAAGAGCTCGATGCTGAATATCAACAGGTAAATGACAAGCTTTACCATAAACTAATCGATAGGGAGACATCCCTAGATTTGTTTTAAAAGCTGTCCTGTATGCCCACAAAGCATCAAGAAGCTTAATCGACCAATCTTTCCTATTAGGATTTACCGTTTTCTCCAGAATGAGTTTTATTTCTCTATTTGCCAATTCAGCTTGCCCATTTGTTTGGGGGTGATAGGGGGTGGAAACTCGATGTGTAATACCATATTTTTTTACAAGTGTAGAAAATGGTTTATTGCAAAAATGAGAACCCCCATCACTAATGATAACCTTGGGCATGCCAAATCGAGCAAACAAAGATTGTAAAAATTTTAATACAACATGATGGTCATTGGTTTTGCAAGCGATGGCCTCAACCCACTTTGAAACATAGTCCACAGCCAATAAAATATATGTGTTTCCAAAGGAAACCGGAAAAGGTCCCATGAAGTCTATTCCCCAACAATCAAAGATTTCTAAAGTAAGAATGGGGGAAAGGGGCATCATGTTTCTTTTGCTAATAGCTCCTAACTTTTGACAAGACGCACACGCTTTGCAAAAATTGTAAGCATCCTTAAACATAGACGGCCAATAAAGACCGCTTTGCAAAATTTTTGCCACTGTTTTCTTCGCTGAAAAATGACCACCACATGCACCCATATGACAAAATCTCAATACTGAAGAAAACTCATCATCAGGAATGCATCTTCGAATCAATTGGTCCGAACAATATTTGAAAAGATAAGGGTCATCAAAGTAGAAATGTTTTACCTCAGATAGAAACCGACGCTTATCTTGGGTTGACCATTCAGAAGGCATTTGCTCAGTCACCAGATAATTGACTATGTCAGCATACCAGGGAACTTTATTTACCACAAACAGGTGCTCATCCGGAAAACTATCATCAAGAGGGAGGCTGACATTTGAAGAAGGAGATGACAATCTAGAGAGGTGGTCAGCTACCACGTTTTCAACTCCTTTCTTGTCCCTAATGTTGATGTTGAACTCTTGAAGTAATAGAATCCATCGAATCAAGCGTGGTTTTGCATCTTTTTTAGCCAACAAATACTTAAGAGCAGAGTGGTCAGTGAAAATAGTAACAGGAGAACCAAGAATATAAGCCCTGAATTTATCAAGTGCAAAAACCACTGCAAGCAGTTCTTTTTCAGTAGTGGTATAATTTTTCTGGGCATCATTCAAGGTTCTACTAGCATAGTAAATCACACATGGTCTATTATCCACACGCTGACCCAAAACAGCTCCTAAGGCATAATCACTTGCATCTGTCATGATTTCAAAGGGAATGTCCCACTGCGGGGGTCGCACAATAGGAGCAGTGGTAAGCGAATTTTTAAGGGTATCAAAAGCTTTTTGGCACTCATCAGTCCAAACAAATTCAATGTCATTTTGTAAAAGAGTGCACAAAGGTTTTGCAATAGAACTAAACCCTTGAATAAACCGCCTATAAAAACCAGCATGACCAAGGAAAGAACGAATATCCCTAACCGTCCTAGGAATAGGAAGTTTAGATATTAATTCAATCTTTGCCTTGTCGACCTTTATACCTTCAGAGGAAACAATGTGTCCCAAAACAATGCCCTGAGTAACCATGAATTGACACTTCTCCCAATTAAGTAAAAGATTTTTTTCCTCACATCTTTGGAGAATACGTGCCAAATTATGCAAACAACTTTCAAAAGTTTTTCCAAAAACAGAGAAATCATCCATGAATATTTCACAAATATCATCAATCATGTCAGAAAAAATACTCATCATGCATCTCTGAAAAGTAGCTGGAGCATTACACAAACCAAAAGGCATTCTAGTAAAAGCAAAAGTGCCAAAAGGACAGGTGAAAGTGGTTTTCTCCTGATCCTCAGGCGCTACAGCAATTTGATAATAACCAGAATAGCCATCCAAGAAACAATAATATGCATTTCCAGCCACTCTTTCCAAAATTTGATCCAAAAATGGTAAAGGAAAATGATCCTTCCTACTGGCTGAATTAAGTTTTCTATAATCAATGCACATTCTCCAGCCAGTAACCATTCGAGTTGGAATTAACTCATTTTTCTCATTTTGTATGACAGTTAAACCAGATTTTTTTGGTACCACTTGAGTTGGACTTACCCACTTACTGTCTGAGATGGGGTAAATGATACCCACTGCGAGTAGCTTAAGCACTTCCTCTTTCACAACTTCCTTCATGGTAGGATTGAGCCTACGTTGAGCATCACGAACTGGTTTAGCATCGTCTTCAAGATGAATTCTGTGGGTACATATAGCGGCATCAATGCCTTTGATGTCGGCTATTGTCCAACCAATTGCGCCTCGATGCTTTCTTAATATTTCAATCAATTTGGCTTCCTCCTTCTGATTTAGTTTTGAGGAAATCACCACCGGAAAAGTGCCTTCTTCAGGTCCAAGGAACGCATACTTTAAATCTTGAGGAAGCGGTTTTAGTTCCAATCGGGGAACTTCTTCCTCTGAAGATCTAAGCATGTCTGGTGGTGGTAAAGCTTCGAACTGGGGTTTCCATCTTGCTCCGGCAAATTGTACTTCAAGTGGTAAAGAATCTGCAAAATAATCAAGAAATTCAAAGTCATTTTCATTGATATGATCAATTTTCTCATCAAGTAAATATTCAGATGTCTGAAAAATATAATCATCATCAGAGAAAGGAGAGGTTGAGCAAATAGACTCTGTTGATGTCAAACTCTCCACAGCATTCAATTCACTTGTGTCATCAAAATGTGTTGGCATCTTGCAAGCGTTGAAAACGTTCAACTCAAGTGCCATGTTCCCAAAGGTAAGCTTCAACACTCCACTTCTGCAATTAATCAAAGCGTTTGATGTAGCTAGAAATGGTCTTCCAAGGATGACAGGAGCTTGGTAAATAGTGGAGGCTGGCTGCTGCATATCAAGAACTACAAAATCCACTGGGTAGTAGAATTTGTCCACCTGGACCAACACGTCCTCTACAATACCCCTTGGTACCTTAACTGATCTGTCAGCCAGTTGTAGCATGATGGAGGTCTTTTTCAGCTCACCCAATCCCAATTGTTCATAAACTGAGAACGGTAGCAAGTTCACACTACTCCCCAAATCAAGTAGAGCTCTCCCAATGCGTGATTCGCCGATCATAATGGAAATGTTGGGAGAGCCGGGATCTCCAAACTTCTGAGGAGTCTCGCTCAATATTAATGCACTAACTTGCTCCGTCAGGAAGGCTTTCTTCTTTACATTCAGCTTCCTCTTCACTGTACACAAGTCCTTCAAAAATTTTGCATATGAAGGTACTTGTTGTATGGCATCCAAAAGTGGAATATTGATTTTCACTTGCTTGAAAATCTCTTGAATCTCCGTGTGATACCTGCTCTTTTGGCCAGCCGCCAATCTTTGAGGATAAGGAACCACAGGTTGGTATCCCTTGGTAGTTTCAGCATCTACAGTCACAGGCTTCTTCAACTCTGGTCTCACTACCTCTAGTTCTTTCTTAATTTCATCAGTCTCCGTTATATCTTCAGGTGTAGGAGCAACTTCCTGTGTGTCTATAGGCATTTCTGGTCGGGAAACTTCTTTCCCACTTCTCAAAGTAAGGACTGCCTTCGCTGTCTCAATAACGTCCCCTGAGACATTATGCACTTGTTGTTGTTGCTGCCTGTATACTTGAGGATTAGGTTGAGGCTGTGCTGGAAATTTCCCTTTCTCCAGGGTGCTCAAGGTTGTGCTCATCTTGTTCATAGTGCCACGCAACTCATTTATGGCCTGAGTATTTTGATTATTTGTGGTGGCCTGAATCTGCATGAATTGTTGAAGTGTATTGGCCATCTGTGCCATACTATCATCTAGAGTTTTCTTTGCAGATGATGAAGGTTGAAAACTCTGTGCAGCCATATGAGGTTGAAATCCAGGCGGAGCTACAGGAGGATAGCTCTGAGGATTCTGATATGACGGATACTGATGCTGAGGAGCACTCTGATGAAATGGTTGCTGTTGAGGTGGTGGGGACCGACCAGGTTGATCATTTCTCCATGAGAAATTTGGATGATTCCGCCACCCCGGATTATATGTGTTGGAGAAAGGCTGATTTTGTGCTCTATTCACCCAATTAGTTGATTGCATCTGCTCCGACCCACTTTCTTGAAACACTGGCATTATCGGGCAGTCTTTGGTCTTATGGTTTGAATCAGCACATATAGAACATGCCTCTGCTACTTTCACAGCCTTTACTTTGTCCATTTCCATGACCTCCATTCTTCTAGTTAAAGCAGTTATTCGGGCTTGAACATCAGTGTCCCCTTTAAGCTCGTATCTACCCCCTCCAGAAATAGCTCTCAGTGGTTGTGCTGTTGATGGAACTCGATCAGTACGAGTATTCCACTGTTGCGCGCTCTCAGCAAGGTAGTCAAAAAATGACAGTGCTTCATCAGGTTCCTTGCTAAAGAACTCCCCATTGCACATTGTCTGAACAAATTGCTTGCATTCCGGAGTGAGGCCAGTGTAAAAATAGCTCACCAACCTCCAAGATTCAAAACCATGATGTGGACAGATGTTCATCAAATCTTTAAATTTTTCCCAACTGGCCTGAAAGGTCTCATCAGGTCTCTGATTGAATTGGCTGATTTGCTCTTGCAAAAATTGAGTTCTCTGAAAGGGAAAAATTTTTTGTAAGAATTCACGCTGCATATCAGACCAACTAGAAATAGAGTTGGGTCTTAAAGAGTTAAACCAAATCTTCGCTTTATCCTTTAAAGAGAAAGGAAATAAACGAAGTCTAATGAACTCATCAGTAACAGCCCTAGTGATAAATGTGGCACAAGCCAACTCAAAATCTGTTAAGTGCTGGTACGGACTCTCAGAATCCATCCCGTGGAACTGAGGTATCACTGACATCATGCCATGCTTAATAGAGAAATTGGGTGCATTTTCTGGTAAAATAATGCATGAAGGTGTAGTGGTACGAGTGGGTTGCAAATAGTCCTTAAGAGTGCGTGGTGCAGGTGCAGCCATGTTTTCTGTTTTAATTTCAATTTTGCCACCTGACTCACTCAAAGAAAAGATAGGCGAGCTATCTATCTCCAAGCTGTGTATACTACTCTCAACACTCGATGTGACTCTAAGCAACCTATTTGAACTGTCTCTTACCCATAACATGAAACATCAGTTTAGAGAAGCAAAAAAAAAAAAACGAGTTTAAATTTAAACTACTTTCCCCGGCAACGGCGCCAAAAACTTGACTCACTCAAAAATGAGTAGCATTAATGCTATCCCAAGTGTAGGAGGATGTCGTGTAATAATAAGGAATAAATTCCTAGATCGTCTCCTCAGGGAAAATTTACTCAAAATTTAAACTCGTTGAAAAATTGTGAAAAACTTCACAAAGAAAAAAAAAATAAATGGTATGTGCAATGGATGGAAATTTTACTAGTCATGGACTAGATTCATGTTTTTAGATTTGTTTGTCGGATTTGAATGCAGCGATGAAAAGTAAGGAATGAAAATGCATGAAACTAAATTAAAATTGCTGAAATTAATAGACTGAAATTTAAAAGAACAAGAAAAATAAATGACATTAATTTAAATAATAGGAATTAAAGATGCAAGAAAATAAATGACATTAACCTAAATAGAGGAATTACAAGTGCGAGAAAAATAAATGATAGTAATTTAAATAAACAGAAATTAAAGGTGCAAAAATAAATAAATGACAGTAATTTAAATAGACAGAAATTAAATGTGCACGGAAAATATAAGACATTAAACTGAAATTAAATAAAAACAGGAATTGTAAGGAATAAACTTGATGTTTGGAAATGGAGACTGCGTTCTCCAATCCAAAAATCTGAACTTCCAGATAAAATGATTTCTCAAATAAAATAAACGCTCTAAATAAAATGCATCCTAAAAGAAATTGAACTCTCAATTAAATTAAAATTTCAAATAAATTACACACTCAAATTGAAGTTGAGCTCTAAATAAAATAAACACTAAAAGAAATTATTTCCTAGATGAATACAAAGAAAGCTTGCTTTAACATGGAAAGAAAACTTGCTTCCTTAAGTTTCAAATTAAAGCTGTAAAATAAACTGATGCTGAATGAAAACTAAAACAGAAGCATGAAACTGAAAAATGAATTAAAATGAACAACAACTGCCGAATGAAATGAGAATGAAACTGAAAAATGAAAGCTAAGTTTTAAAGTTCTGTCTTCTCTCCTTCGTCTCCACTGCCTTGATGCCCTTTCTCTTCTGAGCTCTCTCCTATTTATAGGAGAGAGCATCCTACCATTTCTCAAGAGTGGGTGGCCTAACTTGGGAGTGGGTGGCCTAACTTTGAAGTGGGTGGCCTAACTTTGAAGAATGGTGGAGTGGGTGGCCTAACTTGGGAGTGGGTGGCCTAACTTTGAAGAATGGTGGAGTGGGTGGCCTAACTTGGGAGTGGGTGGCCTAACTTGGGAGTGGGTGGCCTTTCTATCTTTCTGCATGTGCTGATTTTCTGCTTGCTCCCTTGAGTTCCAGCCGTGAGTTCCATTCTCTTTTAGTATTTTCATAAATGCCCTGCAGTACATAAAAAATATATTTCTTTCAAAGGCAAATATAGAACTTTATGTATATAAAATATTTTCATCAATTAATTTGCATTCAATATTAGAATTTGATGCATAATTAAGTGTTCAATCTTTATTTGATAAAATAAATCACCCATTTAGACAACTTAATTATGCAATTCTAACCTTTTATCATCTTGTTCCCAAATAATTAGGTTAAGGTGATAGAGCTTGTGGTTGTTTGCTTGTTTCCTTGTGTCATGGGTCTGATTTGCTTATTTCCTCCTTCACTCCTATACCTCCACATGAGTTTTTGGCTTCAAGTCCCCAAGCTCCCTCATATATGTGGGGGGTTCAGATATATGGATTGTGTGTGATTTTTCTGCATGGACGTTATAGAATTTGAGTAGCATAATTGACCTTTGATACTAGTTTGTAGACTTCTAAGAATGGAAACTTGTGGCTGCGTGTTAACAACCTAAGTTGATTCACTAACAAGTGTTGGTGTGTGAATTTTTCCCTAGGTAAGTTATATTCATAATCTTCATGGATTTAATATTAAAATGTCTTTCTCTCCATATTTTAGAAGCATTAATTCTTTCTTTCCATATTTGCATGATGTCTTGTTCTATGTATAACTTTGTTTCTTTCTTTTCTTAGCATTTTTTTATTATCTGCCCCCAAATAAAAGACTATTTTCTCTTCTTCTTTCTATTTTGATTCATCTTTCTTTCTACCACTACAAATATGTTCAGCACAGCTTTACATTATTTAAACTTGAACTTTTGCCCTTTTCTATTGGTTGTTTTGATATTTGTTTTGGATAATTTAGAAGGAAATTATGGGGGAGTCGAAGCATGTTAGCAATATGTTTAAAAGCCACACACAAATATCATTTGTTTAGCCTGCTTAAAACCCATTTGTTATTTTAATTGCAGCTTAAAATGGCTTTGTCATCAAACTAAGATCATATCACATCTGCACATGGGTTCTAAGTATAGTTAAAATCCAAACTACGCATCAAAATATCCAGTTTTTTTCTTTAGTATAGAAGGTTCATAACCATGCATTTTTCTCCACCATTATATGATTGTTATTCTATCTAGAATCCAATTAGTTGACTCTTGATTAGTTTTTATTTTTATATTTTAATGCCATCTCGAGTATATATTATTCACCTATGTCTCAATATTGTAGAGATTTGGCTTGATATACTTGAATCTTGTACTCCTTTGTAATCCATCATGAAAATCATCTCACTATATATATATTAAGTACCTAGCTATATATATATCTTGGTGGTTTCTATCCTTTTCAGATAGCTAGGTATAACTTTTGGTTTCAACCTATCCCTATTAATTAATTCACAGTTCTATTTCAAGCTTTTCAACAAAAGCATAATGCTGCTCATCTTGAAGTGGTAGAATTTATGTTTCCACGTCCAATAAGACTTCAAAATACTTTTTTGCAGCTACCTAGATCAACTTATGCATGTAACTTTAAAAAGGATCGGAATCAGTTATACCAGTCAACGGTTGGATAAAGCGTGAAGAAATTGTATTGAAATGCAGGTACTGTGATCTAAACTCAATTTCTAGTACTCACTTTTTCAAATCTCTAATTCATAGTTACTTTTGGCTTATTTCATGCATGCCAAGCCAAAATGCACTGTTTCGTTGATGTGAATTAAACCCAATTTATTAGCTGCCGTAAGGAACAGATTTAGTTATACAAAGATAACTGCCTTACTTGATGCACTTACATGTTTGATGTCTTGACCCTTTTATGATGACCATAATATATAATAAAATGAATTTAGATTATGAGGGTTATTTTTCACGCATTAAGTTTGATTGGGTGCTAAATTGCATTCAAGGGGAATGGTTGGTCTCTTTTGAATTTTCTTGCTTTTGATATTCTGAAATTGGTCATCCAAATTTCCTTTTACCTCATTCCTCACCTCCCTGACGTGGTTTTGAACAATTCCTATAAGAAATGTATTTAACCCCACTATATAAAACCCCATGAATGCAACTTTATATATATATATATATATATTTATATATATTAAAATAGGAAATGAAATGATGTACATGAACCATGATTCTTTCTAGCTAGCTAATAGTAATAAGAACATTTTGTTGGGAAATAAGCTAACTTTAATGCGGAATGCTTAGTTACTTCTAGAAAATAGGATAGGTGATCTATTCCATGCTAATATATTACATAAAACTTCTCTGTGTTTGAGGAAACATTATTTCCTTTTTACTTCTTTTACTAAATAGTGGTATCTTTGTTCAATCTCTATTATTATCATGTTTTGTTCAATCCCATTGGATGCCCTGTAAAACCCACTTTTCCTGTACTGCCTGACTCTTTGTTTTACTTGCATCTTTGGCTAATTATTCATTTTAACTTTGTTGCTTTGAACTCTTTATATTTTCAAGTATTGACTTTGATGTTTGTTGAGATATCCAAATTTTCATTACAGTTCTATGACTGCCCTTTAGAAGTTGTCTAATAGATCAAGTTTGTATTTTATTTTATTTTATTGAATTTGTTTTATTATCTGTTATAATCTGGTTGTTCCAAAATTGTCTGGATGGATCCTTTTTCTGTTAATGGAGAATTAATTTTCCATGCTGGCACAATCTAGTTTGGAGAACATTCTCTGTTTGTCATATAATGTGAATGCCAATACATTTAGTTATTATGGGTTTCTGTGTATTGTGAATGCCAATTCTTTAGGACTATGTAAATTCCAATGCTTCTTTTTATATTGAGTGGTTGCATAATGTGACTTTAATGATTTTGCATTATTAGTTGTAATCATCACAGTTGAAATGATCATTATTCATTTTGTACATTTTTTTAAAATCTTGTTTTGTCATGTTATAAATACTTTTAGGCCAGCATTCTATTTGTTCTAAAACATTTTCATTGTATGGATGCTTGCATTGGCTTTGTCAAATTATTTGGAAAGTAATTAAAGAGGTTCACAACAAAAGCTATTTAGATATGTGGTGTGTTTATATTTCATGTATGGATGTGATTTTTATGTGTTTTGGAACATTTTTAATAATTTCATTTCTTTTCAATGATTTTTTTATTTTTGTTTTTATTTTTATTTTTTTTAATGGTTATTAATCGATAGAACGTACATTGTCTTCACTTTCTATGGAAGTTATTGATCTTGAAATATTTTTTCTTTCTACGAGTGTTATAAGCCACAATTTAACATTTTATTAATGTTAAGACCTGATAAATCTGACGTAATAATATAAAATGTAAAATTACAATTTTTTATTCATGTATAGACACGGCCTTCAGGCTTCATGAACTCATGTACTGGACACTACCCTTCTTTCTAATATGATGATGGCATTGAATGAAGTCCACAAATTTAGGTGTGCACGCCACACTAGTTGAGGGGAACTCTTATTTATGATTTGCTTGTAACCAAAAATCATTTGCTCTATTGAATAAATGCCTCTCATCTTCAATAATCATCTTGTGAAATGTATGCAAACAACCATATTATCTTCAAGAGTTATTTTACATCTTTTTTTTTTTTTTTTGCCGACTCTTGAATTTCACCAAAATGTTACCTCTTATTCTCTCATGGTATTGCAAGAATTGGTTTAATGAATCTTGTCACAAAGGATATATACTGCTAGCAGGATATAAATCCTATGTATAGTCATTACAGTCAATTGAATAGTTGACTGGCTTGGTGACCTTCAGTGAGCTCGATAAATATAGGAATTGTATGTATGTATGTAGAGGTTTGCTACGGATCAGCCACTGTTCACGGCTGATCTGTAGCACACCTTACGTGTAATTTTTTTTTTTTTTTTTTTTAAAACAAGACCGACGTCCATCCCCTCCCCCCTACCCGATTCCCTCTCTCAACTCACCCAGCTCTGCTGTGCGCCACCTGCAGTCATTGGCCACCACCATCAGCTCCCCCTCACGTCGGCCAACTTCAAGCCTTCACGGTAGCCCCCGATCGGGTACTCCTCCCTCCCAACCACCACCATCAAGCCCAGCCAAGCAATCCGCATCGCGTTCAGCCTCTGTCCGCCACCCAGCAGTGCCACCGACCACCTCACCGGCTCTCCCTCACACCGGCGACCCTCTAGTCACCTTCGAGAGTCCACGGCAGCCCCCACGCGCAGCCCCCTCTCCTCTCCAAAATGGGTCTTACATGAACTTAGCCACAATGTCGCCGTCGTCGTACGCCAGCCCAGCCACCACCACCGAGCCCCACGACCTCCCAGCAACCCCCACCGTCCCCCAAGTCCCGGCAACCCTCTCCTCCCTCTCCATCACAGCTCACAACCCGAAATGGGTCTCCCCATTTCTCACCACGATGCCGCCGCCGTATGCCAACCCAACCACCAGCATTCGACTCCCCATCGGCCACCTCCAGCCACCTTCAAACCTCCACGGAGGGGAGAGAGGATGCCGACACGGGTGGTGGGGGTGGGGGTAGAGGAGGGGCGAGGGGGGGGGGGGCTTGGGCGACACACGGGGTAGAGAGAGGGAGAAAAAAGACTTGGTTTTATTGTGGGGTGTTTTTGGTCTTTTTCCTCCGTGACACGTAAGGTGTGTTTTGGCTGCCTCCAAACAGGGGTTGATGCCAATACTTTTTCATGTATATATATACATTTTTTTATAGTCATGAAAGTGAAATTCATGAGTGAAAAGGGGAGCTTCCTTTCATTTATTGGTTTTCCATACCTCGTAGATGATAATCCCAGAATTTCTTTGTTCCTTCGAGGAGTTCTAAGAACTTTTAAAGAATACTACTGTTATACATGGTATATATATATACGTACCAGTTTCCTGTAAAGATTTTCTGGCCAATCTGTTCCCATTCATGCTTATATATAATACTAGTAGAAGCAAAACGTCCAAGGGACGTTTTGCCTCGAGGCAAAATATAACTGTAAAATTTTTCTATGAAAACAAATAATAGTATAAAAGAAAAACACAATAATTATATTAAAACAATTGTATATTTGAGAAATTAGAACATAACAAGTTATCTCCTACAACAACAATAGATTATGTGCAGCCAGAGGGTTTAAGCTCATACTATTTTAATAATATTTTATTCAACTTTCAACTTTTATTTAGATTAGGATAGTGAGTTAAGATGAATGTTAAAAATTAAATAAAATATTATCTTTTAATATTACTTTTATTTTAAATAATTAAAAATAAAATTATTTATTATATTTTATATAAAAATTATACTAATTAAACAACCATTGGAGTACTCAGGGGATGAACCTTGTCCATGTAAAAATTCTTCAAGATCGTTTTAACATTAAATTCACTACTCTTCAGGAGTTGTGCTCTTCTGGAGTTCTTGTAAATCACATAGTTAGTGGAGAAGTCATCAATATTAATTCGCCAACCTCCATATTCAACAAAAACGGTAGCTACGTTTTTAGACTAGACAAGCATCGCATGATTTTTATAGCTCTTCTGGAGCTGTCAGGCGCCGCAAGGCTATGATGCTACATCTCTTGTCTCTTGTAGAGAGATGCTTCACGAGGGACGCCGTGAAGCAATAGAGATGCTTCGTCCTTCCTTTCATAATTTTCTCTATAAAAGAAATATTCAGCTCATCTTCATTCACATCCCATCTTCTTTACTTTTCTGTAATTAGTCTGCATTCTTACTCTGCAATCTCTCTCTGCATTCTTACTCTGTAATGGCCCAACAATCTTCTCGTAACCAATAAATGAGGTATTCTACACCTTCTTCACCAGTTGTTTCTGCTTCTACTATTGGTGCTATAGTGCAATACAATAATGATCTGACTAATAGATGTTGAAGCTATCTACGAGCTTGTAAATTTCGGTACCCAAACCTTATGATTTTGACAAACTCAATGAGAAAATTTCTATCCTTCAACAACTTCTTCAGGAGTCTCACATGAAGATAGAAGCAATAAAGCAAGAGAATAGGAAATTAAAATCTTTGCTTAAGTCTTCTTTTCGATTGCCTACTCCTTTAGATAGAGATGCCATGCAAATTATTGAAGAACAAGATCGTTTAAAGAATGAGGCGAAGAGCCTCAAATTTCTGTAATTTTGTTTCGAGATAATAAAATAATATTTCACAAATATTCATATTGTGTTTCTCTCTTCTGGTAGATATTCTGTGTGCTCCATTTTATTTCTCATTTAATAATGCACATTTATCTCCCCCTTGAAATCGAAAGGGTTCTAATTTATATTTCAAATATGTGCAGTTCTTCTGATCTCTTCAGGAGTTCCAACAAGATTTAAATCATCAACCGCAATGAATATGATTATTAATATGGAATAACAGTAGAAGTATTACAAAGGAAGAGAAGGAAGATGCTAAGAAAAAATGACTGTGCAGATGAGGGTTGCATTCACTTCTACGTTTAAAGTGAAAACTAACAGATCTAAATGAATAGATATATATCTGTCAATACACAACAAAAATACATGTTCAAATTTCTAGGATCTACACTAAAACATCCAGATTTGTTGGTATTTGAGAAAAACAAAAATAAAAAATGTAGCTTTGTAAGAGAGTAAAGTTAGAGTTTTTACATGCGACGAATGCCTTATTCACCAGAGGGAGCTCGCGACATGAAGGAAGGATGCCGTCGAACTGAGCGGCTGCGCACGAGAGAGAGAGAGATGAGCGAGAGGGAGACAGTAGAGTGAGAAGGAGAGAGAAAGAGAAAACAAAAGTAATAAGCTGGAGGGCCTTACCGTTTGGTGGTCCAGGGAGTGCCTGCAATCGTGTCTTGTGGCCGTTCGGGGTTAGGGTTCGCAGACAGAGCTCCGGAGGATGAGAGGGAACTCAGGCATGAAGGAGAAGGAGAAGGAAGAAAAAGGAAGAGAAGAGAAGAAAAACAGAAGAGGGAAGAAGTGAGGTGTGGCGCAGCGGGGGGAGAGGGCACGCGATGAAGCCCTAGGGCTTTTCCAAAACGACGCCGTTTTCGGCTTAGGGGCTAAGCACCCCACACTCACACGGGCTGGACCCTCACACACACACCCTCGACCCAACAGAATAAAACATACACAAAATCAATAAAAGGCCCAATCCGAAAAACACACCCTCAGCCCAACATAATAAAAGTACCATACATGATCATGCCTAATGTCAATCGTGTTTGATACAAGTTTCCAAAATAAAGTGGTTCACATCATATATGAACCATAGTTTAATACATAATTCAGCATGTTGTGTACTTTTCTGCGAGATTTAGTGAGAGGATATTGAATTTCTTATGAGGTTGCTGGAGTTGATCTATATCTACACCAAGCTGAATCACTCAGAAAGTTTGTGTTGCAATATTCTCCAAGAATGAGGCTGCCACGACTACCTGGGTTGTAGTACCTTTCTCCTTGAGTAGGCTTCAAGAACTCTTTAATGCTGACAGACTATAACAACCACACCACATGATACCAGTTTAGTATTAATTAGGACAAGATAGGCAACCAAGGGTTTAATTAGGACACCACATGCTATTATTACATATAGTTATTAGTTATAGTATTAGTATTAGTGTATTATTAGTTATAGTAAATAAGTTAATAACTATTACTAATTTACTATATACTAATAGACTAATAGTATTAGCATATTACTAATATATATATTAATATATATAATAGTATACTATATATTAAATATATCACAATATAATTGCATAAGTATTAAACAAAATGTCATAGGATAGGATTAAAAAAAGAAAAAAAAAAGGTCAACCATGGACTGAATGGATCTACCAGACCAGACTGTCCTGACCTTTAGGGAGTTCGGTCTGGTCTAGGGTGGGAAAACTCTAGACCAAATAGGTCCAGTCCAGTCCACAAAACCTCTCCGGACTGGACCGAACTCTCCCCTAATCCCAGCCACCTCGATTTCTTTGAGGTAAGAATCTTTTCCATTTCATATCTTTCGATTTGAGGTTCACTTGCATATTTTATTTATTTATTTATTCATTCATTCAGTTAATTTATTTGCCAAGATTTTATTGTTAGATATTTTGAAGAACAAAAGAATAAATTTGACTTTTGACATTTATCATATTCCTCACATAAATTTGATATGAAATCAATGTGACTAATTCAAATATAATGATATTTTTCAAATTTTTAAGATAAAAAAACATTTGACTAAAAAAACATTTTTCAAATATAATGATTCATATTTTTTCGTTGGGTTTTCCATGCAGCCGTCAAGGAACCAATCAATAATGGGGAAATGTTGGATTTTCCATGCAAGGCGGGAAATGTTGGCTCCACAGCCAGCAAAGAACCAATCAAAAAGGGGAAAAGTGTTGACTACACAGCGCTCAAGGAACCCAACAACAAGGTCTGTCATGCCAAGACATATTTATTAAGAGAAACTTGCATATTACTCTACTACGCCACCATTCATTTTTGCACCAACTTCTTCATTTGTTTCTTATAACATGCAAATAAAAGTACCATACATGCCTAATGTCAACCGTGTTTGATACAAGTTTCCAAAATAAAGTGGTACACATCATATATGAACCATAGTTTAATACATAATTCAGCATGTTGTGTACTTTTTTGCAAGATTTAGTGAGAGGATATTGAATTTCTTATGAGGTTGCTGGAGTTGATCTATATCTACACCAAGCTGAATCACTTAGAAAGTTTGTGTTGCAATATTCTCCAAGAATGAGGCTGCCACGACTACCTGGGTTGTAGTACCTTTCTCCTTGAGCAGGCTTCAAGAACTCTTTAATGCTAATAGACTATAACAACCACACCACATGATACCAGTTTAGTATTAATTAGGACAAGATAGGCAACCAAGGGAGAATGAAAAGCAAAAAAAATTAAGTCAAGCCCTGAGCAAGCATTAAGCAGCAAATCATATGAAAGATATAAAACTCCCGGATAGACATGTCAAAAAATT
The DNA here is from genome assembly GCA_011037825.1 of Carya cathayensis. Taxonomy (NCBI): domain Eukaryota; kingdom Viridiplantae; phylum Streptophyta; class Magnoliopsida; order Fagales; family Juglandaceae; genus Carya; species Carya cathayensis. The sequence goes on along the minus strand of QGSO01000162.1, from coordinate 1,790,469 downwards.
AAAAATGAAATTTGATTTCTTTAAAAAGAAAAGAAAGAACTGCATAAATATTCACACAATTTTTGTGTTTTGCACAGAAGTTCCAAAATCCTGAAAGAGTAAATAACTAACAAAAAAGATTTAAAACTAAAGGCTAGAGATTACAAGAATAAAATTCCAAAAAAAATATGAGTATTTTTTAAGAGCATCCACTCTAATGTTTGGTTTACCTAATCTGGTATGGTTTACGTATGTAATGGTCATTGCAATTGCAACTGCATGGCCCAAAAAAAAAAAAAAGATCAAACAGAAAGTGTAAAATGAGGATCTTATCAAATTATTAATTTTTTGAAACAATATGCTTACAAACTTAAGAAATTGGCTGTGGAAAAAAATTTGAGACAAGGTAGGGTTCACGTATCTGGTATATGAAAGAAAACCCTTATTCTTAGAGCATTGGCATTTGATTGGCTATCCTAATCTTCAAAATTTGAAGAATATGTAACTTTTTATTTTTTAGCTAATCACTTAACTTTTAAAACCTACATTGGATTAATTATCACATTCTCTATAATAATAAAATATTATTATTTTATAATTTTTATTTTTTTTATTACTTTTTTATTTTATTTTTCTAATGGTGTTGCTTCCGGTCTTGAAGCATGCAGTCTGGACGAAGATTGGCCAGACTTGCGTTCCCTGGATTGTAGTAAAAACTAAAAATTTAGCATCCAAATATGACACTGGTGGAAGTACAAATAGAAGAAAATAAAGGAACCAGAATGAAAAAATGACTGTCATCACATGTTATTTCACCTATTAAAAAAAAAAAGACTGTCATCACGTCTTACCTTGAGAATTCATCCAAGTCAAGATCACCATCTCTAGATTCAATTCCAGCAGCTTTATTAGCCGCCGGCCTAATAAAAAGGGAAAACAAATTACACAAAGAAAATTGTGCATATCACATATACAAGTAGGAGAAACATGCAGAACAAGTCACAATAAGTACTTCTTCAAAGGTGGCCTTCGGTAGGGAACTCTCTCATCATCGACATTTCTCATCTCCTCAAATCTTGTGCTCTTATTAAATATTGGTGGTTAAATGAGGAATGTTTAAGAGCATGAATGTACTAAAGCTGCTAGTTGTCCATGGTAGTGCAGCAAATTCTGCTATGCACTCTATTTTGGGGCATTAACCAGTCCATTTCATCTCCATTTTGCTCAACCAAAGTTATTTGTGAGTATGAAAAACTATTAAATCAAGAGACAAAAACCAATCATCTTCTGAGTTTTAGCTCTTCATTTAATTATTATCCAACATGTTACTAAAAAACTATCAAACTGCAATTTTTGGTGAAAATTCCAGATTATTATGGCACAAACTTGTTCCCTTCCATTTCTAATTAAATTCCAATCATTTGTACATTCTTAACCCATGTTCTTCATATATCTGGAATGTATAAAACTCAATGGCCTTTTCTGGACAATAAGCATGCTATTAATCATGTTCATAGATTCCTTTACCATGCTTGAAATGAGGAGTTTTAAAGTTTTGGTTTAGTGCTGAAGTATGGAGAGAAGTTAAATGGGTTGAGGTTGTGCTTTGTTGTTTATTTTCCTTAAGTGAAGAGGAGGTAAGGAAAGTGCTTTGTATTTGATTTTCCCCAGTTGGTTTATGTAGTTCAGATTATGATTAAAACAATTAACTCCTATAATTTTTCCCTAAATTTTTTTTCCTAATTTTGTTTGTATTATATTCTGGTATTGAGTTTAAACTGAAAATTACTTGCATTTTCTAGTGCAAAGTGCAGGATGGATGTCGAGTGCTTTTGATTTAAAAGGCGTTAACTGAGCCTGAAGGAATTGTTGGTGAGCCATTTCAGCCAGGGGTGAGTCAAAATTTGCATAGTTTGTTATTGAAGGTAACAAATGCATCTGTAGCTGCAAATCCTTGTTTTTAATTCATTTCAAGAAATCTTAAAACATATATGGATGTTTTATGTCTTTGTTCAATAAATAGAACCCTACTTCATCTTTAGACCTTTTTTTTGGATATCTACATTGTCTGATCTTCGAGTAATTCTCTAGCTACAACGACTCTACTTCAATTTATGAATTAATTGTTCTAGCTTTTTCTTTCACTTTGATAGTTTCACATGACTACTCATTACTTTTGATAGTTTATAAAAGTTCTAGGGTATGTATGACTATATATATACAAATATATATATAGACATACATATACACGTGTGTATTTCCTAGAGTTGCCTTTTACGTAAAATAGCGTTGCTCTGCTAGGGTTTCATCTTTTTGTCCGCAAGCCTCCACGTACGCTGCATGGCGGCCGTTGATGGCCAGCCTTCCGCGGCAGGTCCTCCTCGGTCGTTTGCCGATCTTGTCTCGTTAGTGCCTCAACCACTGCCGGAGATGGTTGTTCCTTTCAGGCAACCGAAATATGTGGATGAAGAAGCGTTTTTCACGTTCTCCTCCGAGGAAATCATCAAAACTGCCGAACCTTTTAGGTTCTCTATGGTAGTAAAATTTCTGAGACAAAGACCCTCTCTTGACACAATCCGTGCTTTCATTAGGAGCTGCTGGGGTCTGACTTCCATGCCTGTCGTTTCAGCCATGCAACGTCCCAGGAACATATTCATCCGCATGACTAACAAATCTAATTTTCACAAAGCTTTTTCGAGGGAGTCGTGTGATATTGAGGGGATTCCTTATCGGTCCTTTGCATGGTCTCCAGATTTTGATGAGGAGAGTGAGCCATCGGCTGTTCTAGTTTGGGTTTTTCTGCCGGGCCTCCCGCCTAATTTCTACCATGCTTCTCTCCCTAAGATTCTCACGGCACCGATAGGCAAGTTTATCCGCCGGGATAACCCTACGACCTGTGCTACTCATACAGATGGGGCTCGAGTATGTTTAGAGATTGATGCATCACATGAGCCCTTGTCACATTTTTGGATTGGTATTCCTGGGATGTCAAAAAGCCGTAGACAGGAGATTATCTATGAGACACTACCGGCTTATTGCTTAACGTGTAGATGCCAAGGTCATAATCAACGGACTTGCAAGTATGAAAGTGAGAAAAAACAAAAGGTGAAAGGCGGGAAGATATGGGTGAAGAAAATGGAGAAACCGATTGATAAGGGGGAGACTATCACTGAAACACTACCGATTCTACCTACCTTGCAGAAGTCTGATACACACGACAATAATTTGGAACCTTTTGGTGGTGTCGTGATAATCGAACAGGGCGAATCCAGTAAAGAAGCACCTCAGGAGGAAATCTCTCATCCTGTTGTTTCTGATGGCAACGTTTTGCTGGGAGTGGCCAACTCTAAAAGCCTCCATGGTTCAGGGGATGCTAGACAGGTGCAAGTGCCTTCTGAGAAGGAGTCTGGATCTGAGGTTGGGTCTAAGTTGGTTGGAGAGTCCTTGGTTGTAGCTGTTCAAGAGACCGTACCGTGTCCTATTATCCTGGAGGCTATACCGCAGGAAAGAGTTGATGAGGAAGATGATGCAAGTTTAGGGCCTAAGTGCAGGTTTTCGTCTGGGTTGAATGAGGAAATTAACGTTATTGGGTCCAGTGTGAAAGACTTCTGTGAATTGAGACAGAATCATAGTGTCGAACTAAACATGGGCTGTGAGTTTATTTCCATGGGCGTTGGACCTGTGGCTGCTAATACTACCAGCCTTAATGAGAATGGGATGAATACCTGAAGGTGCCAATGATGAATACCTCGTCCATGAGGGGTGTGTAGGAGTTGATGAGAAAGTCGTGAACATTTCTATTAATTCTGACTGTGAAAGTGAGCGTGACAAGCTGAAAGATGACATGAGAAAAGACTATTGCTCGGATTCAGAAGGCCCAAATAATGTGGTTGGTAAGTTTCCGAAAAGAAGCTCTAATAGAGTGGTGAATCGCCCTTCCAAACTAAATTTATGATTAGTCCAATTATTTTTTGGAATATTCGGGGTATTGGTTCGTCTATCATGCGTTTAAAGAAGATTATAAAAAATTTTAGGCCTAATATTCTTGCCTTGGCCGAACCTTTTGTGACGGAGGATGAGATTCCTAATTTGTTGGGGCGATTAAAGTGTGAATCTTTTCTTACTAATGAAGCACAAAATGGAAAAATTTGGCTATTATGGAAGTCTGCAGTTTCTGTCCAGTGGTTGGTTGCTTCTAATCAATTTGTGTCTGTTAAAATAGAAGAGAATGGGCATGTATATGTTCTTACCATTGTGTATGCTAAGTGCACCCAGTTAGAGAGGAAGATGTTATGGGAGGACCTACAAGTTTCTGGGTGTGGTAACCTTCCTTGGCTCATATGCAGAGATTTTAACATTATCAAAAATGATTAGGAAAGAAGAGGTGGTCGACCACGTCCTTTTGCAGCTATGGAAGATTTTAACATGTGCATTCATCACAACGGTTGGCTGGACATGTGTTCTAAAGGCCTGAGCATGACTTGGTGTAATGGTCGAGGCGGTTTGGCACGCAGTTGGGCCAGGTTAGATAGATGTTTCATTGATTCAAATTTTCTTAATTTTTTTCCTAATGTGTTTTTTCAGGTCTTGGCTCGAATTACTTCTGATCACTCTCCTTTGGTAATTCAAATGGGTGGGGATCCTTTTAGGTATGGTCGTAGTCCTTTCCGGTTTCAATTTATGTGGACTGATCATAGTGATTTTCTTCGTCTTGTGGAGAGCGTGTGGAGAGTAGAGGGGTATGGTCATGGCCTGGTGAATCTCTCTATTAAATTGAAAAGGGTCAAGGTCGCTCTAAGGGAGTGGAATAGGAATGTGTTTGGCAGGACTGAAGTCATCATCAACCAATTAGAGCATCGTATTGAGAGTTTGGAAGAGCAGCTTCAATCTTGTTTTAATCAAGAAGGTGAAAATGCCCTTTTAAATACTAAAATGGATATGTCCTCCTGGCTTGAGAGAGAAGATATTCGCCTTGCGCATTTGGCTAAAATGAGCTGGTTGAAAGATGGGGATCAAAATTCTAAATTTTACCATGCTTATCTAAATGCTAAAAATCACATGAGGATTAAGGAGATGCGTCTGGTTGATGGTACTTGTTTGAATTCTCCTTTTGATATTCATAAAGTTGCTGTTGATTATTTTAATAATTTCTTGGGGGTTGGGGGTCTTCGTGATCTGCCCAATCTCAGTGATTTATTTGATTCTGTGATTACTATTGATGAGAACAGGGTTCTTTGTCGAGCTCCTTCTCTCAAGGAAATTAAGGACGCTCTTTTCAGTATTCCTATTGATAGTAGTCCTGGCCCGGATGGTTTTGGCTCGGGTTTTTACAGAGTTTGTTGGGATTTGGTTAAAGATGATTTGTTGGGTGCTATCTCTGATTTTTTTTCACTGTAAGTCTCTTCCCATATTCTATACTGCGTCTTTCATTGTTTTAATTCCCAAGGTGGATAAACCTTCTGGTTTTGATAAATTCCGGCCTATTAGTCTCTGTTATGTGGTTTATAAGATTTGTGCTAAAATTATTGTGAGTCGTCTTACGGATTCTCTTAGTAAAATTATTTCTCAAGAACAAGGGGCGTTTATTCCTGGGCGTAGTATTTTTGAGAACATTAGTCTTACCCAAGAGATGGTTCATTCTATTCATAGAAATATTAATGGAGGGAATGTTTTGGTTAAACTTGATATGTCCAAGGCTTATGATCGTGTTGATTGGAATTTTCTTTTACATGTCTTGGTTGCTTTTGGTTTCTCTCTTGAGTTTTGTATGTTGATTAAGGCATGTATTACCACTCCTTGGTATTCTGTTATGATGAATGGCACTTCTTTGGGTTTTTTTAGAGGGAAGCGTGGTTTGAGACAAGGTGAACCTCTATCTCCCTATTTATTTATCATTATGCAAGAGATGTTTTCTCGCCTTCTTAAGGTTTCTTTTGGGAATGGCAAAATTGGTAATTTTTTTCAGGCTCGTGGTACACCCCTTATTTCTCACCTTATGTATGCAGACGATATTGTCATTTTTAGTAATGGTGGTAAGAAATCTATTAGGAATTTGATGGAAGTCTTGAATATTTATGAAACCTGGTCGGGGCAAGTTCTTAGTAGAGAAAAAAGTACTATTTTTTTCTCTAAAAGAATTTCTCTTACTCGAAAATCTTCCATTCTACGTATCACTGGTTTTTCTGAAGGTTCCTTTCCTTTTAAATACTTGGGGGTTCCAATTGTGGATGGGAGGCTTAAAGTTAGTGATTTTGGTGAGTTGCTTGGTAAGATTAAAAGGAAGATTGCGGGTTGGAAGATGAAAATGCTCTCTGCTGGAGGTCGTACTATTTTGATTAGTCATGTTTTATCAGGTATGGCTACACATCTCTTAGCTGTTTTACGTGTTCCTAAAACTGTGCTTATTGCTCTGAATACTCTTGAGTTCTTTATTTTGGGGTGATTCCGATGGTAAAGGTAAGAGAAAATGGATTGCTTGGAATAATATCTGCAGGCCTATTGAGGAAGGTGGTTTGGGTATCCGGGCTTTTGGTGATATTCAAAAGGCCCTACGGTTGAAACTGGCATGGCGTCTGGTTACGGGTAAGTCTTTATGGGCGAATTTCTTTATGGGTAAATATGTTAGGGATAATCATCTCTCTCTTTTGGCGCCTAATAAGGGTACTCGGTTTTGGAAATCTATTGATAGAAGTATTCCAGATGTGTTGAACAATTCTAAATGGATAGTTCGAGATGGTAATCTCTCCTTTTGGCATGATAATTGGGTTGAAGGTGGCCCTCTCAGCAATCTTTATCCTGTTATTGAACAGCCTTTGCTGAAGATTAAAGATTGTCATCTTGATAATGGTTGGGATGTTCCTCTCATGGAGAGGCTTGTGGGTATTCAAAAAGCTTCTAATTTGTGTAATTTGTTGGCCAGGAGGAAGGAGGGTCAGGATGTCTTAATCTGGTTAAATGACAAGGATGGTAAGTTTACTACAAAAAGTGCCTGGGATTGTATCTGAGTTAAGGCCCCTTCTCTAGAGTGGGCCGATTGGATTTGGCATAAAAATCTTCCTAAAAAAATCTCTATTATGATGTGGAAGACTTATTACAATTGTTTGAGTGTTGATGAGAAGATTAAAAATGTTGGTGTTCCTCTAGCGTCTAAATGTCACTGTTGTTCTAGGGGCTAAGTTGAAGATTTGAATCATGTGCTTTGTACTGGTGAGGTTGCTCGCCTGATTTGGCGTATGGCCGCGATTCAGTTAGGTGTGCACATGGGTATTTTTCGGACATGGCATGAACAAATTAATTTTTGGTTTCGTCGTGCGAATAGGTCTTCTCAAGTTAGAATCATTTTTGGTCTTCTACCTTCCATTGTTTCTTGGAAACTTTGGGATTGGCGTTGTAAAGCCCGTTGTAATGATAAAGCTCCTAATGTTGAGGTGGTTTGGCATGTTATAAAGTTTTGGCTTCGCAGGATTATGCATTTGATTATGAGAGTTTCAAAAATTTCTGCTCATGATGCTGCTATCTTAAACAGACTTGAGATCCCGATTTTAGCACCTAACACTAAGCAAGTGCGTGTGGTGAGATGGTCTCGGCCTCATTATGGCTGGGTTAAGCTTAATACAGATGGTAGTAGCTTAGGTAATCCTGGGCCGGCTGGTGCTGGGGGTGTTATTCGTGATCATTGTGGCAAACTTTGTGTGGCTTATTCTGTCCCTTTAGGTCAAGGTTCTAATAACTTTGCTGAGCTACATGGGGTTTTGGAAGGGATTCGCAGGTGTCATTAACTGGGGTATTTACGTATTGAGATTGAGACGGATTCTAAGCTTCTTGTCAACTGGATTACAAACGGGAATTCTAATATTTGGTATTTAGAGGATTTCTGGGAGGAATTACATGAATATCTTATGGGTATGGATTATTGTATTCGCCACATCTTTCGGGAAGGAAATGTTGTGGCGGATTTTCTTGCTAAGAGGGGAGCTGGGGGATTAAACAGAAGCTGGGTTGATGATAGTGATATGCCTGATCAACTTAGAGGGTTGCTTCGGATGGATAGACTTGGACTTCCCTATCTTCGCATTTCTTAGGTTTGGCCTTGGGTGATGGGGGTCTTTTGAGAAGGTTGTTTTTTGTTTAGCCAGTTGCGCTGGTCCTTCCGTTATGAGGTATGTTTTTGTTGCTGTTTTTTCCTTTTTTTTCTGATGTGTGAGATGTTTTGCAGGTTGTCTCCTTCTATTTGTTTTGCCCTTTCGGTCTTGTATGTTGTTGTTGTTTTAGGTTGGTTTTGGTTTTTGATTCCTGGGTTTTGGTCTTTCTTGTAACCCCCAGGTATCGGGTTGTAATTACGGTTTTCCTCCGCCATAAGTGAGGGCTCTTAATAAAATTGGGAAGGGGTCACTCATGGACAGGTGACTTCGTCCCTTTTAAATAAATAAAAAAAAATCATATACACGTGTGTATATGAGAGTGAGGGTGGTGGACATGTAGTTGCTTCAGATAGTTAATACTATCACATTACAACATTATTTTCCTAGTCTTGACATGTGATGAATTATCTTAATTTTTGGCCCGATCTGAATTGTCATTTGTTAATGCTTTAATTTATTATCTATTACTAATTACAATGTGTAGACATGATAGTCTTGGCCATTGCTTAGTATAGACCAGCAGCAATATACTATATAGCGGTTTTTATCCTTTTTTGATAAATTACTATATAGACAACTAGAGACTACGTAGCTAGCGTCATTCCCAAGTTTTTTATCACCTTAATGCAGATGACAACTTATCTGATTCCAATTTTCTACCATAAACACACATAATGCCATAAACAAGACCCATTTAGATTTTTAACTGTCCAATTGCCTGATGATCTTCATCTGGTACATTTATGTTTAGACAGCCAATTATCCTTGAACCATACATGACTAGGAACCTCTAAGATAGTTAGTTATCCCAGAAAATAATAGCTCTTCAAGTTAAACATTTATTCTCCGGTCTCAACTGACGGCATATGGTTAGTTTACGTGTCCAATTGATAATGATTCATTTATGCACTCAATCAAGATTGGAGTACCATCGGGTTTGAGGCTTCTCCTATACTCAATGTCTAATGTACAACTGTGCAACATCAATCAGTCCACTAACTCATAGTTGACTCATGGAAATAATTTTGTAAAATGCTCACCTTTCTCGTATAACCTGAACTCAAATTGCATACACTTGCTAGTCCTATAAGGATGAATTATACACTTTATAGCAACAACTAGCATGTTGAGACCATTCATTTAATCATATGATGTTGTCTAGATCATGTTAAATTGTTTTCATTAAAACTTTGTTTTCTTTTTACAACCAGATTAGACAAGGAAGGCACTAGGGTGTTGGTCAATGCCTTGTTCGCAAGTATAGAATGGTTTGTCATATCCTATAAGGGAATGTCAGCCGGGATTTCTTTGAGGTTATCTGCTTAAAGTATTTTTTAAGCTCTTAGTTTCTTCTTTTGTTGATGATTTTAACACCTCTCCTTCTAATATAAGGCTGTAGAGTTATACTGTTGGACAAGGATAAGAACCCAAAGGTAAAATGAGAATTGTTTCTATATCTTTGAATGTTGACTATCTTGTGATGTTCATAAATCTTGATTTCTTTGGTTAATTCCATTTCTGGTTTCCTTAGTTTTGGTTTTCCATTCAGTGGGAGCCCTCTAAGTTGGAGCTTGTTAGTGAGTATATGGTCGACTCATACTTCTCTATGTTGGATGTGATTGCTTGAATATAAAGTGGGAAATTTGAATATAGAGTGGGTTTTCTAACTTTGCCTCCACTGCACTATTGATTTTCGCTATTTTTTCCTAAGTTTCACACACTATTTGACTCTAAAATTCTTATTTCAGTTTGGTAATTTCAATCTTTTCCTTTTGAGTCTCAAGTATCTGAGTTTGTAAGTTTTCTTCAGAAAGGACTAGGTTTTTGACAGGATCGAATTAATTAAAGGAGTAACCATTAAATTATTCCATGGTACACATAACTAAAATAAACAAGCATGAATAGGCGGTTAGAAGAATTATTTCATAATGACTCCAAACACAACCATTTAGGAATGTCATTTAGGAAACATAATTTTTTGAGCAGCTAAAGCCCATTATTTAATAAGTTAAAAAAACCATACAAAATATTCCTTCCAAGTCTAAGTTCTCTATTTTGTTGTATATATACTAGCCCAATTTAGCATCAACTGCAGGATCATGATCCTGGCACAAAGCCCACTCACATTTGTCTCTCTCTCATAGCATATTTAGAGATGAAGACCAGGATATTGCAAGGAGATAAACTTATAAATTTATATGTTTTTGTCAATATTGATTCAACCTAAGCTGGGCAAGATTTGATGGGTGGAATTTGATTGCTTAATTTTCTTCTAAATTGTATTGTCATTTTTAGTAGAGATAATTGTTGAAAATCTCAACTTGAACTGTTCTTCTTCAATGCTAGCTTCAATGTCCAGTTTTTTGTTTGTTTTTCATTTTTTTAAAAAACCTTTATATTTCATGTCATTGTAAAGTAACTCACCTGCTTTAGTAATGGTTAGCCATTTCACTCTTACACTAGGCATCGGATAATACAAATGTTCTGACCTCACGAAAAAGATCAGAAGAGTAATTGATCAGTGAGGTGATATGGCCATTCAAGATTGGGCTGAGCAGCAATAATGCCAGTTTTCTATCTTCGTGTTCTTCACCTTTCTCGATCAATGGTGAAATGTAGAACTATGGGTGTCAATGTCGATGAAAAGTCCCACTTAAATAGAAGTGTGGAACTTGGTAGCAGTTATTTTAGTGATAGTAGAGTCTTCAAATCTATTATAATAGTGATGTTTATCTATTATTTAATTAGTAGCTCAACTTGTACTTGATATAATTAGTATACTGCACCACCCAGTGTATAAATATATATGAACTTGGTTGAATTGACGTTTGAAGAAATTATTGAATTGGATTGAATGATCTCAGATATATTTGTTGATGCATTGATAATTAGTTGATCATGTCAATCAGGTATATTTGAATGAGACCTAGTAAAACTGGGTTATTAAAACTCGATTTTCAGGTTTTTCCAGCGATTTCTCGACCGCCACCATTAAGTTCAAAAAACAAAAAACCTGAATAGCGGCAATTATGAAATTACTCGAAACACCTTTACCAGCGATTATTATTTCGCTGGCAAAGGATTTGCCATCGATTTCCATATCGCCGTGATTTAGTTTAAAAACATAAAAGATCTTTCCCAGCAATGAGGAAATCACTGGCAAATCCTTTGCCATCGATTTTCTAATAGCTGCGATTCAGTTTAAAAACAGAAAATATCTGTCCCAGTGATTAGGAAATCTCTGGCAAAGGATTTGCCAGTGATTTACTCATTGCTGAGATTCAGTTTAAAAACAAAAAAGACTGATGGCGACGATTAGGAAATCGCTGGAAATGTTTTTCCACCGATTTCCTAATTGCCGCTATCGCTGACAAAAAACCAAAAATCCATATATGATGTATGATAGAAAATAAAAATCCATATATGAAAATAAAATACTAAAAGAGATGTATGATTGAAAATAAAATGAGATTATAGAAATAATGATTTTTGTCGTGACAAAACAAAACTAAATAAGCTGTATTGATATGGAAAAAGACTAAGGTTTCGAGAATTCGTCTAATAATTTAAAATATTGTTTCCGATCGAATTACTTCAATTAAACTAGAATAATGATTCCGTTTAATTGGAAGATTTAGCATTTACGATCAGGAAAATAATTACTAATGATTGAGCATGAACGATCGATGATTAAAACACTTGCAAATCTATTTAATTATCACAGGGATTTCTCAAGCATTCATTGTATTCGGAAATCACAATGAATCAAGATAAATATATAGATAATCAAAATATCCAATAATAAAATCCGTCAATCGATCAAACTCGCAAAATAAATTTTACGTTGATCTGAAAACAACGTTTAAATTATTAAACTTCACCTCTAACCATAGTATGAAAATTTAGCCAACCATATTTATTACAAATACTATAGAAATCACATAAATATTCTCCATTAGAAAACTAAAATAAAATACAAGAAATACTAGAAAACAACTTTGATCATAAAATAAAAATGAAAAGAAACTTCGAAAAGAACTCCCCTCACAACCAGTCCGTCCCGTAGCTTTTTACGAAAATTTGCCTACGTTTGCTTCGTCCGAAAACTCAGCCCAACGTCAAGCTCCTGAACCAGGCTTTCCTTTTCTTCTGGCTGAGAACCACCAAAAATTAAAACCAGTCCCCCCTTCCAACGTCTCCGTAGGTCCCCTTCAAACGAAAATAATTCTCCGTAACTCCCAAAAACCATACCTCCAGCCGCTCCATCCAGCTCTATCTAAAAATCTCTCATTTCCGTTAAATCGTACCTCTGTTTTCTCCCTCTAAAACCTGAACGAGAGTCTTTTTTTTTCCGTTTGATCTCCATCCGATCCTCCTGCTATTCGTAGCTCCTTCATTTCTGTCAACCCAGGACCCTTTCTCTTTTTTTTTACGCACAGACTTCCCCTCAATTTCTGCTCTCCTCTACTCTACTTCCACTCCAGAAAAATAGTATCTCTCCACTCCAAAACTCCCTCCTCCCTTTCGGTCCAAGTCCCCTTTTATAAACAAAAAAAAAAAGGAACCATCCGTTAATGATGCTGAGCTGTTGTCCTGCGTGTGTGAGTTGTGTGCTGCATGTGTGTTAAGAGTTTTCTACATGTGTTTCTTCTCTGTCGTAGGTTGCTGTCCACGTTGCTTTCCTTTTGATGCATGTGCTCGTGAGCTGCAAGTTTCACTTTCTGCATGTGCCTTGGTTTGCCGTGAGTTCCAGCTTGTTTTCCTGCATGTGTGGCTGTCGTGAGTTGCTGTCTGCATGTTTCTACTTGTGCTGCTGTCCGAATTCTTTCTGCATGTGCTGCTTTTTCTGCTGGAGGTGCTGTGAGCTGTTGAGTGAGTTGCTGTTTTGACTTTCTGCTTCTGTGCTTTCTATTTTCCTGCATTATTTTTCTGCTGCACTTGATGTTTGAGAATTCTGCATGTGTGCCGATTTGCTTTATTTCTGCATGTGCATGGCTTGCTTTATTTTCTGCATTGTTGACTTGCAAGTTTGCTGTCCATTTCCTTCATGTGTCGTGAGTTGCATTGCATGTGCTAGCTGCTTTCATCTTATTTTCCTGCTGCTTTTCCTTTCAAATCAATCAAGTACCGAAACATGCATGGCTCTCTACGTCCAAACTCTCAAGCTGAAAAATCCAACTCTCCCACGTCTCTTTTCTCTCTTTTCTTATTTTTCGGCTCTTTTTATCTTTTTGTTGAAACGTGGTTCCGTTTGCATGCAATTTCCATTTTGGTTTGCCGCGAAAGAAGCCTCCTTTCGTTTACTTTGTGTCGCATGTGTTTGTCCACCGAAAGCTATCCTTCCTTCTCTTCATTCCTCTCAATTAGTATGCGCTTTTGGTCAGATCCAATGTGAATTTTATTTAAGCTGAAATAAAGAAATAAAAATAACACTTGAAATAAATTAAAAAGAAAATAGATTAATAAAAATATATTATATATGTGAGGAAATATTATCTAATTAAATCATAGTTATAAAATTAAGCATAAACATGATATTAATCAATTAAAAAAATCACAACTCGAATTTATGCTTATTAACTATTTTTCCATCTAAAACCAATAATAATGTCACGAAGCAGTTAAAATAAATTGGTTTTAAATAACTAAAATATGCAATTTTACAGCTCAAACAACAACTGTGAGGAGTTGCTCCCTGAGTAACAAAAAATTTATCAAAGGTATTGTGGATTCTGAGGACCTCCCCTTGGACGTCTCAACAGAGATGCTACAGCAGAACAAGATCCTGAAGGTAATCCACAAGAAACTAGTATAAAAGTGCATTGACTTGTTATTTGAGATTGCTGAGAACAAGGAAGACTACAACAATTTCTATGAGACCTACTCTAAGAAACTCAAGCTTGGTATCCACAAAGGATGACAAAAAGAATACACAGCAGGCTGAGCTTCACTTTGCTACCACAAGATGAAAGAGCGGTAATGAGATGACCAGTGTAAAGGATTATGTGACCAGGATTAAGGAGGGTTAGAGTGATATCTATTACATTAAGGCTCAGAGCCAAAAGGCAGTGTAGAACTCTCCTTTCTTGGAGGGGTTGATTCATAAAGGTTTCGAATTACAAGAAAACGGTACGATAGCTAGCCATTATGCTGTTGCGCAGATGAAGGCATTCGAAGGGAAGAAGCTGGTCTTAGCTACGAAGGAAGGGTTGAAACCTGACAAGAGTGAAGATGACAAGAAGAAGAAAGACGAACTAAAGGAGAAGTTTTTAGGGTCTTTGCAAGGTTATCAAGGATCAGCAAAATCATAGGGTTGAGAAAGTTGTGGTGTTAGACAACAAGTTGTGGATTCAGCCTACTATTTGTTTGGTGACTGGTGAGTATGGATGGACTGCCAACAATGGATCTAATCTTGAAAACCTAGGCCTTGAGGGATAGTAGCATGGCCGGCTACATGTCGAGCAAGAAGACCATGGAGATCAATCCCGAGAACCATGCAGCTTCTAAATTTAAAATAACAATCAAGGATCATACACAAGCATGTGCAAGGCAAGATCTACCTGTACATATAACCACCTCAAATAGAAGTCGACTCAATGAGATTCTATGCATTAAAGACATATTTAGGTTTGTGGAAAGAGGGAGAGGTATGATGTGACGCCCCCAAATCCCCACGTGCCAACACGGGGAATTCGAGACGTCCGGATGGTGACAACCCGGGTCACCATCCTATCGACGAGTGCCAAGTGTGTGCAAGCGACACATGTGCACAAGGGAAATACGCAGCGGATGGCAAAGTCATAAAATTAAGTACCAGAATTTTTTCTTAAATAAAATACAAAGCGGTTCAAAGGTACATAATAAAATATTACAAGACATAAATATTGTTTCAAAACCAAATACAAAGCATAAACTTCAACTCAGAACTCCGGCGGAGCCGCATCCTCGGGCTCAGCCTCCTCCTCCTCCTCGAACACTGCATCAAAATCTACGGTACCAAAAATGGTGCCGCAGGTAAGTAAATTCCAAAACACCACTAGATAAAAACATATTAAACTCAAACAACAAGCATGAATGAATGCCAATACACCAAAACTCACTAATCATATTTTCCACGCACGCCAAAAACCCATTTGGCTTAAAAACATAACCTTTAAAAACCAAGCCTCGCCATTATCCCAGATAATGGCCCAAACCACCATTTTCCCAGAAAATGGATCATAAGACCATCGCCATTTTCCCAGAAAATGGCCCATATCCGAAAACCATAAAAACCAACTGATTATGCATGCACCATGATCTCCCCTAGGGATCATCCGCACACTCTGGCTCTGTGCCACACCGCAGGTAACGTCTACGCGTGTGACACCTACACGAGTGATGCCCAGACTCGCGCCTCCATCTCGCGCGTACCTGGCCAGGCCATCCTTTAGTCCCCGCCACTCTAGGGATCACGGAGTCGACACGACAGCGTTACCGTATCGTGCGATCCGGTCGTCGCCCGGCGACAACCCAGGGGATGTCACTCAGTATTATCCACTCCCGAGTGACCAGAGGAGCTCCACCGAGATAATAACCCATCCCGGCTTGGGCTCGTGATACGCACACTCCCAAAAATCATTTACGCCAATAAAACATATTTTTTCCAATAAAATAAAATACAAGTGCATGCATCATGTAAATGCCAATTTCAATGCTCGACAAATAAATTCAACCATAGCACAACAAATCAAGCAACTCCGTCCTCCATCCATCCGACCCCCGAACTCCTCGGACTCAGTCCGGAATCAGCGAACCAACCAAATAATTTATTGAAAGAGTAAAATACATTTAAATCTAAAAGTAGCGTTTGGAAAATACTTACAGCGCTATATAGGATTTTTAGAAGGTTCGGCGCGAAGCGAACGGCGATGCGAAAGCAACGTAACAGTGCAAATGCACTGTTCCCGTGGGTCGCAAAATACCCACTTTTGACCGGGGACAAACCAAGACACCAAATTGATAGGGAATGGTCTAGGGATGTTTATGAAGCTAGTGGAAGTGAGTTTTGGCCGTGGGTGGCGGCGAAAACGCCGGTAGAAGCGGAAAAAGGGCAAATCGGAGTTGAGCTCGTGGGAGCCGCTCCGGTGACCGTTTGAGGCCGGGGATGGGTGGGTTATGATGGCAAGGAGTCGGTGATGAAGTGGTGAAGAGGTGGTGGCCAGAGGTGGTGAAGGAGTCGGAGGTGGAGCGACGGCAGCGGATCGAGCTTAAAGCCGTGCGGCTTGTTGGGCATTTTCCGGCCAAACGGCCGGCCGGTTGGGGCTGGGAAATGGAGGGGATGATCACCGGCCGGAGGGGAGTCGACCGGTAGGGGCGGTGCCGGCCACGACGCCGGCGAACGGCGGGCCTGGGTGGTGGGTTGGTTTCGGCGTGGGTGAGGAGAGAGAGAGAAAGAGAGACGCGGGGAGAGAGAGCCGAACGGGAAAGAGGAAGAAAAAAGGGAAAAAAGAAAAAGGAGAAAAAAGAAAAAGAAGAGGAAAAGAAAAGATGGAAGAAAACAAATGAGGTCTAGTCCTCACGTCGGAAGTCCAAAGACTGATCAGCCGAAAACGATATAAAAATATAAAACGATTAAAATAATTTAAACACTACATCAAATAAATAAATAAACACCAAGAAAATATTTTAAACACATCAATAAGCTAAAATAAAATAAATAACTAGTAAAAACCAACTATTTAAATTTTTAAAACCAAAAACAAGCCAAAATAAATTAAATCACAATTTAAATCCAACAGCCAATAAAATCCATTTAAAACTCGATAAATTAAAATAAAAGCACTATAAAATATTTAATTAAATTAAAATATTCCTTCAG
This sequence comes from Carya cathayensis, assembly GCA_011037825.1. NCBI lineage: Eukaryota > Viridiplantae > Streptophyta > Magnoliopsida > Fagales > Juglandaceae > Carya > Carya cathayensis. The sequence continues at coordinate 1,773,489 of QGSO01000162.1, read as the reverse complement.
TGAAAATACACATAAAAGCGGGTCATCACATATGAAATGAGCTTATTATGCATTATTTTCAAAACCTATTCATAGCAAACTCAGAACAAGGGGAGACTTCTCTTTATAGCATTGTTACATGGCAGTTTATTGATGAAAAATGATGACGTCCTAACCAGAGTAGCGATATTGGTAAAGGGGCAGTTAGTTTATTTGTGTCTAGCAGTGCTGAAAGCATTGAATGATGGCCCTTTGGGAAGTTTATGTAGCTCATACCTTTATTGCTTTGATTCCCAAAACAAGAAAAAAAAACCTGTTAAAGTGAGTTAGTATAATAGGCCTATTAGTCTACTCCCACCTACTACTACAGATGCAATCCAAAAAATATGGTTCTAAGTTTAGAACAACACAAAGATAGAATGATGTGGACTATGGAAAGGAAATGGAGTTATTCCGTGAAGAGTGCATATAGACTATTTGCTCTCATGAAGATGGGAGAAGACCAGGCTGAATCATCAACTTTAAACAGTCAGAAAAGTTCTAAAAAATTTTGTAGGAGTTTTGAGTGTTCCAAATAAGGTAAAACTCTTTTCCTGGAGAGCTTGTATGGAGAACCTACCAACTGTGGTGAATCTGGAACAAAGGAGAGTAGTGGAAGAAGATGTATGCAGCTTACGTTTAAAAGAATCATAGTCTAAACTTGTGCAACGTATCGATGTGAACATACTAAGTTGTACTGTGAAGAGGCAATTTCCTGGTTTGCTATATCAGAAATACCACAACACAGTTGTTGTTTGTGGTATTTATAAGAGTAAATCAAGAATGCAAAACAAAAGAAGAGTTGGAATTGATTTTACTCATTGCTTGGAATTGCCGGTATAAGAGAAACGATGGATTAATGAGGAAAAACAATTCTCAATCTAGATTGGGTGATTACACATAACTTACGAATGACAAAGTTGTGTAACTCAGTCAAAACAGACCAAAAATTACATATACATACCATATAGAAAATGGTACCGTCCACCTACCGATGTACTTAAATATTATGTTGATGGAGGTGATGTTCATGAAGCTGGCACAACATGAGTGGGTGCAGTATTAAGAGACAACAAGGGTGAAGTGCTTATGGCTTGTTCAAATTTCAGAATTGGGGGTGATTGATTCCCATGAGACCCTAATATGTGATATTGTTGCGGGGCCTCCAAATTTGTGCTCCATTGGGTATTCAAGTTATACAAATAGAGAGTGATTCTCTCATGGTGGTTAATGACATCTCTAGATCACACAAAATCCTTTTCTTATTACTGGTCGTATTGTTAAAGATATACAACACCAAATAAAAACAGGTTTCCAACTTGTTCAATTCATCAACTTTTAGAGAATGAACTGTAGTTGCCCTTCAACTTGTTAAGCTTTGCTTGCAATAATACAAATACTAGTGTTTGGTGGGGATAGTTTTCATGCGCATGTATTCGGCAACCAATTTGGGATACACCATTAGTCTAATGGTTTGATTTCACTGATGACAAACAGAGTGATTCATATCAGAAAAGAAAAAATTAAATTAAATAACCATCTCAAAATTGAACACTGGAAAAAGGTCTTCTCTCTCTCTCTCTCTCTCTCTCTCTCCCCCCCCCCCCAACTCTAGAACTAATTACAAATAGAATATATGTGTGTGTGTGTGTGTGTGTGTCGTTTGTGTTGTTTTCCTTTTTCCTAGTTTTGATTCAGCTAAAACTCAAGGCTCCAAAAATATATGAATACAAGTTCTATAAGAAGATAAAGAGTGACTAAATGGCTGCCTAAATTAGATTCGCAGAAATCCTATTTCAGAAATGCAATACCTTTAAGAAAATTGTGACAACGGCCGTAATAGAGGATTTAGAAGGAAATTGATGGAGCTAAACCCTGGTCCTCAACGCTTGTTCAGATAGATGACCAATCTAGAGCCCTTCCTCCAAGTATTGCACAAATCACATAAGAACAACTAGATTAAGGGTACATTAAGGGTGCCAGACATAAAACCCTAAGAATCTTTATTGGCCATGGTAGTTTCAAAAACCCTAACCCGCAAAAAGTTTTGTATGAAAATTACCTGTAACTTTTTTATCGTTACTGTGAGAGACACTGGAAGGTGGTGGCCTTGGGAGGGCGATATTCACTGGGGAATGTCAAAAGGGAAAATGTATATTAATGAATATACACACCGATCATCGTTTGGGAATGGGGAATGAGAAATGGGGAGCCTTATAGTCAATTAGGGGTGAAGATGCAGGGGAAAATGTCGAGGCACGAAGGGAAATAAAACAGGCTTTTTATGGCGGTATATATTATAATCGCTATAACTAATTATGATACTGATGAGTTTACCACGGTGGAATCACCATTTTGTTTCGCAACGCCTGAAGTCGCCGCAATTACTTAAAAAGCGCCGCAATTGTTTGTTGCACCATTGACTCATGCCTCCAGCCCAAACCACTCGATATTTCAACGGCGAATGCATTATCGGCATAATAATCGAGATTAACCGTCAAATTGTTTTGCAACCAACCACCAAATGCTGGAAAATGCGATATTCCTTGTAGTGGCACCAAAATGAATTTGAATTGGACTTTGCAAAAACCTGGAAAGCAGACTAAAAGCATACCTGAGATCTGGTCGAGTTGCAGTTAGATATAACAAGATGCCAACCAAACTTCTATAGGTAGCTGCATCAACTTTCCTCTCATCTTCCTTTTTAAGCTTTTCATTTGCAATCAAATGAGTTGCTACTGTCTTACATCCCAGCATTTGAAATTTTTTTAACAAATCTTTTGCATACTTTCTCTGTGAAATAAAGATCTCATTGTCCTGACAAACTTCCATTCCAAGAAAATAATGCATAAGCCCCAAATCACTCATTTCAAAAGTATTCATCATATCTTGCTTAAACTTTTCAATCATCTCTAAGTTATTTCCAATAAAAATCATATCATTAACATACAATGAAACTATAATAAGCAAAGCTTTATCTTTGATTTTCACATAGAGTGTAGGCTCACTCATGCTTCTATTAAAGCCTTGATCACTGAAATAACTGTCTATTTTTTCATACCATGTTCTAGCTGCTTGTTTAAGCCCATATAAAGCCTTCTTCAATCGAAACACTTTTCCTTCTTCTCTTATAAAGCATTCTAGTTGATCAACATAGACTTCTTCTTCTACAATTGCATTGAGAAAAGCTGACTTGACATCAAGTTCAAAAATCTTCCAACTTTTCTAAGCTGCAAGTGCACAAAGAGTTTGAATTGTATCCAACCTTGCAACTGGTGCAAAAGTTTCATTATAATTAATTTCTGGTTGTTGTGAGTAACCTTTAGCAACAAGCCTTGCTTTGCATTTTTTTAAAGAACCATCAGAGTTAAGTTTTCTTTTGAAAATCTACTTAACCCCAATCACTTCTTGGCTGTCAGGACAAGTGACTAACTCCCATGTATTGTTCTTTTCAATCATTCTGATCTCCTCCTCCAATGCATCAACCCAAACTTGTTCTTTTACAGCTGCAGCAAAATTCTTAGGTTCTACAAATGAGTAGTTACAAGATTCATAAATCTCACTTAAAGGCCTTAACCTTCTATGTAACGTCCGTCCTTGTGGTGGGTCCTTTAGAAAATGATTATAAGAAAATAGACGGGAATTATGGTTACTTTTCAAATTCTTTTCCTTCCATGCCAGGATACAAAAAACTCAATGTTTATAAATAAAACTCGTTTCTTAATTTAAAAGGTTACAGCAAAAAATATTAAATTTTATAATTTAAAGTCTCTTGTACAAAACGTTATGTCTAGGATTTCATGCTCTTCCCCTTAGGCCGTGTCCGTCCTGACGCGTCATGCTCATCTTGTCATTGGGAGGACACATATAAAAACTAAAATGAGTCGATGACTTGTAAGCATTACTTCATACAGTTAAAATATAATAATATAGGTTTTAAGTCATGCATTCATCACTCCATACATATCATACATAGACATTTAATTCATTTTAAAACGTTGCAAGGTGGAGTTTTTCTTTAAAAATATTTTCTTCTCATAAAATAGTTCCTCACGCCTCACTACCTTCATTTTTTAAAGAGTCTTTTCATACATGCATTCTTTGTTAACATGCATACATTCTTTCTTATCGCTTTCATTGGCCTTTGCACATTGTTGCGCCTCACGTGTGAGGGTTAGCGGTCTTTTGGACCTGATTCCGCCTGTGGCCACGGGTTAGGAATCCATTTCGTTAGGGTGCAGCACTAGTTGCACTGCCAATACTACGTACACGGCATTGCAATCTACCCAGTCTAGTCCTTCAGTACCCTTTTCCGTTCATCCGTTCATGGCTATTATGTATTTTCATACATTAAAGCATTCAGTCCATTCATTCATTTTAGTCCTTTTAGTTCTTACAGTTCTTTCAATTCTTACAGTCCCTCAATCCTTTCATTCATAAAAGTCATTTTAAAAGCATGGGCTTAAATGTTATCTTTCATGTCATCATTTAAAACATCAGTTCATGCATCCTTTAAAGCATCATCTTTCATAGGGGCATTTTAAAACTCTTTCTTCGCATCGTTTAAAGCATGAGACAATAGCATTAACATTCTTTTTGTGAAAATACATCCAGTACTTACTACGTATAGCATTCATTCACATGCATACATATACGTACTTGGGGTGCGTGAAAAGGGTCTGTCAAGGAGGGTCGTTACATACTTATACTTGAAAGCTTATATTTAGCCTTTTTTTTTTGTAAAACATGTTCCGTGTCGTTTCATAAAGCATCGTAATGGAAAAACATTTCATTTTCTTTTTTGTTTATTTAAAAAACTCTAGAAGAGTATAAATGTAATACTCACTTGGACTCTATGCCGTACTCATTCCATGCAGTCCATTCGTGTGCGTGTCAGATGACAACCTACATGCATATACATAACCTTAACGTCATTCTCTATCCAGTACATAAGTAACTATACAAGAAATAGAACTACGCCTCACTTGGAATACTCTCCGTCTATTCCTGGGCTTTTTTTTTTAAGAAGAGCGAAAGGTCACATGTCCAAGAGTGACCCCCTTCCATATTTATTAAAATAAAACTCTCACTTATGGCGGAAGAATACCGTGGAAACAAAAACAAATACCAAGGAAAAAACTAAAAGAACCATAACCAAAAATACTAAACAAATACAACCCTATTAGTCAAGGAAAAAAAAAAACCAGAAGAGCATCAAGGAAAAACCAGACCTAACATCATAAAGATGGGAGGCCTAAACTATCCAAATGGATCAAACCTCGCAGAATTCGAGGCATACTACAATTATTATAGTACACCAATTCCGCTTCTGAGGCCCCAGATTTGGCTAACCAATTTGCCACCCTATTACCTTCACGTAAAACATGTTGAAAATGGCATTGCATAGTTCGGGTCAGCCCAATAATTTCCACCCAAAAATCCTCTAAATACCATACACCACATCTCCCTCTCAGCCACCAAGAGATAACCACCTTTGAATCCATTTCTACTATCTCCTTAGTGATATTTAAAGCTTTGCAACTTCTCAAAACTTGAAGTAGCGCCATGAGTTCCGCTTTATTATTGGAACCAAAGCCAACATGTGAGGCATAAGCCTGAACATGTCGTCCTGATTCATTATGAATGATCCCCCCAATTCCACAAGAACCTGGATTGTCAAGACTGCTACCATTCATGTTTAATTTATGCCACCCCGACGGTGGCTTAACCCACCGTACTGCTTTGCAAGAAGGGACTTTAGGGACAACTGGTTTTATCCTCAGGACCTCAAGAATCATACGATCTCGGTGGACAACCGTTTAGGCTGCTTATCCACCTGACAAAGGGAACCAAGCCATACACAAATAGAATGGACAACAGTTTCATGGGATTCCAGAATACCTTCCATCCGAGCTAGACATCTTCTCCTCCATAATCACCAAGTAACAATGATGGGCAGAATGCCCACAATAAATTCCACATGTGTAGATGAACTAGCCTGCCTAAACCACGTCCCCGCATTTTGTTTCCAAGCTCTTCCAATAGGAATACCAAAGATAGTGCCAAAAAAGGACCATATTTTTTTTAGGGAAATCACCCTCAAAGATTGCATCGTTCATATCTTCAATGTGACCTACAATACAACAATCACATTTGGAAGCAAGAGGAATACCAATACGTTGCAATCTATCATCCACACTCAAAGCCATATGCCAAATCCTCCAAAAATGAATAGACATTTTTAACGGAAGATATTTATGCCAAATCCAAGTATGCCAATCAAGAGAAGATCCTCTAACACGGATACAGTTCCAGGCAGATTTGGTGGAGAACATACCTGTCTCCATCGAAATCCAAATCAGAACATCCTTTCTAGAAGCAGGCCATGATAAAGAGATTAAAATCTCATCCACCTTATCCCACCCTACTAATCTTTCTAACATATCCACATCCCAAGTGTCCGATAACTGACATTCTTTTATTTTAAGCAAAGGTGAACCCACTGGGGACATCTCATTTATTAGTGGGCCATTGTCCCTCCATTTATCATACCAGAAAAAAAATATCTCCTTCTCTAATCTTCCATTTCAAATTATTCAACAACAAAGGAATACAATTTGCAACTATTCTCCAAAATCTAGATCCTTTTGAAGCCTGAATTAGACGCTAAGGCTTTGATCCCATATATTTTGCTTTGAAAAATTTGGCCCATAAAGAATTACCTTGAATAAGGTTCCAAGTAAAACGCATATGCAAAGCTTTCTGACAATCCTGAAGAGCCCGCAACCCGAGCCCCCCTTCTTCTATAGGGTTACAAATATGTCTCCATGCCACCCATTTTCTTTTATCCCGCCCATCTGATTCTCCCCAAAAGAAAGAACTCATCAACTTGTGGATCTTGGAAATGATAACTTGAGGGACCTGTAAAACAGAAAAAAGATGAATCATCATGCTGGATATAACATGCTGTAACAAAATGAGTTTTCCACCAGTAGATAGCAATCGCATTTTCCAGCCACTGATTTTTTGCCTCACTTTATTCATCATTTCTTCTAAATGAGCCTGTTTAAGTCTTCCCAAGATCATTTCTTCTAAATGAGCCTGTTTATGTCCCCTCCCTAAATCCAATACTACGTAACAGTCTCCACGTTCTTCTAGAGGAAATTTTGTTCGACCAATATAATGACGATTTTTGTATATTGATAGCTTGTCCCGACCACCTCTCATATTGGCTCAAAATTTGCCAAAGAACTCAAACTGATCTCTGGCTACCATTAGAAAAAATCATGATGTCATCAGCATAAATCAAATGAGAAACAATAGGCGTAACTTGAGCCTGTGAAAACAATCCAAACTTGTGCTTGTGGACACTTCCCTAGATCAACCGGGATAGGACCTCTTGCTGAATTATAAATAAAGAAGGTGACAACGGATCACCTTGACGAAGACCTCAGCCTCCCGAAAAGAAGCCCTTGACTTTATCATTCATCATGACCGAATACCAAGGGCTAGAAATACATAAATGCACCAAATCACAGAACTGAGAAGAAAAACCAAACCTGCGCAAGACTGTGATCAGAAAGGCCCAGTCCACACAATCATAAGCTTTTGCCATATCCACTTTTAGCATAATCTTACCCCCATAAATTCTTTTATTAATCGAATGAACCATTTCCTAGGTGAGACTAATGTTCTCAAAGATGCTTCTTCTAGGAATAAAAGCACCTTGCTCCTGAGAAATTAGGTGAGGCAATAAACCTGTTAAACGAGATACAATAATCTTGGAGCAAATTTTATAAAAAACAGAGCAAAGGCTGACGGGGTGGAACTTATCAAAACCTATAGGCAACTCCACCTTTGGTATTAAGACCACATATGAAGCCGTAAAATACTTTGGTAGATGTTTCGACATGAAGAATTCCAGCACTGCCTTCCACATATCATCTTTAGCAATCTCCCAGCATGTTTTATAGAAACTCGACCCAAATCCATCTGGGCCCGGTGCACTCTGAGGCGAAATGGAAGACATAGCCTCAAACACTTCCTCCATAGTGGGAGGTCAAGTGAGGGAGGCATTTTCCTCCTCTGAAATGACTGGTGCAATGTATTCTTCTAGTCTAGGCTGCTCTGTAGGTGGATCCCCATGAAGAAAAGAAGGGAAATACTCTACTGCCCCTTGATGAATACTTTCCGGCGTCTTATAAACCACCGTGTTCTACAGCATATGTAGCACTCTTTTTCTTCTTTTATTAGCAAGGCAAGCATGAAAAAACTTGGTATTCCGATCCCCCTCCACCTGCCATTTTAACTTAGCCATCTGCGCCAATCTCACCTCTTCCCGACGTCTTTAAATAGCTAAATCTAAAACTCCCTCCTGTAATTCTTTTCCCAAATTGTCTTCCCAAGATAATTGCAGTTATTGCTCAATCTCCTCAACCTGTTTTTCAAGAGCATCAATACGACTCAAAGTATAGCCAAAGACCCTTTTATTCCATTCCTGAAGAGCCACCTTTGTCTGCTTTAATTTTCTAGCCAAAATCTGAATAGCCAACCCATCCACACTGACCTCCCAAGCTGACCGAACACAATCTAAAAAATCATGATGGCCCACCCATATCTGCTAGAAATGGAATGGAGCCAAGCCATAAGAGAAAGGATCTTGCATAAATTTAATAAACATGGGAGCATGATCTGAAGTAGAGCGCGGCAGATATGAACAAATAGCATTAGGAAATAAAGCAAAAAAAGAACTATCCATGAGAGCACGATCAAGGCGCACCCAAGAATGAGCAAGCCCCGTTTGCCCATTACACCAAGAAAAAGCACTCCCTTTCATCGCCATCTCCATCAAACCTCCTTGATGAATCAAATTATCAAACTCCTCCATAGCCATACTAGACCGAGGCTTACCTCCTCCTCTTTCAGAATAATTCCGTATAATATTAAAATCACTTACAAAATAACAAGTGTCTAAATCAACATTATTAATGCTAAGATCCTCCCAAAGGAGACGTCTCTCCGCCAAGGTACATTTGGCATAAATAACTGTAAGCAAGAATTTCATATTTCCTTCACCAACCATAATAGAAATAAATTGCATACCCATCCAAACAAAATGCACCGTATAAATGTTATTCCAGAAAATCCATATTTTGCCCCCTTCACCCTAATTAGAAAGGAAGTTATCAAAATTCAACCTTCGTGCCAATTGATGTGCACCCTCTACATTTTGAAAAGGTTCTAAAATAGCAACAACTTTTGGTCTCAATTTTCCAATCAACTTCTTTAATCTATTCTGAGAGGTTCCAAACCCCCCTAATATTCCATACAAAAATGGAATCAATCATTGGGCGAGATTAGAAACTCGGGCATGAACCCAAGAAGAACTACGTATTTTAACAAACATCTTCTTCTTATATTTTTTCTTATCTTCATTGGCCTCAGACTCCGTAAGGTAATCTTTCTCCTGGGTGAAAACCTCTGATTGAATTTCTGGCTCCGATTCCGAAACTATATTTTCAATCACAACCGGTTCCTCTCCTATTTCATTCTCAAATTCCTCTGCCCCCGTCCTCTCTGTCTGCACTTCAAACTATCCAATCTCTTCACTTTGCATCTCAACCAAAGGTGCATTCTGATATGGGTTTAAGCAGTCCAACATAGGTGATTCCCCTAGAGAACCACCCGTAGCCTTCTCAGCAATTTCCATAATCCTCACGTTGCCTCTGTTTCCTTCACTAACCTGATCCTTCACAGCCTCTGTTTCTGTAATCATCATCACGTTGCCGACCTGGTCAAGCACTAAAGCATTTTCTTTCTCAAGTTCCACAATCCCCATTGGTTCTTCTAATATTGGAACCACACCCAATGATTTAGACAGAGGATTTAAATCCACCGTAACCTTCTCCACATCTTCCACTGGTCCCTCTTGTTCCTTACCACTGGTTACCATGTTTTCCACACCAACAACAGGAGAATTATTTTCCGCATCGTTTGCTTTTGACTCCTCCCCATTAACTATGATCGATTGCCCATTCTCCTGATGGCCTTTCTTCCCTTTACGTCCATACCCATTCTGCCTAGCCTTTCCAATTATGCACATCAGAGCATTATGTCCTTGTAGTTTACACGTTGTGCAATATGCCAGGAGAGTCTCGTAAATCACTTCTTGCTTACGACTAGACGGTAACCCCGGAGCACCAATCCAAAAATGGGAAAGCGAAGGTTTTGCAGCATCAACTTCTACACATAAACGTGCTCCATCCGTTCTTGTAGCACACCGGGTTGGATTATCACGTCGAATGAACGTACCTATCGGCGTCATTAGAATAGTCAAGAATGCTTCTGGATAAAAGTTGGGAGGAAGGCCTAGAAAAGAAACCTAGATCGGCACCCTCGATGGTTCTGCATCTTCATCAAATTTCGGGGTCCACCAAAAAGACCGATAAAAACTTTCGTTGATCTCACACACTTCTCGCGATAAAGCCTTCGTAAAATCTGCTTCATTCGTCATACATACAAATACATTCCGAGGACGTCGCATGGAAGAAACAATCGGATTGGAAGAGAGCCCCCAGCGGTTATGAATGAAAGCACGTATGGCATCCAAGGAAGGCCTTTGTTTCAGGAATTTCAACACAACTGAATAGTGGAAAGGTTCCGCAGACCGTGCAATCTCCTCTTTGGAGAACTGAAAGAAAACCTCACCTTCAACCACCTTTGGAAGCCTAGGTGCAAGCACCATCTCAGGGATGGGCTGAGGGATGGTAGCCACCAGATCGACAAAGGAAGGCTGACCGGTGCCACCCTCAATTGCTGCCATGTAGCCTCACGTAGAGACCAGACCGTGCGACTACACCTGCAAACCCTCGGGGTCTTATCCTTTAAAGTGAACCTCCATGATTCACTTTAGAGTTAAGACACTAGGACCTTTGTCTTACTCTTCTGTCAACCACATTCTGATGCATGACTCAGACTAATTAAGTCACGTATCCTGATCCTAGATGACTTACCCATTACTACCTTCATGCATCCTAGCCCATACTCAATCTTCATTTCCATCCATACAAGTCACATGAATTTAAGCTAACTCTAAGGCTTAAATATTGTGTAACCATGTTAAGGACAGATTACCCATTATATATGGTAAATCTATTTGGTACACGTGTCTCACCAGATGCACATATACCTTACCCTTTTTTATTTAAGATCAACTTATAGTCCGTTGAGTAGGACCTTCTTACTTCCCGGCCCTTTACAAGTTCATCCCGACACTTAACAAGACAGAACTGCATCCACAATTACAACTCTTTCACATTATGTAGCTTGAGACTAATCCCGAGTCATGTCATGATGCCCAGCATGCTTCCGCTGCGCTACTCTTACACTTTTCCACCACTTTGCACATACTCTCAGCCATAAGTCAACCACAAGGTAACACCCGTCACCTCAGACTACAGTCTACGTCACAGCTATTTTGGAACACTATTACACAGTTCCTAACGCTACACAATACACTCTACGCATCTCAACTACGCCGTCCAAACCTTCATGACACGTTATTCGGTATATCACAACACTAGACAGAGTACATCTCACGTGAATTTTCTTCCATCCATACTATGACATGTGTCATTATGATACATGCCACATGGTGCATCGCTGCACAACATGGAGTACGCACCATGTGTACTCCTCTCTTGCTACATCACGTATTATCATGACGCACACCACACGGTGCATCGCTACACGACATGGAGCACACGCTACATGTACCCCTTCACACTACGTCACATCACCATTACGGCATATAAACCATATGGTGCACCACTCCATCACGTGGAGTACACTCAACGTGTACTCCTTTCACAACACAGCGCTGCATTATAACTACGACACATGCTTCACACCCATACTCTACAGCACAGTCCACAACCTATCGACTACTATTTATCATAAATAATGAGAGATAGAGGGTTATACCATCAATGGGATAACCCGTGCGTTGCTTGCTGCTTGTCACGATCAAAGATATCGAAAGAGTCTACGTGGAGGTTAAACCACGTACGATGGTGGTTAGCCAGTGGTTGTCAACCATGTAAAGTGGCGGTTTGAGCATAGGAATAGCTAGGCATGGTCTTGGAAGGCCTCATGGAAATCTCGAAATGGTGGTGAGGGGTAGAGCACGGCGGCATCTCCCCATGAACAATGCACCCGAGAGAGTGAGGGCGCGTGTGAGTCAAGGGAGGGGCTGGACGTTATGGCCAGGCATGGAGGAGTTTGAGAGAGGTGTGGTGGAGCTGTGGTGGTGAGGTGGTGGCTGGACGGTGGACCACGGTGGCAAATCTGGCCATGGGTTGTGCAACCCATGCATGAGAGAGTGGGGAGAGTGAGAGATGTGGGGATCTTAGTTGGGCATGGAATTTGCTAGGGGAGGTCGTGGGTGGCTGAGGATCATGGTGGTAGTGGTAAGATGGTGTGAGTTTCTGCGTACGGCGGTGCCGTTGGTGGTGGTTGGTGGCTAAGCTGGCTGTGTACGGCTGAATTAGTAGGAGAAATGGGTTTGCATACCCATTCAATTGGAGGGAAGAGGAGAGAGAGTGTGTTGCCAGTGGAACTCACCACCGGTGGGGTTGAACTCACTAGTTGAGGGGGGGCTACCGGTGGTGGAGGTGAGGCTGGGTGGTTGGTGGTGGCGCGAGTTGGAGGAGACATGAAACATGGCCTAGGAGAGGGAGAAAGCACACCGACGGATTGGAAGAAAGGGAGAGGAGAGAGAGAGGAAAGGAAAAAGTGAGGAGAAAAATAGAGGAGCTTGGGTATTTAATCCAAACCCTTCGTTACAGGATCTTCAAAATGATCTAACGGTGAGTTTAAATATTGATTTGAAAATGTGTATACAAGCATTTTATTTAAATTAAAACACTGAGAGGAATTATGATAGAATATTATTTTATAAACTAAAATTTTTAAAATAATATTCCTTCATCATTAATTAAAATGATGAAGTCTCGTAAATTATTTGAAGAGAATTAAACCATTTAAATTAATTTAGAGTTTTCAAAATAATTTAAATCTCGTAATATTTTTAAATAATTTTCCACAATTATAATATTTTTGGAGCTCTTCAAAAATATTATAATTATGTTATTTAAAAACAAGCTTATTCCAATAATATTGGAAATATCACTTATAAATATTTCCAGGATATTTAAAAATATTCGTAAGCTTTAAAATAATGGGCTTGCTTTAAAATCCGCTTGATATATCTTTCAAAGCACGCCATTGAGGTACGACACGTAGATCAAGGCTCGTAACTGTAGAAGAAAGAAAGAGCGGGTTGTCACATTCTAGGTGGAGATTTTGATGAAGAACTTTCTGTTGAAGACATTTCATTCAAATTTTTTCTGATCTGGGTGACAAAGATGGAGTCTTAATCATATCTTCATCCTCTTATCTTCTTTCATTTTGATTTTCAGAAATAGGAAGCTAAGATTCTCTTATTTCTGGTATTTGAACAAATTTACTGATCATTTTTTCTTCATCCCAATTCCAACTAGCTTGCTCATCAAACTCAACATCTGTACTAGTGACAAGCTGTTTTGACTCTAAATTATAGATTCTATATCCCTTGGATTGAGAGCTATATCCAAGAAAATCTCCTTGTCTTTATATTTTTCTTCAAGCTTGTGCCTTTTTTGTGAAGGAACATGAATGTAGCACATACACCCGAAAACATTTAGATGACTTGAAGAAGGTTTTTTACCACTCCAAGCCTCTATAGGAGTTTGATTTGGAACTGCTTTTGTTGGACATCTATTAAGCAAATAAATTGTTGCATTAACAGCCTCTGCCCAGAACTTTTTTGGAAGTCCTTTCTCGAGCATCATAGATCTGGTCATTTCCATTACAGTCTTATTTTTCCTTTCAGAAACTCCATTTTGCTATGGAGTATAAGCTACTGTCAATTGATGTTCTAACCCTTCTTCTTCACAAAAAAATATCAAACTTCTTTGAATTAAACTCAATGCCCCTGTCACTTCTCAAAGTTTTGATCTTGCAACCACTTTGATTCTCAACTAACAGCTTATACTTTTTAAAGATCCCAAAAACTTTAGATTTTTCTTTAAAGAAATAAACCCATGTCATTCTCGAAAAATCATCTATAAACAGTATAAAAATACCTGTTTTGGCTTTGAGATGGTGTTCTCATTGGATCACACACATCAATGTGAACAAGCTCCAACACCTTTTTAGCCCTCCATGCTTCACCTTCAGGAAAAGACTGTCTGTATTGTTTTCCAAGCATACAACCTTCACATACTGGCATGTTTATATCTAGTTGAGGTAAATTATTGATCATATTCTTTTGATTCAATACTCTTAGGGCATTAAGTTTATAGTGTCCAAACCTTTGATGCCAAAGAGTTGTTTCATCAACCTTAGCCATCATAGCCTTTTGAAACTGCCAATGAATAGGAAAGTTTATTCAATTTCCCATTTTCACTTCTGCAACTACTTGTTTATGGTGCTTCAGATCACAAATGGTACATACTTCCCCTTCAAAGTGTAGTGAATACCCATTTTGCATCATTTGACTAACACTTTGTAAACTTTGATCAAGACTTGGAAGTAATAAAACATCATTAATGAATCTAGTTCCTTTCTTAGTTTCCAATGTGATTGTGCCTTTTCCTTTTGTTTCTACCAATTCAATTTTAACTTTTACATTTACAAATCTATCAATTTTCAAAAACATACCTTCATTTGGAGTCATGTGATTGCTACACCCATAGTCCAGAAACCATTCTTCACTTTTCTGTTCAACAGTTGCTTGACATGCATAGAACAAGTGCTCCTCCTTTCTTCTGTATATAGTTGGCCTATTGGTTCTTGTTTTTGAATCGACAGTCCTTCTCAACATGACCAAACTTTTTGCAATTTGTGCACTGAGGCTTCCCAAGACAATAACATTAATCCTTCTCTAAATGATTGGTCTTCTTACAGACACCACAAGGTGGAAATTCTCCTTTAGAAGTTCCTTTTTTTTTTAGAACATTCTCCTCCTTTTGGTGTGCCTTTATACTTCTTCTTAAATTCTCTTGGTTTCTGATTTTTCAGATTAACCTTCACAGTTGGAATGCATTCTCTAAGGAGACTTCACTTCTTCCAATTCTTTGTTCATGAGCATGTAAAGATCCCATCAACTCAGTGACAGTTAGAGCTGAAAGGTCTCTAGATTCTTCAATTGCATCAACCATATGATCATACTTTTATGTCAAATTGATCAAAATTTTCTGAACTATTCTTTCATCAAACACGCATCTGATTTATAATCTCAATTAAGTCTGGAACAATAATCTTTTACATTCTCATACTCTTTTATTTTGAGATTTTCAAGTTCTCTTCTCAAACCTTGAAACTTGATTGTTTTAAGATTTCCTTGAAACTCTTGATGCAGAATCTCCCAAGCCTGCTTTGAAGTTGTTGCTCTCATCAATCTTGGAGAGATTGCTTCACTAATAGCTTGTTGTAGAGTAAACAAAGCTTTAGCATCTCTTTGCTTGTCAATCTTGTTTTGGGTTGACTCTGAAGTTCCTTCTGCAATGGCACATATTCCACTTTCAACAACATCCCAAAGATCAAGTGACATGAAGAGTGTCTTCATCTTGATACGCTAGTAATCATAATTCTCACCACCAAATATTGGAATAGTGGTTGAAGAACCAAGAGTTGCCATGACGCCTATTTCATATCAAAGTGGCTTTGATGCCAATTGATGGAAATTACAATTGAAAAACAGAGGAAAATGAAGAAAGAAACTTCAATCCATGAAACTGTAGGATTGATTCTTGATGTTCTGTCTATTCCACTTCTCAAAATACAACTTATATAGTCACATTGTAAACATCACAGCATTAATAAAAGAGCAACTTTCAAGATAAGCTAATTAACATCATAGTCTAAATATAGTAGAACACACTATTAATAAAGTTTATGAAAAACTACATCAACTTTACTACTTTTTCGCCCACTTCCATATCTTCTAAAATTGGTAGACAAAGAATGAATAAATTATCTGAATCATGTACTTGAAATACAAAGTTCCTAGGCAAACGAAAATAGGACCCATAGCCTCTTGTTTTATTTTGCATCCAGATACGTACTCTAGTGGACCGCACACAGGATTTTTTTTTCTTTCCGTAAACAGCGCAAAGAAGAACTTCATGAATCTCAATCCCTGGAAGTGAAGGTACCCGAAAGGATATTGAAGGTCCGTTTCTCTTATGGGTGAACCAAATTGGAATGTTACTGCCAGAGAGAGTGATGTATTGCTGACCAACATGAGGAAACTGTTTCAAGAAATCAAAAAATCAAGTCGATCGATTGATCAATCAGAGAGAGAGAGAGTACCTGAAGCAATCTATTACTGAAATCAGATGATAGATTGTGGCACTCTTCCACTATAATGACTAATACAGATTCCAGATTTAAACCCTCAATCTCGACCAGTTTACAGCAATTGCTTACGCAAATTGAAAGCAATGTATTCGACTAAATAGAGAGTCTTTCCATCGACAAGCAACCATTTAAAAGCACAGCACCTATACTTGCAGGTAATTGTGAAATTGAGCGAAGAGTTACACTGATTCGAAACCAATATTTTTAGACTAGGAAGGCAATTGATGCAATCAGATAGATGAGAGAACAGTGGTGGAGTTAGAAATTTATTCTAGGGGGCCAAATACAACTAGAATAATATATGTAAAATATTTTTTGTTCTACTTTTATATAATGTTTTTTTACGATATATAATAATCTGATAGGAATATGTACAATAAAAAAAAAATTCGTATAATACAACTTATTTATTAAAAACATATTTGAACAATATATTATTAAAATAATATAAAAATATTTATACAAATATATTAAACAAAAAAATACAGAGTGTCTAAAATTGTAATTTATATTCTTTTAACAAATAAAATCAAATATTGAACCTAAATCAAAATTCTTAACTATTTCTCTTTCAATATATGCAATGGAAAGAGGTTAGAAATACTACTAGCTGTAGTTAAAAAAAAGTTATTTATAATAAAAAATATGTATTTTATTTTATATGAGATGTGTTTTATTTATTTTATTTTTATATTAGATTAAATTTTATGGAGGGTCAATATATGATAAATTAATATTATTTTATTAAATCAAAATAACTAACATATATATATATTTTTTTTTTAAATTTCCCCCTGCCCCAACGTAACGTGGCTCCGCCACTGTGAGAGAAGTTGTTTTTAGATAAATCCAAATATCGAAGTGAAGATATATTCTAGAGTTCAACGGGAATCTGATCCTCAGAAAAATTGTGATTTCTAAGAACAAGACGATCCAAAGTACGAAATCCAAAATGGGAAGCTCCTCGTAGCAAACTTTTGGGGTTCAAAATTGTTGCTGCTATCGTCTCAAAAATATGCGAACCAAAATACGAAGGGCTTGAGCCTTTCCCATCTCAATAAGGTGGATAAAGGTCCAAGATTATTCGAATTACCAGCATAGAATCAGAATGTAGTAATATTTGTAGCATGCTCTTATCCATAATATCTGAGCTTAATTGGTTTTCTCATCTGATTTGAAAATTCTAGATCTCTCAGAATGTAGTAATATTTGTAGCATGCTCTTATCCATAATATCTGAGCTTAATTGCTTTTCTCATCTGATTTGAAAATTCTAGATCTCTAAATATGCTGGGTTTAGATGTGTTAGTGCTTCTACATTTTCTTGATATTTCTCTGAGTCTCTGAGGTTCGGTTATCGGCATATTAAACTTGTAACTTATAATTTTTATCTAGTGTTTTTTTGCACATCATGGGTTTTCACAGTTCCTCTTCCCAGGTTTTGAACGATCTCTTTTGTTACATATTTGAGCTTTGGTGATCTGTAGCTTTTCACACCAACTTTTGACATTAACGTACATCATGAGGCGCCAAAGCGTAAATTTTTTTTCTATTTTTTTTTCCTTTTTTGGAATTTTCACTAAAACTTTAGACTAGAATAATTTTTATTTCTATTAATTTTAATCATTTCTCTGATATAACACAAATAAAAGTTCAAAAAGATAAGAGTACTTGTGATGGATGTCCAATGTAACCCGTAGCAGAACAAGAGAAAGAAAAGCAAAGATCCTTAATCAGTTTAATTTGTCTCCGAATGATTTTCTAATTTTATATCCTATCTAGTTTCCTACCGCTTGAGCCGGACCTGTGTCCTATTAACTTAGAGGATTTACCTTCGATCCTTTCTCAGTTCTGTCAAATTCAAATTCAAAAAAAAAAGAAAAAAAAAAGAACCTTCTCTTCTATGCATGGCTGTTCATGCCCATACATCATCTTCCAAGCATCCCTGGGAACACGATGTCTTCCTTTGTTTCAGAGGAGAAGAAACCCGCACAACTTTCGCCGATCACCTCTACTCTACCTTGATGCGAATAGGAATTCGCACCTTCCGAGATGAAGACGAGCTCCCAAAAGGAGAGAACATTTCAGACAAACTAATAAATGCCATTCATGGATCAAGGATTACCATTGTTGTTTTCTCTAAAGGCTATGCTTTTTCTAAGTGGTGCCTTGATGAACTTGTGGAGATCGTGGACTCCACGAAAACTAGAGGCCACACCCTTAGTCCTATCTTCTATCATGTGGAGCCCTCGGATGTCCGAAAACAGGAAAGAACTTTTGCCAGTTCATTCACTGGCTGTGAAGAGTACGAAGGACATGAGACTCGGTTTCGTTAGAAATCAAGAACCAGGATCGAAAGGGATGAAGGAAAGTTTCAATTCTCATTCATTTGATATCTCAAATTCTGTACAGGACTCGTGATATATACACAGCAAGCGTACACTAGAACTTAGCTAAAAGAATAAAAAGAATACTCAGTATCTGCCAGCTCATCTAACCAACTACGGTACAGGACAAAAATATTCTAATTAATTTTATTCTTTCACAGCAGTAGTGTAGTGGCAGGTGCATAGCAGTCGTGTAGTCGTGGGTGCACAGCAGCCATGTAATGGCAAGTACACAGCAGTGGTGCAATGGTAAGTTGTCCTCTTGCCTTTCAGAATAAACCAGGGGCTGCTCCTCGGTTCTAGGTTGTAGAGGAGCTCAAAGCTCTTTCTTGTCACTGCAATTCTGGAGACTCCCCCTGAAGATGGGTTATGTTTAGAATGCCCATCTTGGGCATAAGAAAGTGTAACATAGGTGCTCATAATGCTTTAATAAAAATATCTGCTAACTGATACTTTGAAAACACATGGACAGGTGTAATGGCTCTAGTTAAAACCTTTTCTCTCACAAAGTGCCAATCTAGTTCCACGTGCTTTGTTCTTTCATGGAAAATGGGATTTCTGGTGAGTTGAATCGCTGACTAACTATCTCAATAGAGAAGTGCAGGTTGTGTATGATTGATATTGAAGTCCTTCAATAATGTGATCAACCATACTATCTCACAACTTGTGTGTGCTAATGCTCGGTATTCTACTTTAGCAAATGACCGAGATACAATATGTTGCTTTTTAGGCTTCCAACTGATCAAAGAATTTTCAAAAAACACACAATAATCAGTAACAGATCTTCTTGTTTCAGGACACGCTGCCCAATCCGAGTTACTATAAGCTTTCAAATGTATAGATGACTTTGAAGAAAATAAAATACCTTGTCCAACGAAACTTTTCAAGTATCTGAATATCCTATGTGTTGTATGCAAATTTTCTTGAGATGGCTTGTCCATAAATTGACTTTGAACATTTATTGCATCTGTTATGTCAGGCTTTGTAATTGTCAAGTAGATTAATCTCCCAATGAGCCTTCGGTAGCTAGTAGAATTAGATAAAACATCCTTGGAAGCATGTGACAGTTTGTGATTATGCTCTATAGGAGTACTAACAGATTTGCACCCTAGCAGACCAACATCATCAAGAATCTCTAGAGTTTATTTTCTCTAACAAATATGAATCCCAGCTGCTGATTGTGATACTTCCAACCCCAAAATATACTTAAGAGCTCCTAAATCTTTGATTTTGAATTGGGTGTGTAAGTAAGACTTGTTGGCATTTATAGTTGCTGGATTGCTACTCCTCACTATAATGTCATCCACATACACAAGAAGAGCTACAAAACCATGTTCATCAATTCTTGTAAAAAGAGAATAGTATGATTTGGATTGCTGAAATCCAATAGTCAGTAAGGAGGAAGTGAATTTAGAATTACATTATCTGGAGGCTTGTTTCAAGTCATAGAGGGACTTATGTAGCTTGCAAACAAGCTTACTAGTACCATTCTTGTCTTCAGACTCCCCCTTAACCTATAAACCCGAGGGAAGCTCCATGTAAATCTCTTCATCGAGATCTCCATGGAGGAAAGCGTTATGGACATCTAATTGGTCCAAACACCAATTAAATGTGGCTGCCAAAGCTATAAAGAGTCTGACAGTTGTAAGTTTGGCTACCGAGCTGAAGGTTGCTAGGTATTCGAAGCCTTCTCTTTGAGTGTAGCCTTTAGCTACTAGTCTAGCTTTGTTCTTGTCAATAGACCCATCTTATTTGGGCTTTACTTTAAAAACAAATTTGCATCCAAATGCGTTTTTACCAGTAGTAAGGATGTAATGGACCAGGTTCCATTAGATTCAAGAGCTTTAAGTTCTGATTGCATGGCAGCTTGCCAATGGGGAGAACATACAGCCTCCTCATAAGTTTTGAATTAAGTTGATAAGTTAATTCTATAAAAGTAAACTCATAAACTAACGTGCTTTAATCTACTGTTACTTACTTTAATTTTCTGTTTTTTTTTTCGACCTTTTTTTCACATGTATTTTTTTAACACTTTTAATTTTTTTTAAATTCACAATATTATTAAAAAATATTTATTTAATCACGAAGTAAAAATTAAAAAAAATTAAACTATTCCCACCGCAGGAGCTACCACTGGACTAGTATTATCCATAGATTTATGTAAGATCATGTCAACCACTCGCTAGCTATATGAGAAAAAAAAAATATAACTTTGACTTAATTTTTATTTTAACATTCAATATAGGTGAAATTTATATGAATATATAATGTTATCTGACCATATGAATCTTATCGTTCTAATGATCCTCTTAACGTGGCACTACCACATAGTGTCACATGGATTAATTAAAAAAAAAATACAAATACAAAAAACTAAAGACAGGCGTGGAACCATATATATGGTTGGCGACCCCAATTTTTTTATTAAACGTTATCATGTACCCTTTTTTAATTTTTAAGATGCCCACAAAATTAGATCTTTGGCCCCTCCAAAAAGCAACTTTTAGCACATTAATCTCATATTGAGATATTTTTACTCGTTACGAGTTCTTTATGTCATTTCTTTGTTTTTAGTATTATTTATTTTTACAATTTTTTGAGGTTTCTTTTGTTTTCTCAACAATTTCTTCATACTTGCACTGTTTTTGTCATTAATAAAATCTCAAATTCTCATTATCATAATTTTTTCATTATTAGTCTTTTTTTTTTTTTTTTACAACCTTTTTTATACTTTTTCTTTGGTGTCTGTGCAGTTGTAGCTAGAATGCTAGATACATTTTCAAGAAAAAAAATTGTGATACCCAATATGATAAGGATAAGATTAGGGTAGGTGATATATGAGATCCCGCATTGTTTAAAAATGAGAAGTTTTTACTCTTTATAAGGTTCTAATGGGGTTTCAATTATATCATTGATTAATTATTTTAGAGTATAGGCTATGTGATTTGCGCCTTTCATTGAAGTGTTACACAAATACTATACAATAAATTTACAATTTCAGTACTCCATTCGTTTTGCACTTTTCTTGAATTCCACTAACTTATGTTGGCTGATTTTGTTAGTTACACCTAGGTCAAGTTAACAATTAGAGTGAAGGCAACAAATCTTTAGTGACTAATATGGTTATTTCTATTATATTCTATGTTATATAGGCTTTATAACATTCAATATCAACATTTAACAAAGATTTTTTTTTAAATTTTTCTATTAATTTTATGTTCACTTATGCATTGTGATGGATTTATGGAACATTGTTTGGTTTTTGTTAAAGAAAAATCTAGTTGCAAACGGAATTGCATACTAATATGTGCACCAATTTAATGTAATTGGTCAAAAAGTAAATTGTATAGAAAATAGCGTTAATTTTAAATTTTGAATATGAAGGAATCAGTATTGGTACCAAGATTAGTACGCGACTTTGCTTGTACGTAGCAAAACTCTTTTGTTAATAATTTGAACAGCTTTGAATGAGATTTTTTACTTAAGAATTTTAAAAATAACTTCAGTACTAATGCAGACGATATACTTAAGGTTTTTTAATATGTCTTTAGATAATGATACGCATTATAATTTTTTAATACTTTAAAAATATGATAAAATTGATAGTTTTTCATACTAGTATATCCATTTATTTTTAAAGGTTTTCAAGTCATTTTTTGTTACCTGTATAATTTAAGTAATTTTTTTAGCTTTTCAAAGAATATTTGACCGATGATCGTGGCTCCAATTTTCTAAATTAACAAAAACTGCATGAAATGGAATCCATTGACCAAGGATCGAAGGTAGTTGCTGTTGCACCAAACAAATACACAGCCTGCAACACAAAAAAAATGGAAATTGAGTGGAATAGGCACATGACAGTAATCTATTACTGCCTTCTGTCCTTTAGCAGAATGGTATAGGAAATGCACCTCTGATTGTAAATAAAGTTTCACGTCCCTTTTGTACAAAAGTAGCAATTTTGTCTTCTTCTTTGTTTTGTCTGTTTTCTCTTTGTATAAAGCTTAGGAAATCTGTAATGAACAGAATGAGAATAGAGAATTTTTTTCGTCAGGCCTCCATCAGTGTGCTCTTCACATCGTAGCTTTCTTCCTTCTTTTATCACTAATATTTTATTCATTTTTCTAACATGGTATCAGAGCTACAAGCTCTGTGACCTCTAGTCTCTTTTCTTGCTGTCAACCATATCTTTTCTTTCAGAAAACTTCAGAGTCCTCCTTCAATATCATTTAGAATAAACCCTCAATGTCTAAGTCCAATGCTTCTTCTCCTCCTCAAAACTCCTCTCCTTCTGAGGATCCCAATAACCCATTTTATCTGCACCACAATGACAATGCCACCATTGTGGTGGTCACACCACATCTGACAGGTTCTAATTACATCTCTTGGCATCAATCCCTTACTCTAATCCATCCATTCAAGGTCATCATTATTTCTTAATTATTGTGAATGATCATACTTGAGTCACTTGGGTATACCTAATGAAACTCAAATATGAAGTTAGAACACTTTTGCAAGGTTTCATCCAAATGGTAAAGACTCAATTCAATAAAAACAAATCAAGCAAATATGATCTGACAATGAGTTGGGATTTCATATGCATGATTTTTACAATTCTCACTTGGGTATACCTATGTCACTCTCTATTGAACAACACATCTCACAAGATCAAACTCATGACCCTCTGACCAACTCTCCTCTTCCCCATGAGAATTCTGCTCCATCCTCATCAGCTCCATCTCCACCAATTCATGGAAATCTTGGTTCTTCTCCTTCTCATATCACACCTCCCATCAACCTTCGAAGATCACATAAAGCTCACCAACCACCTACATACTTACATGATTACCATTGCCAAGCCATTCATGCTGCTACCAATTCTTGTGCCCTCTCCACTTCTACTGCACATCCTCTACACCAATACCTTTCATATGATCACTTGTCTCCTCATCATAAATCCTATGTCCTTTCTCTCTCCCTGCTTCATGAACCCAATACCTACCAAGAAGCTATGAATTCCAAACATTGGCAAGATGCAATGAAATCTGAGTTGGAAGCCTTAGAGGCAAATGGGACATGGACAGTTACCACCTACCTCCATGAAAAACAACTATCGGTTGCAAGTATGTGTATAAAGTCAAGTTAAAATCTAATGGGACAATAGAGAAACACAAAGCAAGGTTAGTGGCAAAAGGCTACACTCAGAGGGAAGGATTTGATTATCAAGAAACCTTTAGTCCCGTGGCAAAGCTTACTACTGTCAGGGTTTTTCTTGCATTGGCAGCCATCCATGACTGGCACCTTTATAAACCACCTTGCTTCTAAAGTGGGTGCACTCAGAAACAGAGCAAAACAGAGTAGAGACAGAGTCAGATTCAAAATCAGTACATCATGCCAAAGGTTTTTAGATGCCATATCAAAACAAAACAGAGTATCGAAACATATTTAGATCATTCTCACATACTGAAAACAAAAGTCATAGCATATTCCTAAACGATGCACAAATTTTCAAATTTTCAATATCGCTAGTTCTTCATATTTGAGAGACAACATGACAAAATGAAGCTCATTTCTATACAATGCATGTAAGAAAATATTTTCCCTTTTTTATACAAATTTCATGAGTAATGCAAATGAACGATCGAGGTTGTTTTTCCCAAGTTCTCATTTCATAACTAAAACATGCAAAATTTTCAGAAAGTCAACCTTAGTCTCAAAACTTAGCATAGGAACACCGCTTACATGTACTTCTTAGTTTTTTAGAATTTACTCACAACAGTGCGAAGGAAAATCAATCGTTACCTATAAAAAGGACAAGTAACTTAAATAAATTTCCAATTGAACACGTAACTTGATATTTAAACCTAAAATGCTAAAAATTAACCTATTTTAATTCTTCAATACCTAAAATTATGATAATCCTAAAATGCCATCATTTTCCAAATCTATCAATACCCACTTAATTTACTTAACCTAATTTCAATTCAATCACTAGTCTATTTATTAACTCAAACCTAACTCACTTAAATAATGAAATAGATGCCGGAATAAAAATATTACCCGGCCCAAAACCAAAACACACTAGCCCATTAAGAAAAGAAAAATGATATGTACAACCGATCTTGCGCCCCCGCCGCGGCCTCACGTCCACGTGGAAAATGGAACGACGTCGTTTGACGTCCAACATAATTCCCTCCCTTACCCTTCGTTTCCCACCTACACCCATTTGAATCGAAATTTACCCTCGAAATTTCCCCTCCCCCTTCAGTTCTTCCTCTCCCAAATCGAGACCCTTTCCTTCGTTTCCCCCTTCCCCCTTTCATCTTCATCTCCCAAATCGACCGACCCTTGCCCTTTCCTTCGTTTACCCCTTCTCCCTTCCATCTTCCTCTCCCAAATCGGCATGGAAACCGCCCACCTTCCTCTCCGAAATTGACCGACCACCTTCCACGGAGTCTTTCACCTTCAGCTACATGCAAGCACGATTTCCCCCATCTTTGTCCTTTAAACTTGGCAGATCTATGGTTTTTACAAGATTCCCATGAAAACCACACCTTCCTCTCCGAAATCGACCGACCACTTTCCACGGAGTCTTTCACCTTCGGCTACATGCAAGCACGATTTCCCCCATCTTTGTCCTTTAAACTTGGCAGATCTATGGTTTTTACAAGATTCCCACAAAAACCCCAACTTCCCACTCGAAATCGCGCCTGAAAAAGAGAGCTGCTGCTAGCCAATATAAATGAGGAGGTCCGGAAGAAGGAGTTGGTGCTTGTGCTTCGTGAAGCTAAAATGTCGCGTTCACGCACACTACTGCGGGTTTATTGGGCTTTGGCATTTGTATTTGCATGTTACCGCTTAGCATCTAAGTAATTTATACCTATTGTTAGTTTTTATTTCTTTTTTTGGGTATTGCAGGTTTGGATTGGTATTAGACTCGGCATATCATTTTGTTATGTACAAATATATATGCTATATGTTGTTGTTGAACTGGATTTGTATTGGACGAGGTTTCGAATTGTAATGGATTTGTATTGGATTTGTAATGGATTTATATTGGACTTGGTTAGGAATTTTTGTTGCTAAACGACTCAGAAACATACATTAAACAGCTGTCAAACCTCTAAAATATATAAGGACTCGGTTTGGATTTTTATTGGACGATGGAGATGGATTTGTTGTTGCTATATTGAATTATATGCCAAACTTACACTTTATTGTTGTGAGCTTTCTTGAATTTAGATCAAGCTCCAGATGATGGGTGTTGTTTCAGGCGACGGGCCAAATCTGGGAAGTGGGGAGCTAACGGACGGCGACCGGCCAAATCTAGGACGTGGAGAGCTAACGGACCTGGTGGGTTTCCAGGTGATGGGGAAGCCGGTAGCTGACCAAGAAAACCCAATCTCCACGAATCTAACCACACGGAAACGAAATCTCTGATCAATTCGGGTGGCTTCTAGGTCAGGTTTCAGGCGACGACACTAGTCTGAATGGGAAGTGAAGTCATGGGGCTGGGGCTGGGGAGGGCTTGGTTCTCTAATGGGCGGGGTGTGTGTGTTTCTTTCTTGAAATGAAACGGTGTATTTCATTTAATCTCATTTAGGCTTGGTTCTCTGATGAGCGGGGTGTAGGGCTTGGTTCTCTTATGGGCGGGGTATGTGTGTTTCTTTCATGAAATGGGGGGTTGTGTTTCATTTAATCTAAATGACACGCACCCCGCCATTTAGGCTTGGTTCTCTGATGGGCAGGTGTAGGGCTTGGTTCTCTGATGGGCGAGGTTTGTGTGTTTCTTTCTTGAAATGGCGGGGTGTGTTTCATTTAATCTAAATGAAACGCACTGTTTCATTTAAGCTTGGTTCTTTGATAGGCGGGGTGTAGGGCTTGGTTCTCTTATGGGCGGGGTGTGTGTGTTTCTTTCTTGAAATGGCGGGGTGCGTTTCATTTAATCTAAATGAAACGCACCGTTTCATTTAGGCTTGGTTCTCTGATGGGCGGGGTGTAGGGCTTGGTTCTCTGATGGGCGGGGTGTGTGTGTTTCTTTCTTGAAATGGCGGGGTGTGTTTCATTTAATCTAAATGAAACGCACCATTTCATTTAAGCTTGGTTCTCTGATAGGTGAGGTGTAGGGCTTGGTTCTCTTATGGGCGGGGTGTGTGTGTTTCTTTCTTGAAATGGCGGGGTGTGTTTCATTTAATCTAAATGAAACGCACCGTTTCATTTAGGCTTGGTTCTTTGATGGGTGGCGTGTAGGGCTTGGTTCTCTAATGGGCGGGGTGTGTGTGTTTCTTTCTTGAAATGGCGGGGTGTGTTTCATTTAAGGGTCCACAAATAATACATGAAAATATTACAAAAATCATGATTGCTGTTGTGATTCATCCATCTCATATCCATTCATCTTGTATTTGCAACGGTTGTGATCCAGCCAACTGAAATTGCATCTATAAAGAATAAAACCCAGTTAAAAACGGAAATATTACTAAAAAGTACATTCAGTTTACCAGGAAAATTATGTATCCACATACACTTTCTTGACTCTGAAGCACTGTTTCTCATACCTGAGTGGAACTAATGTCAATAGTTGTGGTTCCTAGAACGGCCTGGTGAGAAAATAAACACATGAAACCCAGCCATATCATGCAAATTGTACATGGTAATTAACTGATCCCAAGTTGTCTCAAACTCTTCAACACTCTGCTGTCACATACACATTTCATCAATGAATTTTTCTTCCCAATTTTGTAGGAAGCATACGAGCTAAGCTTCTAGGGCACTTTCTTCAGTATATGCCACAAGCAAAATCTATGTCGGGTATTTCGGAAAACAATAGCTATTGCATTTTTCATCGCCCTATCTTGGTCAGTGATAATAGCTTTGGGTGCTATACCATCCATACACTGCAACCAAGTTTGGAATAACCACACAAATGTCTCCGTATCCTCACTAGAAATCAAGCCTGCTCCCAAGAGAATTGACTGCCCATGGTGGTTCACACCAACAAATGGTGCAAACGGCATCCCATATCTATTCGTCAGGTATGTAGTATCGAATGTCACCACATCACCGAAATATTGGTACGCTGCTCTACTGCGAGGGTCTGCCCAGAAGACATTCTTTAACCTCCCCTCATCATCTAAATCTATCAATGCAAAAAAACCAGGATTTTTGAACTGCATCCTACAAAAATACTCTCAAAGTGCACCAGCACCTCCGGCGCCAAGTCGTAGATGTCTTGCCTTGTCGATGTAGTTACGACAATCCTTCTCCAAAAACGGAAGGTTCTCGAACCCGCTCGCGCCAACAACTAGAGATCCAAAGCTCTTGTTCATTCGAACACCAGCCATATCATTTCTATCTAAAACTCTTTTTACAGCATCACTAACTTCTCTATTACATCGAAAGAACTGAGATTTTTTTGGACTAAGACCGTGGTTATGGATATTATGAACCGTAGTCAAATGAAGTTTTCCATCACATTTCAGGGCATTAATCTTTGCCTTACATTCAGTCTTGTCTGTCGGACGTGGGTTGGCGACATTGAAAGTTCTATTACGGGCCTTACCACCACGAGCATAAGCAAGGGTGACATACCTAGCCGTGCCGTCTTCATCCCTCTCAGTCCTTTTTGTCATCACCCCAAACCCACACTTTTTACCATAAGATTTATAATAACTCACTAAATCTTCAAGAGAATTAAACTCCATCCCCTTATTTGGCTCCTCAATCATATCATCACCATCATTGTCAACATTCTGAGAGTTCCCGGCACTGCAATCCTTGTTTTCTTCTACATTAGGTCTATCCTCATTAATTTCCACATCTATAGAGGATGTACATGGTGGGTCAATTTCTGCTATGCATGCAGTGGAGCTACCGGTATTGTTGAGAGGAGTTGGAGGTTCCATATTATGGGGAAATGGGTAACCAGTATTTGGCAAAAATCCCGGTGACCACGCAGACACTTGACTATAGTAACCATGCATGTAATTTGGGATGCTTGGACAAGTTGATGGTATGTCCTAACAAGATAATACATTAAAGTTATTGATGTATTGTGGAAATAAATAGGTAACTCAACACATTCTAGTGTTAATGATATAGTAAATGATATAACATATCGCAGATGACGGATTTGAGCTACATGGTGTTAGCGTAGATGGTTGTTCTTTCCCTTCTCCCATGCTGAGAGGGAGCCAAATGCAAGTACTGCATTTGAAGAGTCAAAATGCACCAGCACGGTACAAAAACATCCATAAAATAAATCACGATAATAAATTGCAATGGGATGTGAAGAATGGAAATTAGGAGTAGCACGGTACACATTAAAAACAAGAAAAAGAAATAATGCAATTGCAATGGGTTCACATTAGAATAGAGATACATGAGGCCGCACATTTGTATGGCCATGGAGGGAGTCACGTGCACTTTATACAAACCAATTCCTCAAAATACAATTAACCTATATATGGAGGTTACCTCAGTCAATGGAGACTCGGCATGAGCTTAATTAGTATAAATTCCTCAATTTGGTATTTTATAAATGGCTACTATCTTTGTTTGAAGAAAATACTCTAGCCCCCACTCAAACTATCGCTTAATTAATTACAATCATTTTCCAAACTGCCAATATCCTTGGTACTTGATTTTCAACAACACTGCATTAGTTCTTGAGTTATGGTTACCAAGTCAAAATGTTTTTTAAGCACCAATCCAATTCAGAACGGGGAAACATAAAAATATTCATTCCACTATATAAACTGGGTTTACATCTTCAAACTACCTACTGCATGGTTGGCACGAAAACTTAACTATACCTCTAGAAATATACTCCAAATGTGCAACATAAAATTACAATTGAAATAAAGAACAAAGAAATAATAAATTCCACTCAAGTTAATAAATTTCTAAGCTAATAATTTTTCTTAGCTACCAGAATCTCTAAGCTAATAATTTTTCTAGGGTTCAAAGCCAAGTTTGTTTTCTAAGCTCAGTTTGTGAAAACTGTACAATGTCTATGCAAATTGACAGCAAACAAAACGTGGGTATTCTGTCTCTTCCTGGGAACAACTCAAATGAAAATCTCATTTCAATGTAGAGTCATTTGTGCGATTTTATTAGATCTACTGAATCTAAATAGTTCAAAAGATAATATACCTTAAATGGAAAGCCAAACCAGACGAGGAGAAGACAAGTTCATCAACAGCGAAAGTCGAAACCCATAGAAATACTGCCGGCAACAATCGGACTGCGTATGGGTTTCACAAGGCTCAGCTATGGTACGCACGAAAATGTTAACGGAAATGAAGCAGAGGAAGCCGACCGCATGAACCAAGAAATGAAGAAGAGAAAGCTCGGTGTCGGCAACGAAAATCAAATCCCCTGTAAATGAAACCGGATCCCTTTTTTCAGTTCTCGCTTCTTCTTCTTCTTCTTCTTCTTTTTTTAAATCAGTCAACTAGCCACGTCAGCCGGGGATGCCACGGGGGCGCAACCCCGGTGGTACGTAGAAGAACTGTTAAGAAAAATGCACGACCCAACGTACAATCAAGCTCAACACCCTAACCTAAGATCATGACAAGTGACCCAAGTGCTTGACGGCAAATTTTGTAAATAACAATAAGGAAAACATGTTGTGCTTTACGTCGAGAGAAAAGGCCACTTTTAGAAACAGATTTAACATGTATTCACTAGAATACCTAGGTGCGATGGAGACTCACCGAGAGGGAGGGGCAGCAGGAGGGGGAACCAGGGCTTGGCAGCGGTCTTGGGTGGTCAGCGACATGGAGAAAAATGATCGGCACAGGGTGACGGCGGTTCTGAACGTCGACCAGGCTATGGTGACTTATTCTCCGGCGACTTCTGTGGCTGCAAGAGGTGGCGCCGTGGCCCTAACGGTGGCAAGGAAAAGCTTGCAGTTTGGAGGAAAGGGGCTCTATTTTTGGTGTGTAAAACAGGGGACTGTTTTGAACGTGGGCATGCCGTGCCACTTGGTGCCTGCCGTGGCCTTGGATGTGGGGAGGCTGGCTTGTGGCTCACGGGTAGAAAGCAAATACTCTGTTTCGGTTGCTAAAAACAGGGGCTGTTGGGTTGTGTGAGAGGAGACGTTGGACTTGCGGTTACATTGATCTACTGCCGTGGGGTAAACGGAGACCAACCGATGTGCACTAGTCTTTCTCTATATGTATGTGTGTGTGTGTGTGTGTGTGTGTGTGTGTGTGTGTGTGTGTGTAGTGGCTTCCAGATCTGAGATTGACATGAAGGAGTGTTAGGTGCGGCATAAGAGGAGGCATGTGGGTCTGGTCTGAAGAGCCTTTAGGGTTTCTCATCTTGGTATACGATTATAAGTAGTGGGGACATTATGTTATTGTTTAAGGGTATTTTAGTAATTCTTGCAGGGGTCATGGGCTAGGTAGGTTATCTCTGACTTAGTCAAATTGTTACTGAACTGTTTAGTTGCATGTTGGGCCACGTCTGGCCACGTTTAGTTGATGGGTCAATTTGTTAGTATTTCTATTATTGAGTCTCTACAAATAGCAGTTCTGGCTTACAAGAAATTCAATTTATTCATTTTTCCAGTTCTCACAATTGAGAGTACGGAGGTCCTGGTCTTCAGATAATGACTCACTCAAAAATGAGTAGCACTAATGCTCTCCCAAGTGCAGGAGGATGTCGTGTAATAATTAGGAATAAATTCCTAGATCGTCTCCTCAGGGAAAATTTACTCAAAATTTAAACTCGTTGAAAAATTGTGAAAAAACTTCACAAAGAAAAAAAAATAAATGGTATGTGCAATGGATGGAAATTTTACTAGTCATGGACTAGGTTCATGTTTTTAGATTTATTTGTCGGATTTGAATGCAGCAATGAAAAGTAAAAAATGAAAATGCATGAAACTAAATTAAAATTGCTGAAATTAATAGACTGAAATTTAAAAATGCAAGAAAAATAAATGATAATGATTTAAATAAACAGAAATTAAAGGTGCAAGGAAAATATAAGACATTAAACTGAAATTAAATAAAAATAGGAATTGTAAGGAATAAACTTGATTTTTGAAAATGGAGACTGCGTTCTCCAATCCAAAAATTTGAACTTCCAAATAAAATGATTTCTAAAATAAACGCTCTAAATAAAATGCATCCTAAAAGAAATTGAACTCTCAATTAAATTAAACTTTCAAATAAAATACACACTCAAATTGAAGTGAGCTCTAAATAAAATACATACTTAAAGAAATTATTTCCTAGAGGAACACAAAGAACTGAAATTACAGAGCGACTGAAAAACTGGCTTCTAACACTAATGTCTGGAACCGAAAGAATGCATGAATAAAAGCCAGCCGTCTACCACTGAGTTATGCGTCTGCCCAAAACTAACTACCCTTATAGCTACTGAACGACAAAGAAAAAAAAATGAAAAACTAATGAACGGAAAAAAAATAATCAAGATGCCCAACTCCTATTCTACCATAAAGAAACATAAGAGAATGAAAGAAAATTAAAATTCTAGCCAAAGGAAACAACACAAATTGCCGCCTTGGTCTGGAACAATAAAACTAAGATAATAACATGAAAAAAAAAAATCAAGAAGTTGCCGAATGAAGCATTAAAATAAAACTGCAAAAAATAATAAACAAAAAAAAATCAAGAAGTTGCCGAATGGTAAATGAACTGCAGAAAATAATAAACAAAAAATTCAAGAAGTTGCCGAATGGTAAATGAACTGCAGAAAATAATAAACAAGAAGCTGAAACTTCCTTTTAATCAGGTCTGAAATGAAAACAAAAAAAAAAAAAACTAAACCAACGTAAACTCAAGTCTAAAAAAATTCTGCTGCAACTTCAAGTGTAGAATAAAATTCTGTGTGTCTCCTTTCTTCCGTTCTCCTCCTCCTCCCGCTGCCATCCGTAAGTTTTTATAGAGTTTTCAACCTTATAGCTAACTTAATGAAGTAACAGAACAAACAAAAAAATAATCTGGAGTTGCATGTGAACCGTGATTGATGCTGCTTCTTTTCTTCATCTCTTTTCCGTTTAATCATGCACCTCACTTCAACTTCAGCTTCTCTCCGTAAATCACTCATCCCAGCCGAACATCATTCCATTTTCTGCATTATTTTATTTTCTCATGTGCTTGTTGCTTGCCGTTAAGGACTTGTCTTTGTGCTTAGTATAAACTGCATGTGCATATATTTTTATCTTCCTTTGAGTTTGCTCTCTGCAGTTGTTTTCAAATTTCCACATTGGTGAGCTGTTTTCGGTGGATGAATGAATTACTTGCTGCTGATAGTTGTTGCCGTGATTGATGCTTGAATGGAGATTGATTTTCTGCTGCATGTGCCTTGACTTTTTCTACATTAGGTGCCGTGTAAAACTTTGTTTCCTGCATATTTTTCTGCTGCACTGCTGTTTGAGAATTCTGCATGTGTGTGGGCTCCAGTTCTAGCCGTGTGATTCATGTGTATGAGCTGTAGGTGCTTTCTGTTTCATGTCCTTTTGTGTTGCTGCATATTCTGCTTGTGCCGAGTGACATTTTCTGCATGTTGTTTCTTCTAGTTCCAGCCGTGACTTGCTAAGTGCCGTGAGTTGCGTTCCACGTTCTGCATGTGCTCCCAACTTCCTGATTTTCTGCATTTCATCCGTGAATGCCATGGGACCAAGTGATGCATGTGTGAGTTGTGTCATGCATTTTTCTGTTTGAGTGTTGTCCACTTTCCTTCTGCATGTGCATGTTTTTGTGAGCTGCATGTTTGAGCTTCTTTCCTGCATTATTTTTCTGCTGAGATTCTCTCTCCAGAATTTTCTGCAAGTTTAGGTGCACTTGATGTTTGCTGCATGGCATCATTCTCTATGTTAGCCAGCGCTTCAGCAGGTTCTGCAATATATGGGCTTTGCAATTTATTCAGATTTCTTGTGCACATGCCTGGATCCCTCATCCATAATCGAACTATTTTGGCTGTAAAATTCCTGGAATGTGGTTTTCTCCATCTGTAAAAGATTTGTTAAAGTTGGAAATTGAACCTCAATAGGTCTGCAGCCGGTTATAAGATCTTCCTCTTCTGAATTGGAGCCTGAGCTCGATCTCGGTCCTCCAGTGCCTTGAATAATTAAAGAATCAAAAGATTCTTGTAATGATATGACTTCTTCTTCTATACTCTGGCTGTGTCCCTGCACTATGCTCCTCTCTGTTCCTGTAGTTTCACTGCCCCTCTGATACTCTGCTGATCCAAGGGGTGCCATGGAGCTAATATTGAAGATGGGCTGGCTTGAACCCTTTCCATGCCATCCGATGGTGTCATTCGGATTTACTATGCTGACTTCTGACTCTTTAAACAGTATGCTCGTCCCAGTGTTGTCACATGCATTGCAGTTGCTTGTTGACTTGAGAGGAAATCGTGCTGGCAAGACCATGAGAAGAAATAGCAGCTCTCTCAGCACTCCTTTTGAGTCTACGCATGTGGTTGAGAATTGCAACACACTCATCAAGAGCAAGCTCAATTCCACAGTTTGCTTTTATGGCTGAAAGCTTCTCCCAAGTGCACCGTCTCCCTTGGTATAACTTTAATGAATTTAGGCAGAAGAATCTCAAAGTTAGCAAGTACATCTTTGGCTAGTTGGCTGTTTGTGTGACGTTGATGTTGCTGAACCATCATTCTAAGAGTCATGATATCCTCCTCTGTCAGACAAAATCAAGGAAGAAGCAAGCTGCTCTCTTCCTTTCATTTTTCCAAGACCCGAAACAAGAAATCCTTGAGTGGTTGAAATTGCAACGTGAGTCTTTCCACTGAGGTACTTTCCGTAACTTGAAAACGCAAGGCCCGCGTGAATGGTGAATTTCCGTGAAGTGAGATAAAACCCAGACGAAGTCCCTCTTCGTTTAAAGCCTATGCATCTGTCCTTCCTTTCCGATAAGTTAACCCAGCAGCCGTGGCTCCATGATTTTCATTCCGACAATTCTTTCAACATTTTCGGCTGCCCAAATCTACTGCTTTGAAAAACTCATATAGCATGCGCCGTGGCTCAGAATCGGATCTCCTTTTTACGTCCAACTAGCCCACCGAAAGCACCCCCAGACAACGCATGAAACTGCTTCTTGACTTTACGTAAAAGCTTTACCGTTTGATCTCGTGAATTTTATTTAAGCTGAAAATAAAGAAATAAAAATACACTCGAAATAAATTAAAAAGAAAATAGATTATTAAAAAAAATATTATATATGTGAGGAAGTATTGTCCAATTAAATCATAGTTATAAAATTAAGCATAAACATGATATTAATCAATTAAAAATCATAACTCGAATTTATGCTTATTAACTATTTTTTTATCTAAAACCAATAAATAATGTCACGAAGCAATTGAAATACATTGGTTTTAAATAACTAAAATATGCAATATCTCAGCTCAATCAGATAACCAGAGTATTATTTCCTTAATTTTCATATTCGGGGCTTCACTTAACAGTGGTCTCAGAGCCGCATTCCAACGCCATGGCGGAAGGCACTAGGCATGCCCAACTGGTGGAGGACATCTCGGCATTAAAGGGGGAAAATGTGCACCTGCGAGACGAACAGGAGAGGCAAAAAGGGATGTTAGAGGCAGTCTTACAATAGCTAAACAACTTGGCTTCCTCATATGAGCAACTAGCCGTGATGCACAACTCAGGTGAAGGATCTTTTAATCTGAACTCAAAGGTTAGTACCAATCCTTTATTTGAGGGAAATAAGGGTATTCAAGTTAGGTCCCTTAGGTTGGAATTCCCTAGGTTTGATGGGGCTGATCCAGCAGAATGGATTCTAAAGGCAAACCAATTTTTTGCTTATTACAACACCCCAGAAGACCAAAGGCTTCAAATAGCCTTCTTTCACATAGAGGGCAAAGCCCTCTCATGGTATTCTTGGCTCATGGACTCAAGTCCAATTTCTACTTGGGAAGAGTTTATTATGGCATTAAGGGTCAGGTTTGGACCCTCAGCCTATGAGGATCCGGTTGGACAGTTTATTAAGTTAAAATAAACTGGTATAGTTGAAGAATATCAAACTCATTTTGAAGAGTTATCTAATAAGATAAAAGGGATAACTGAGGAGTTTCGTATAAGTACTTTCTTAAGTGGATTGAGAGATGACCTTAGAATTATTGTAACTATGTTCAAACCTTCTACACTGTCGGGTGCCTTTGGGTTAGCTAGATTGCAAGAAGAGGAGATCATAAGAAGAAGCCAAGGTCATGGTACCCGAACCTTTCCCACTCAATCAAACCATATACCCAAACTACTAGCACCTCCTCCTATCTTGAGACTTCCACCTCCACCTACCAAACCCAATCCAACCTTCCCAAATCCCAATAACAGATTCCAAACTCCTAATAGAAGACCAACCCTACCCATAAAAAGAATATCACCTGCTCAAATGCAAGTACGAAGGGAAAAAGGGCTTTGTTATTATTGTGATGAAAGATTCCAACCAGGCCATAGATGTAACCGACCTAAACTCTTTCTGTTGGAAGGCATAGGCGCGAAAGAAGTGGAAGAAGAAACTGAAGAAACACTAGCCCTAATACAACGAGTAGAGGAAAAGGAGGGGGAAGTGGAAGAAGGAGAACTTTTAGGGATTTCATTGCATGCTATGGCAGGTGCATTGACTCCTAAAACAATGAGATTAACATGGGTCATAGATAAAACCAGTCTAATAATTCTTATTGACACAGGAAGTACGCATAGTTTTATTGATCCAAATGTAGCAAGGAGAGCTCAACTACCAGTGGAGGAAAGCCAACTGTTAGTCCAATTGGCTAATGGAGCCAATCTCCCTTGCCTTGGTTTATGTAAAGTTGTCCCACTCCTAATACAAGGTTTGCACACTACGTCTGATCTCTATGTGTTGATTTTGGGGGGATGTGATATAGTTTTGGGTATGGACTAGTTAAAAGAATTGGGTATTGTAGTATGGAACTTTTTGATTTAATCATGTCTTTTTATCTTGAGAATGTTGCTGTTACATTAAGAGGAATACAATTACCAAGCCGTGTAGTAAAGGAGGCAGAATATGTGCAAAGCCTAAGGAAAAATTCTGCAAAAGGGGTATGGCTGCAGTTTTTGAAGGGAGTCAACAAAGACCTTCAAGAAACAGTACCAGTAGCTGTGCAGGGTGTCATTGATAAATTTAAGGGAGTATTTGATGAGCCAAATGGTCTGCCTCCACCTCGGAGTCATGATCACAAGATTACTTTACAGCAAGATTCTAAACCCACTTGTGTAAGGCCTTACAGGTACCCATACTATCAAAAAGAGGAAATTGAAAGAGTGGTAGCAAAAATGTTAAAAAGTGGGATCATCCGGAATAGCCAAAGTCCATACTCTTCCCCGGTCCTATTGGTAAGAAAAGCGGACGGAGGATGGCGAATGTGTGTGGATTATCGTGCACTTAATAAGGACACGGTGAAGGACAAATATCCTATACCCAACATTGATGAGTTGTTGGATGAGCTTCATGAAGCTCAAATATTCTCCAAATTGGATCTACGTTCAGGGTACCACCAGATCAGAATGTGCCCCAAGGACATACCTAAGACAGCTTTTCGGACCCATGAGGGTCACTATGAGTTTTTGGTAATGCCATTTGGCCTTACTAATGCTCTGTCAACTTTTCAAGGGTTGATGAATGAGGTGTTTCGACCTTATTTAAGAAGGTTTGTGCTGGTTTTCTTCGATGATATCTTAATATACAGCAAGACCTTACAAGATCATTTGCAACATCTAAATACTGTTTTGGAAATTTTACAATCTCACCAGTTTTTTGCGAAGGCTTCCAAGTGTATTTTTGGGTGCAGTAAGGTGGAGTATTTGGGGCATATCATTTCAAAAGAGGGAGTATGTGCTGATCCACAAAAGATTGAGGCCATGCAAGGTTGGGTAGTACCTGAAAACCTCAAAGCCTTGAGGGGTTTTTAGGACTAATAGGCTACTATCGAAAGTTTGTACAAGGCTATGGGAGCATTGCTGCACCTCTTACAGCCTTGTTAAAGAAGGATGCTTTTTGCTGGACAGAGAAGGCCCAACAGGCTTTTGAGAAGTTAAAAGAAGCTATGGTGAGTCCCCCAGTATTGAGGTTACCAAATTTTTCTAAAACTTTCATCATAGAGTGTGATGCTTCAGGGGAAGGGTTAGGAGTGGTATTAATGCAGGAGGGACAGCCTATTGCCTATCTAAGTTAGGCATTAAAGGGAAGGAGTTTGGCCTTGTCTACTTATGAGAAGGAGTTATTAGCCTTGGTAATGGCTATTCGTAAATGGAGACACTACATACTGGGACAAACTTTCAAGGTATGTACTGATCAACGTGCTTTGAAATATTTATTAGAACAAAGGGTTGGGACACCAGCACAGCAGAAATGGGTTACTAAGTTATTGGGCTATGATTTTACAGTTGAGTTCAAAAGTGGAAAAACTAATGTAGTAGCTGATGCACTATCGAGATTACCCTCTTCCGAAAATCCACACCCAAACCTCACAACAGAAGATATCCCAACATTCTCAAATCCAAACCATCACCAAAACCAACCCAACTCAATAAACCTCCAAGCAATCAGTGTGATAAAAGCTAAATGCTTAAAGGAATTAAAGAGATCTTACCACCAAGATCCCTTGTTGCAGAAGCTTATCAGCCTCTACCATCAAGGGACCCTGGATTCAGCTTTATACCAACCCCGAAATGATCTTCTCTTTTATAAGGGAAGATTGCATTTGGGAACCCTCGTGCCATTTCAGCGAGAAATCCTATAGCAGTTCCATAGCAGCCCATTAGGGGGTCACACAGGAGTACATAAAACAATTGCAAGAGTAAAAAGGGAGTTTTTTTGGCCTGGTCAATGGAGTGACATCCGAGCCTTTATCAGAGAATGTGATGTGTGCCAGAGGAATAAAGTTGAAACCATTCACCCTGCGGGGTTGCTTCAAACTCTTCTTATACCAGAAAGGAATTGGGAGGACATTAGCATGGATTTCATAGAAGGGCTACCACACTCGGGAGGGAAAACTGTTATTATGGTGGTAGTTGACAGGTTAAGTAAATATGCTCATTTTTTGTCACTGACACATCCTTACACAGCTTTCACAGTGGTTAGAGTCTTTATGGAAAATATATTCAAGCTACATGGGATGCCACAGACAATTGTAAGTGACAGAGACCCCATATTTACAAGCCAATTCTGGAAAGAACTATTCAGGATATGTGGAACCGATCTCCTCATGAGTTCAGCCTACCACCCTCAAACAGATGGTCAAACAGAGGTAACTAATAAAACACTAGAATGTTATATAAGATGTTTTTCTAGTGACAGGCCCAAAGATTGGACACGTTGGTTACCCCTAGCAGAGTATGTCTACAACACCTCAAGACACAGTTCAACACAGATATCACCTTACAAGGCTGTTTATGGACAACCTCCACCACGGCTACTGCCTTACGAGCCAGGATCAACTCGTGTGCAGTCCGTCGAGGAGGAGTTGAAGAGTCGCAATTTCTTAGCCAAACTGATCCGTGAGAATCTGTAGGAGTCACAAAATAAAATGAAACAACATGCTGATAAACTCATAACAGACAGAGAATTCGAAGAAGGGGAGTGGGTCTACCTGAGGTTGAGGCCGTATCGATAGATGACTGTGGCAATGAGGAAGAATCTGAAGATTTCCCCACGATACTACGGCCCCTTCAAAATTCTCCAAAGGGTGGGTAAAGTTGCTTACCGACTGGATTTACCCCAAGAATCACAAATCTTCCCAACCTTTCACGTCTCATGCCTAAAGAAGAAGCTCGGAGCCCAAGTTCAGGCACTACCGCAACTTCCCCAAGTCAGCCGCGACGAAACCCTAGCTCCTGAACCAGAGCAAGTGTTACAGCGGCGGCTTGCAAAACGAGGACATTGTGCTGGAGTCGAGATTTTGGTTCAGTGGAAAGGGGCAACATCAGAAGATGCTACCTGGGAAGATTTAGAAGAAATGCAAAGGAAATTTCCCGATTTTGTGGGCAAAATCCTTTGAGAGGGAAGCAATGTTAGGTGCGGCATAAGAGGAGGCATGTGGGTCTGGTCTAAAGAGCCTTTAGGGTTTCTCATCTTGGTATACGATTATAAGTAGTCGGGTCATTATGTTATTGTTTAAAGGTATTTCAATAATTCTTGCAAGGGTCATGGGCTAGGTAGGTTATCTCAGACTTAGTCAAATAGTTACTGAACTGTTTAGTTGCATGTTGGGCCACGTCTAGCCACGTTTAGTTGATGGGTCAATTTGTTAGTATTTCTGTTATTGAGTCTATACAAATAGCAGTTCTTGCTTACAAGAAATTCAATTTATTCATTTTTCCAGTTCTCACAATTGAGAGTACGGAGGTCCTGGTCCTCAGATAACTAGAGTATTATTTCCTTAATTTTCATATTCGGGGCTTCACTTAACAAGGAGCAATTGCTGGTTCTAACATGGAGGATGAAACTCACGGCGTGGAAGATGGCAGTGGAGGAGTAGAGAGTGGGGGTTGGAAAAGGTGTGAGCAATGTGATGGTTGGCAGCAGCGTCGCACAACAAAACCATGAGAAGGAAAGGAAGAGAAAAATGGAGAGAGAAGGGAAACAGAGAATCTGAGTGGGACTTTGAGTTTGGTTGCAGAAATCACAGACACAAGAGAGCAAGGGATAGAGAGCAATTGTTACTGAATGTGGATGAAAGTAAAGAGAGCCCCTGCAGAGAACAGTTGCAACGCGAGAGAGAGTATGCAGTTATGGGAGGTTCGAACGGCGCATCGTGGATGGAAACGGTTGGAGGTTAGTCTGCACAAACGTGTGGGGTCTGGGTTTTTATTTTCTGAACGTGGAGGAAGGTGCGGCTAGAGATAGAGAGATATGCTTGTATGTGGGCATTTTTCCATTTGGTTTGCTGCTGCGAGATGAGGGCTTGGTGTATGCTTGCTGCGAAACTTAGGTGCATGGAGGGCAGTGGTTGTTGCTGATGCAACTAGATGGGCGTTACTGAATGTGGGGAGGGAAAGAAAATAACGTGCATGTGTGGCGAAGAGCAACTAGAAAATAAGTAGGATTTGAAAATAATAAGATCCACAAAGTGCAGGAGGCTAAATAATATATATATTTATAAATATAATATATATATATATATATAGATTTCCTCACATTTCATCTGGCTAAGAATCCCAAGATAGCGTAGCGGGCTGTGCTAGGACCTCATCTGGCTCCCTACCTAAGGGGTCGGGTAGCTCCCCTGTCCATGAGGCTCCCTCTCCTTCCTTACAGTCGGGGCATGCGGGATCATCTCATGAGGCCGGCGGGGTTGAGGTCCCACAGGCCTAGTCCGAGTCTGAGAGAGGCTTCTTCTCTGGGGTAAGTTATAGTGTACCCTTCTATCTCCTTTCCTTGTCATTGACTCATCTTGTTTCTTTGTCAGGGGGTGGAGTAGTTGGCGACTCTCATCGTGGATGACCATGGAGCTATAGAAGAGGAAAATGGGGCACTCTGTTCCCTATCCAACCTGGTTAGGCAGCATGCTAGGTAGGGGAGTAAGGAGAAAGCAGAGATCCTCATCAAGATGGACCTCAGCCATCGGTGAAGGCAAAAGAAGATTGCCCAACTTCCATGCCAGAAGACGCGACTTTAGTCTGACCTGGTGAAGTTGCAAGAGGAGGCGACTAGTACCACCTCGAGGCAACACTCGAGCTCTAGGGGGAGAATTCCTCGGGAAATTTCCAAGAAAATAAATTATAAATTTGAAAGTGTGGAAAAATCGAGGGACAGTGCATCACATATTATAAAGAACATAAATGACTTTTTTGTTGAGAAAATTGGAAAGCTGACAGTTTGATCATTACCACCTAGAATGGTAAAGGCTGCTACAAATATAATGGTAATTACAACGAAAGCTGCCACTACAGTGCATGACGTTGTTGTGTCCTTCATCCATTTCTCTCCCTTTTCTATCAAGTTCTCGTGGTTCTTCATAAACCATTGTCGAGGACTTAAACAACCCTTGTTGGTACTTCCCTACCTTCAAAACTAATATATGTTCACTGCCTTCTAAACAATTGTCGTGGAATGGCTCTTTGTTTGTACGTTCATTGCCTTCAAAACTAATATACGTATGACTCTCTTTTAAAGGTGTCCTCATGGGAGTGGTTAATTAACTGTTTATGTTGGAAGTTAATTAACTAATGCAATTAAATAATTGATGGTGAGTTATTTAACTGATAGTAACTTTCCCACCCATGCAGACATGACACATTATAAGATAAGAAAATCTATGATGGATGTGTGAAGATTCGCGTATAATGACATCAATATTCCCAGAACATCAATCAAAAACCGAATGACACTATAAGAGAAGTGAGCTTTTGTGACCAAAATTTAATAACCAAAAGGACTATTTCCTACGGTTTTGGTCGGAAATAGTCCTTTTGATCATTAAATTTTGGTCACAAAAGCTCACTTATTTTGTAGTGTGATCATAGATTGTTGGCCTAAAAAGCAATTTATGTTTGGAATGCCGAGTAGTACTAGAGGAACACTATATATACATATATAACACATACGGAAAAAT
The DNA here is from genome assembly GCA_011037825.1 of Carya cathayensis. Classification (NCBI taxonomy): domain Eukaryota; kingdom Viridiplantae; phylum Streptophyta; class Magnoliopsida; order Fagales; family Juglandaceae; genus Carya; species Carya cathayensis. Next base: position 1,731,038 of record QGSO01000162.1, on the reverse strand, counting down.
CATGAATTTAGTTAAAAAATACATTCATTTTCCTAATGCCAGGTCAATATGTTGATGTGAACATGTCAATTGGCCCATTTTAAGGCTTGGAAAGTACACAAAACTCTTTTAAATTATAACCCAATTCGTCTCCTTAAAAGTAAATTTTTGAATTCACCATAGTCGACAAGCATGCTATTTCATATAAAGTTGCTAAAATTTTCAAAAATTTTTGAATTCACCACAGTCGACAAGCATGCTATTTCATATAAAGTTGGCTAAAAATTTCATATATAGTTACATATCAATAGTGATTAAGTACATATAATCGGTTATTTTACACGGTTATCGTTTCGCTCTTTATCTTTCAATGTATAGTTTTAATCCTTGAATTTGGAACTTTTTTATTGAGTCCCTTCATCAAACTTCCATTTGAAACTTTAACAAAAATCTAATGTAGCATGCCACATGGCGACAAAATAATAAGAATTAAAAAAAAAACTAAATGAAAGTAATGAGGTGAACTAGGAAGTAATTAGGGTTGACCGACTGTCGAAGCAAGATAAATTAGGAAGTATTTTCTTGTTTCTCAAAATTATTGAATAGAACAATATATGTAAAAACATTTAAATATCACAAGAGTTGAATAATTTAGTGAAGAATTAATGATAATAGGTCCAAAACAATTAACCATAAAACATGCAAGATCATAAACCTATGTTGAAAATCCATCCATTGGTCATTATTGGCCAAACAAAAGGGAACAAACGTTCGGTTTTGGCTTATATGCCAATAATTCATGCAACAAATATTATACATGATATCCTATTGCAGCTTTATGATTTCAGTTTCATTTTCCTGTCGAAGATGCTTGGCCCATAGGTTGAAATGATCATATCTTTAAGAATGGGGAACTGAATCCATAAGAAGAAGATGACTGGAACACCACCCAAACAAATGAGAGGAATTGAAATCCTTAATTGCTCATGTAGGATGATTAAAAGAGCACTGGCAAAGGTTATCATCATGGTCGCAATAGAGCAAAAGAGAGTGAAAAGGCCTATTATCATCTGCCTCGGCAAATACTCAAGAAAATCATCTTCTGTATAACGTGAGGTAAGGATTCCCAAAAACATTAAGACCGAAGTTGAAGATAAAAAGAAGGATAAGGCATCAAATATCATAAAAACCCTAAACAAGTTTTTCTTCAAGAAAATAGGCAGGCCCGTATCTTGTTTGTTACCTCCTGGAATGGTAAAGGTCGCTGCAAACATAATGGTAACAATGAGAGCACCCACCACTGTACATGACCCTGCTGTGTCCTTCATCCATTTCTCTCCCTCTTTCATCATGTTCTCGTGGTTTTTCGTGAACAATTGTTGGGGAGTGAAACCATATTCGTTGGTTGTTTCCTTATCCTTGGGAAGAACAATTTTCTCTACCTCCTGCACGTATAGTATTAGAAAGACTGAAAATCTAACCTTGCACAGAAGAAATGGTAATTCAACAAGGCTAATGCTTCCAAATTAGATTAATCTTCCTAGTGCATATTAAATCATCATCAGCTCCATTGAATCTATAGTGCTAAGTGCATATATATATATATATATTTCAGACATATACAAGGATAGAAAAAAAGACAGGAACTGATAATGAGCTAGTCATTTTATAAACTTCTTTTTTTAGTTTATCATCTACGACATGGAGAGAGAGAGAGAGAGAGAGAGAGAGAGAGAGGACCTTGAACCATTGTAACTCTCTTTGCATTTGTAAAGCTGCCCCAGGGATTTGATTAACCCGAGTGGAATGTTCTATCATCCCTACCATATGCAATATGTTATTTCCATGGACATCTAGTAAACATTTCGAGAAGGAGTAGTAGTTCAGCATATCTCGGGAGCATAGAATGCTAAATATTTTTTCGTGACGATGCAAGACAGCAAGCATAAATAAGTTTCTCTCATCTGCATCACGAACGAATATAAATTCTCGATCCATTTGAAGCATCCTAGAAACAAACTCGAATATCCCGTTCTTGGTAGCCCGGCAAATGGCAGAATAAACCAGACCATCTTTAAGTTGCTGAGTATTTGATTCTGATATCACTTTACACATGCGATCAAGAAGTTCCTTGTACAACTGTTCATGGTTCTCCTTCATTTCGTACAACTGTGTGATTCCTTTGACAATTATGAGCAAGACATTGTCAATTAGTTAACTGGATGAAATTATAAATAAACTAATAATAATAAAAAAAACAAAACAAAATCAGTTAATGATTAATTTGATGGACTGTATAGCAAAGAAGTTGAGGACTCCTACGGCACAACTTTTTGACATGAGTACTGCAAAGAAAAAACAATTTTATGTAGAAAGCTGGAACATTATTATATACTCTATTTTTGAGAATTATTAACTAGATTTGTTGAAAAATGTGACTTGCATAATTAAAATTATTCAATTAAAAAAAATATTTTTTTAAAAAATATGCCTGTGAAGGCTTCGATTAATGACCATCAACGTTGTAACTAGATGATCAACATGCATGTCTTGTACGTATTTTGATTATTCATAATTGATTTAGATTCAACGCCATTATAAATAATTAGATAATATATATATATATATATATATATATATTAAGAGTACTGATATTCCTCCTATAACTATTTTACATGAACTTATTTTGCAATCAATCAATATGTTTTTTATTTGAGTTTCAAATTTTAAAATTTACAAAAACAATTATAGAAAAAAAAACTTGCAAATTTGAAATTTCAAAGTTGCATCAATCATTGCTCTTGAACTAAATAAGTAGTGTCGTTTGATAGGCATAAATGATGTGCATGGCTTCAAAGGAGTAAAATTCCATGCTATGAAAATCTTATATACCAAGTATTAGATCATAGCTGATTATCACAAAAGAAAAACTAAAGATTATGGGAAAGTAAGCGTGCAAAGGCAAAATTAGCATACCTGATATGATATGGTGCTGTTCTCCGTTTGGAATGTTCGAACGAGTGTCACTAATGGTCAGAGATACGGATGGAATGTGCATACCTTTTTAGCGAGCAAAAGTTGACAAATCCAATTAACAATATAGTAGAACTTATAATATTCTAGGTTTTGAGTGATGCAATCTTCTTTATAACGACAAAAAAAAAAAAAAAATCAACGAATCAAATGTTAAGTATGCCCTAGAATAGCAAAGAAATAAGAGAATAAATAACTTAAGTATATTTTCTTATTTTAGTAAAATAGAACCTAATTTGCAAATTAACTGTAATGATATTTGATGTCAGATACATGAAATGCATTCTTATTGAAATTCTTTAGATTTATTTTTTATTTTTTATTCTTGAATTGCATTGTATATAATTTTAGATTTATATTACCTTCACTTTATCGAAAGAAGTCATGGATTTATACTTTAAATTCATTTATATATATATATATATATATGATTTTAAATACATCATGAAATTGTGTTTTATATTTATAGGAGAAAATCTACAAAGCCTCTCAAACTACCACCCAATTTACAATCACATCCTCAAAGTCTCAATTTTGACAATCAATTCCCTTAAACTGCCAAAAAGTTGCAATGCACCCTCTTTTCTCTTAAGAAGACAAAATTACCCCTAAAAATATTTTAAAAATTACAAAATAACCCTATCAAATAAAAATAATAAGTTTTAAATAATATTTTTTCACACAAATATTTTTTAAGATAAAAATTATTATTCTAACAAATAAAGAGAAATATTTTTACGAAATATATTTTGAAAATACTAAGTGCTTTTATGTTTCTCATGTCTTGTTGAGTATTTTATTTTTAAATCTTTGAATTTTTCAAAATTTGTAGTAAAATTTATAATGTTTTAACGAGGGGTATATATCTGCCAATTTTTTTTATGGAGGGGGGAGATTGCTAACTTTTCATAATTTGAGGGAACAATTGTTAGAGTTGACAATTTTGGGTGTGATTGGAAATTAATGTTGTGATAGTCTGAGAGCCTTTATGTATTTATCCCAAATGATCTTTAATAAACACACAACACAAATTTGCAGTGAAATGCCCGATATCGATTCAATTACCAGCTGGTCTTTTAACTAATTCCCAATTATCTAATTAATTATGATTTTTTATTTTTTTGTCTTTGTTACAATTAACTATGATTTTTTATTTTTTAGGAATACTTGAATATTTCTTTTTTAATTACTAAGAAAAAGTAATCCAATATATATTATTGATGCTGTTTTCTTTAAAATGGGCCATTAATATTGAATACTATTACAATGCAAAGCAAGAGAACTAAAGGATCATAGTGGTAATACGTACAGGAGTAGATGCGTTGCTTCCAAAACCCAAGCTGAGTTCCACTTGGGACGGAATGACGCATAGAGGCCAATGCTAAGATGGGAGACTCGCCATCCTTGTCAAGAGCCAGTGCCAAACATGGGCAGCTTATGATTAAATCCAAAGCAATATCTGTTAATGTGTCGTACGTACCAGGCGTATCGTGTACAGAACATGCATAGAAATGGTCAAAGAGGAATTATTATATTTATATTGCCAAGATCTCAAATGAATATATATATATATGGTAAGAAAATAACGGCAGCTATTAGAAGTTTTAAGTATATACTAAAAAAAAATGTATACATCTATGACATGACTTAATATAATAAATTAATTGATCTAACATTAAACAAAAATTCTATTTGTAGTCACTTTTGTATACTTTTACACACTCTATTGATATGATTGGCCAAAGTAATTATTTTATATTAATCACATCAGTGGAGTGTGCAAAAAGTACACAAAGGTGATTGTATGTAACATAACTCAACATTAAACTATGTCAATGTATAGAATTTCTTAGCAAACATATCTATTATCGGATGGTAAAACACGTACAAGTTCTTACCCAAAGTTCCGGTATAGATGGCACGGGTAAAAAGCGTAGCACCATTGTGGTCCTGAATCTCCTGATCATTATTCTGTGGAATTAAATCTGTTTCTGGAGTAGGCCCATAATATAAATGGCGCGCCATTTCTATTTGCCCGAAATCAATAGCCATAACAACTGGAAGATTTTCCCCTATGGAATGCTTAATGCTAATCAATTTAGAGTTCTTTCCAAGCATGCAGTCCACCATTCGCCGTTTCCCAAGCACGACTGCCTTGCTTAGAGCTGTGTAACCGTCACTATCAACCATTTCCAAGCCCTGAGTCGACATTTGCGCCACCAACTCCTTCACTATATTCTCGTGTCCATATGTAACAGCAGTGTGAAGAGCCGTTTTGCCTTTATTTGGGATTTTCTGATTCACTGCATCGTTGGGTAGAGACTCAAGAATCTCTCTTGTCTTACCCAAATCATCATCTCGCACAGTATTGTACAATTCTGAAAGCTTATGTAACACTTCAACATCCCGATGTTCTGCCATTTTTTCTTTACTTTCTCTGCAATGTTAAGTATTCAATTAGAAATAAGAATTGGTTAGAAAGATTTGGAGGATCTCAAAATTCTGTAAATAATAATGAAATGATTTGATCAATTAAGATATTTTATTGGTTTGATTTTGAGAAATGAAAGAGAAAAAGTTGAAAGAAAATATTATAAAGTTAACAAATTGTTTAAATATAATTTTTTTTAATATGATTTTATTTTACAGTTTGTAAAAATTGTATTAGATTTTATACTTGAATAATAATTCAGTAATAATTAGATAAAAAGTTAAAATTTTGAAATTAAAAAAATTTATTTTATTCAAGTGATGTTTAGAAATTAAATTATGAAATTTTTTTTTATAATTCTGTGGTTCATCTGTGTCCCATTCCATCTGTCTATTCCCTCGCTAACACCTCTGTTGTTTATGGTCAAGTAAAAAGTTAAAAGACACTTTAGAACATTAGCAATATTGGTTTTGCTAAATCTTTAGGTAAAGTTTGTCACACTTTTTTGTTTTAATATTTTTTTTTCTTCTTGTTAAATGCCTATTTTTTTTATTACATATATTTATATCTTCATTTTCATAATTTTCAACAACCGATACATGATCAAAAGATATAAAATCCGTAGAGCAACCTAAATTAACTATATTCTCGATATAAATTAACTAGCTTTTATATACTTGACTATTCCAATATAAATTTACCAAGTTTTCCACATCTTAAACAAATTAATTTAGATAACACAGACATATATATGGATCTTCCATCCTTAATTTAATCATGTGATTGCTGATTTAAAAAATGGAACCTAAACTCATTAAATAGGAAGTAGAAAACAGTACTGGATTTAGATCTTTAATTATAGAAAAAAGCTCCTAATGAACTGACAAGTACGGCTTCATCACTCTCATGTATGTAAACAGATGTATAATTAATTTATACTTACGATCGACGCTGGACGGAAGGGAAGGAGGGATTTTCTCCAAAATTAACTGTCGACTTCTGATTTATAATTCTGATCTGGTAGTCTCCGGAAGCTCACGATGACAAGTCTTGCAGAAATGAGGACCTGCACACGACTCAAATATATATGCCTTGGAATTGATTCCTCTTTATCGCTCTTTAGTATAAGACATGATCATGATGCAAACATAAAGTTTGGTTGGGGTCTAATCGTTTTTTTTTTCCTGTCTAAAGCAGATTTCCTGAGATTCATTTTGTAACATTTCCAAAAGTAATTATTACCGGCTGGCCCATTGTAATCATGTCGTGTGCGATAATATGATCACCTTTGAACTTACTTTATGGTATGTTATATTATTGTTGGATAAAAATTAAGAAAAAAAGTTACTTTGATCACTCGGTAAATTATTTTTTTTACAGAAATAATTTTAAGCATATTAGTGTATTTTTTTATTTTTTAAAAATATTAAAAAATTTAAAAATATTTAACGATAATAATAAACAGTACTACTCAGATAACAGAATAACACCGCTCAAAAATTAACTTGTTCTAGTTTATTGGAAGCAGCTCCTCAAGAATAAAAGAAGTTGACATATAAGATATAACTCAGCAATCATAAAGAAGGAAGAAGATAATCTCTAGATAATTACAAAATTTAAATATCTTGATAACAATAAAATTAAATCTAAATTCTTCATCCCTTCAAACTCAAGGTAGATAAGGAAGAAGTCTTGAGTTTGAAATTCATTTTTTTTTTTCATGAAAAATAATCCAATGTAAGAAGTCCTCACTACAACAGAATTTGGATTTTGTGACCTTTGAAACCGTTACTGAAAATGACAAAATTGTCACAAATGGTTCAAAACCATTTTGTGACAATTTGAAACCGTCACTACAACAGTCACATAAAAGGCGTCATAGAAAATAATTTATGGCCGTTTACAATTCAACCATCACGATTTTTTTTTTTTTTTTTGTAATGGTTGGAAGTCTTCCGTAAGATGTAATATTTGAACGTGAAAATTTTTTGTGACAATTGAAATCTATCACAAAAACTAACATTCGAACGTATATATAAATGTTTGAATGTAAACCCGACCGATTGACATTCGAACGATAGAAGTTGATGTGCATTGTTTTCATTTCAAACGTTTAATATTTGCGTTCAAACGTTCCTATGTTTGAACATTTCGACCATTGAAGTTTGAATGTCACATTCAAATGTCATTGGAGAACCATTCAAACATAAATTGCATAACATTCGGATGTTTGATCAACATTCGAATGTTTTGTGGTTTAACATTTGAACGGTTAGATTGTATGAGGGTGGGTACGTTTGAATGAAGTGCGTTAATTACATTGAAATGGTTTGTTATAATTTGGCTATGTTATGCTCGAATGTTGGTTCGAATGTGAAGCAATGTTCGAACGTTTCTTATTTACATTCAAACGTACAGATTAGAAATACTAATTTCATAAAATTAAAAACTATATAAATTGTATCATATTATATCATAAATTTAACAACTAATAATATCTTATAGAGTTGCAAAATTAGAGATTAAAAGCGATAAACAATAATAATATTGATAAAATTTATTTCTTTTTCTTTTCTTACCCACTGCGATTCTGCTGCAGTGACATAACACGCTCTATCTGGATTATTATGTCCCTCTGTAATTGTTCTTAGACTTCAAGCCGATAGACCATGCTAATGGGTTTTTATTATCCACATGAGGCCCAACTGGAGGGGTGCCAACTGAATGGGATAAAGGCATCCCTCCAGCTGTAATGGCATTCACTAGTTGATAGAGCATGCGATTATCACACCCCATTCCCTTGGGTTAGAAGTGTCGAGTGCTTACATACATATAGCCAGGTATAAGATTTCAAAATTAATAAATCAAACTAAATAAAGAATTAAAAGTCTGGAACTAGATCCAGTTGCCCCATCTAATTCTAGTCATCCTGCTTGTACTAATCATCATCCTTACCTGGGTAGCTAAAAATATAAAATAAAATTAGAATGAGTCAAATAAAAAACTCATCACATTATGAACATAATAAACTTAAAGTTTTCACAAAACTTTTAATGCTGAGAAATTAAAATCATGACGTAACGACCCAATCCAATAATTCCAAAATCAGAATATTGATAATTTTTATTGGGCCATATTAGATAAGTGCAGGATCGATGAATTTTTGAGATTTTTAGGAGTTTTAATTAGACTCAATAACTATGTCAATTATAATTTATTATTTATTGAACGAACTAGAATCATTTTAAAATTTAAAAATTGGCCATTATAAATTTATTTCAATTTAAAATAATCACTTATTGAAGTTCCTTATACAGTGTTAGTCACTAACAATGCTACATTGAAAGAACTACTAGGTCATATTTTTAAGTTCAAACTATCTTATTGAATGATCGCGATTGAGTTCAACTTAACTCGTTGGCATCCTCTCCCAAACCAAATCAAACAGGCCAAACACTAAAATTGTTATCTTTTGGCTATTCTAAGTAAACTAAAATTCTGAATCATAGTCAATGAGGGTGGGGTCGGCAAAAGAGAATCTTGACGAGGCCGATGAGGGCGAGATCGAGGAGGAGTCCAAGGACGAGAGGGGGATAGGAGGAGAGAAATGGAGATCGGGAAGAAGAGGCGGAAGTCGGCAAAGAGCTCGAGGAGGAGTAGGAGAGAGGATGGGAGAACGGGTTGGGTCAGGGAGTGGAGCTGCCGAGAGAGGGTCGTGTCCAGGTTTCTCAAGTGATCGATCAACGTAACAGAGGATTTGGGTGCCGCCGCCGGTGGCCCTGGTTGTGGTGGGTCCATGTTTGAGAAACAACAGACCTTGGCACTTGGCGACTGGTGATTGGCAGTGTCGCCAGTGATATGGGAGAAGACACGGAAGGGGAAGGAAACAACTGGCAAAAGATTGTGAGATGTCACTATTTTATTGATATAAAACTCAACTTAACCCAGCCCAGTCCAACCCAGTTTGTTGGCATACGAATCACAATAATTCAAAAAAAAAAAATTAGAGAGACATTTTTTTACTACAAATAAATCATATAAAATTAAATTTATAATTTAAGGTAAAATTATTTAGTTTTACATAACAATTCTTTTATATATAAGCGTCCACGTCAACCGTACCCTTCCGATAGAAGGCAGGCATCATTGGAAAATGTAGAGTTGCAGCAATTTCCCGTTCAATCATCAATGCTGTTTTGTTTTTACGGTCTATTGTAGGACAGCAACATTCAAATGCGTCAAGAAAAACAAAATCTTTTTTTCGTTTTTTATTCAAATTAAAGACGCTGAGCCAACAAAAACGACAAGATGACTGATCTTTCTTTTGCTGGATAGCTTGTTTTTCTTGTTCTTTCTTTACACAAATTTTTGGAGTAATTCACGAGCGAGAAGTTGGAAGGAAAGACAATACTGTAATTATAAAGAGTTTTGTTAAGTATAAATAAAATTGCATACTAATTATATATTAATATTAATTATTTTATATTTAAAATTTAAATTAATATTATTTTTAATAAAATTTATTTTTTAATTAATTATATTAAATTAATACATAATTATAGCAAGTAAACTTTTTCAAATGTAAAACCATGAAATGTCACGAGTCAAATTCCATTGACCTGAAACAGAGGAGAGAAGTCGTAGTAGCACATTTCCAAGGTACACGTAAACATCCTGGAAGTTTGTAAACATCAGGGACCATCTGTAACACGGGTCCCACCAACCAAACCCTCTCCTTTCTTTCCTTTCTTTCATTCTTTCACATTATACCGATACGGTCCCACTCCTATACAGTAAATCTCCATGTGTCACATTCTATCGAATTAAGATTTGTAGTATTTCCACCTTTGAGCAGTCAAAATCAATTCTTATTTCCCAACAAAAATATATCATTATTGATTTTACTGGACTGCCATTAATAGAAAGTTAAAAACCAAAACAATTTGATTGCTCCTTCGAATAAATGGTCCCATCTTACATTTGTATGGCATAAAAGACTGCTGTGAAGATTGTTAATGTAGTGGTCCATCATGTTATGTTGTTATGCTTCTGGTTGATTTGATTGTTAAAGCTAGATATAGGATATCAGAAATGGGTGGTCCATAAAATAATTTTACAAAGTTAATTTTATCATATTGTAAATCGCGTGTTCTCCGATTACTAGGTTTTGATCACTTGCAATACAAGAAAATTTAGGAGTTCAGAGTTGATGAAATATCTTTGATATCTAAATCAGTTTCTAACTCTTTTGGATATAATTCTTACATATGAGAGAATGTAGAGAACAATTCTGACTTGGTGCTCGACTTTTATACTACCTATTGAGATATACTTCACGTCTGAGGTGTCTATCTTTCGTATGGTAGGGCCTTCCTAGGTCACATCCTTATAGTAGGTTGGTGAGTGCATACTCTACGTGTTTTGTCAGAGAAAAAATGTCTCGCCGTGATTCTTGCCCACACTTCATTTCAATTCTTAAAGGCAGCGTGGCCATATCATTATATGTGTGCGCAAGACAGTGTCAGAAATATTGGCATCCCATCACTTCACCTCACCTCAACTAGAGTTTGGAATTTCTACGTGGGGCCCAGAACTCTTTCTCAATTCTTTGACTAGAAGGCCTAACCCAATAGGAAGTGTAAGTATCCCTTCCATGTATGATATTATGCGTCAACTTATTTTATAAAATATTTTTATATTTAATATTATATAAATTTATTTTTATAAAATACACTTGTATGCTTCTCACGTATCGCTCAATATTAAACTGTTAATATGAGGTACAAATCGCTCGATATTAAATTGTTAATAGGAGGCACAAATACAAGTGAAAACAATACCGGAATGGTTGGATTTTGTGGATTGAAGGGTAAGCAACCGAGCGTGCAGTTCATGAAGCTTACACGTGATTTGGACTACTCAAAGTGCTCATGCACAAATCAAATGGAGCATATCAAGCGAGGAATGTAGAGATGAGATGAATGAAGTTTAGTGAAAGGCCCAAAAATGACCGATCATACTTCAACTATGCCACGAGTGCGCAGACAAAGAAAGAAAGACTTCATAAATAACTAAATAAAAGTTTTTACCCCAAAACTTTAATATTTTGAGGTCTTCTTATAATATAACTTTACAAAAATTAATTTCTTCGTCCTCTAGGGTGTATGCCCTGATCGAAGATTCTGTAGACTATCATAAAATTGAGCCTAGCATGTAAGCAAAGCCTACGTGAATTTAAATAAGCCCAACTAAAATAATTCAAACAAGAGATGTAAGCTGGCTTAATTAAACCCAATTAAATCAAGCGCCCATGCGAATCTGCCCTTTTTCACATTAGGGTAACAAATGTCATAGACTCATTTTCACTTGACATATCACTCACGAGAGAGAGAGGTGTCAGTGGCAGAGCTTACCTAGAGTGAGAGAAGGACGCGATGGAGCTGGATGAGACGGGGTCAACGACGACATAAACTACGAAGCAGAGCGAGGTGGTGGTCGAACAACGCTCATGGCTTGCTAACGCGAGCTGCCGCTCGTGGTGATCTTTTGGTGCAGCAACGAGGTGCTCCGGCTAGTGGTGCGAGGTGAGGTCACGGTGGTGGAACCTTCGGAAGGACACGAGGAAATCGGCATGCGGCAGATCTGAGGCTGGCTGAGCTACGGTGGAGACTCGTCGGTTTCTCTTGGACGCGGTAGTGCTCTGAGCGTAGTGGTCGGCATCGAATGAAAGCAAACGTGATAGTGGTTGCTGCCATAGGTTGATGGTGGCTCACAGAGCAACGCAAATGAGCATGGGTGGTGTTCCAATGATATTTGCAGCCACACAAGGCCGTAGTCATGTATGGGTACACGGCGGCATACGTGGGCATGGCGCACAATGATATCGACTCGATTTCTTGGTTTCCGCTTGTTGGCGTCGGTTGGTGGTTGTAGGGAGGAGTTGGGTTAAAGTTGTTTGTGTCCCAGCAGGGAGGGAGGTGCTACGTGAAGGGTCTGTTGGAGGAAGGGGGTTGTCCGTGATTATTGTAGTGTGGAGGAATCATGGGTGACGTTGCTCTCTTCACAGTGGCGTGCATAGAAGGCCATCTGGTCGTGCACGGTTGTGCATGATCTAGATGGTTAAATACTGCAGTGGTTTCAGCTCGAACTAGTGGCGCACGGTGGTTTCAAAGGCCTCCTGAGATCTGTTTTCGTATTGAAAGGTAGAGGCTCTTGGTTTGGATGTGGTGTTGCTGTCATGAAGGTGGTGATCAGCGTTATCTGTGGCCGAGGAAGGAGACAACTAGGGGTGGTTCATGGAGAATGTTTCTCCATGGTTGCTGCCGACTCTCTCTATACGCTGGGCGTCCCTTGCAGTGGCTTGATGCATGCTTGCTGGGCTGATGTCCATGGCAGCTGCTAGCTATGTGGCTTGGAGGTTGTTGTTCCTGTTGAAACCACCCAAGTATGACTCTCCACCGTTTGATGTTTTGGTGCGTTAGGCACCGTTTGCTATTTTGGTGTATTAGGCACCGTTTGTTCTCTGTATTTTGCAGCTGAAAATCAACCGTGTGTTACGGCAAATTTTCAGCAATCTTTGAGGCTGAACTCTCCTATAAAAGGAGAGCTTCAGCTCATGTAATTTGAGGGCAGCAAGAGAGAACGAAGAGAGGGTAAAATCAGAGAGAAAAAGAGGGTACGTGAGAGAGTTGAGAGAGTTTTGTAAAATTTTACAAACTCAGTAAAAGAGGCTCCAGTGGACGTAGGCAATTTGCTGAACCACTTAAATATTGTTTTCTGTGATTTTTCGGGCAGGTTTCAGGTACAACAATTGGTATCAGAGCCCTGGTTCGAACTGTCCAAAAATTCAAGTTGTTCAAAATCAATTTTTGACGACTCCAGGGTGTTCCTCGCGTCGAGACAAATCCGTTGCCACAAACGGAATTGAAAACGGAGGTCGGAAGAGCCCACACGCGCCTCTAGAAGCTCAGCGCGTGCATCTGCTGCAACTCACGCTCCCCCACGCGCATCGGAGGTTGAAGACGACTGAGAGACACGCGCCCACGCGCCCCCACGCGCCCTAAGACGTTTCGCGCGTGTATGACACGCGCCTCACGCGCTCCCACGCGCTTCACAGGTCTGCAGCGCGTGTGTCACACGCTCCCACGCGCCCACCACTCGCACTGCTCCGCGCGTGTATCTCACGTGCCAGACGATCAGAACTGTCCGTTTTTCCAGATTCATTTCGGCTTGATTGCCATTCGGAGTTCGATTTCAACAATCAAATAGTGCTTTTCTACTATTTGGATTGTTCCGGACTCATCCGTACGGTTAGAATTTTGAAATTTTGAGTCTAAATTTTCTAAATTCAAATGGAAGGATCTGGAAAAGATAGGAGCTCTGAAAATGTCAGTAGCTCAAGACGTCGGTCCACAGTGTCAAATGCAAAATTTGAAGTTGAAAAGTTCGATGGAACCAACAACTTCGGCATGTGGCAGTGTGAGGTTATGGATGTGTTGATCCAACTGGAGTTGGATATTGCTTTGGAGGAGAAACCAGATGAGATGACTGAGAAGGATTGGAGGAAGCTTAATACCCAAGCTTGCAGTACAATCCGGTTATGCCTTACCAAAGAGCAGAAGTATTTTGTCATGAGAGAGACAAATGCTAGGGAACTTTGGCAGAAATTGGAGGACAAGTTCATGAAGAAGAGCATTGAGAGCTGTCTGCACTTGAAGAAAAAGCTCTTCAGATTCCAATTTCGTGAAGGTATTTCCATGTCTGAACATCTTAATAGTTACAACTAAATTCTTGCTGATTTGTTAAACTTGGATGTTGAAATCCAAGATGAAGATAAGGCTTTACTGCTGTTAAATTCCTTGCCTGATACATATGAGCATTTAGTTACTACTCTATTGTATGGGAAGGAAAAGATCAGTTTTGATGATGTATCCAGCTCTTTAATTAGCAATGAGTACCGCAAAAAGGATAAGCAGGTACATCAAGATACATCAAGTGAAGCGCTAACAGCAAGGGGGAGACCACAGTCAAGGAATTCTGGAAGGAGGAAAGGTTTTCATTCGAAAACCCGAGCCACATCACGTGGTTCATCAGTCAGCAGAAGGGACAACAACAGAATCAACCCACCACAGCCAATGTCGTGGACAGAGATGACGAGTCAGATTTTTCCTTGGCAAGTTCATCATCCATTTGTCATTCCGATGAATGGATTATGGATTCCGGATGTACCTATCATATGTGTCCCAATCGAGACTGGTTTACTGACTTCACAAAATTTGATGGTGGAGCAGTACTTATGGGCAATGATAGTGCCTGTAAGACTCAGGGAATAGGTAGCATTCGGTTAAAGCTGTACGATGGCAGTGTCAAGACGCTGACAGAAGTTCGGTACGTTCCGGACTTACGGAAGAATCTCATCTCACTGGGATATCTGGATTCAAAGGGATTCAGAATCACCATTGAAGACGGAACTCTCAAAGTACTAATGGGAGTTCAGGTGGTAATGAAGGGTTTGAGGCGAGGAAATCTGTACTTCTTGCAAGGAAGTACTGCAGATGGAAGAGCTTCCACATGCAGTGAGAAGCTAGATCAGACTGATCCAGACACCACCAGTCTTTGGCATATGCGTATGGGACACGCTGGAGAAAAAGCTTTGCAAACACTGGTGAAGCAAGGCTTACTTAAAGGTGCCAACACTGGTAAACTGTCCTTCTGTGAGCACTGTGTATTAGGGAAGCAGAAGGGGATCAAGTTCGGAACCGCTGTACACAATACACAAGGAATTCTTGACTATGTACACTCCGATGTTTGGGGACCTACCCAAAATGCATCTTTGGGAGGTAAGCATTGGTTTGTAACATTTGTAGATGATTATTCTCGTCGTGTATGGGTATATACGATGAAGAGTAAAGATGAAGTGCTGAAAATCTTCCTTGATTGGAAGAAAATGGTTGAAACTCAGGCCGGCAGAAAGATCAAGCGGCTCAGATCTGATAATGGAGGTGAGTACACTTCAGATCCCTTCATGGAAGTATGCCGGAGAGAGGGTATTGTCAGACACTTCACGGTTCGAGATACACCGCAGCAGAACGGTGTGGCAGAACGAATGAATCGTACTTTACTAGAAAAAGTGCGATGTATGTTGCTAGATGCTGGATTCAGTAAACAATTCTGGGCGGAAGCTATGACATATGCCTGCCACCTCATCAACCGACTAACCGCAGCTGCCAATGACGGGAAGACGCCCATTGAAATGTGGAGAGGTAAACATGCTACTGATTAACTGATTATGATTTTTTACACATTTTCGGATGTCCTGCTTACTATCATGCTAAAGAAAGTAAGCATGATGCTAGAACTAAGAAAGCAAAATTCTTAGGCTTCAGTACTGGTGTAAAAGGATATAGACTTTGGTGCATAGAGTCTAAAAAGGTAATAATCAGTAGAGATGTTACATTCAACGAATCTGAGATGCTTAAGTCACATAAGCATAAAGATTCCAATGATGACAGCAATGATGGTGAAACATCAGATGATTTGCAGATTGTGAAGTTTATTACTTCAATGAATTCGGGAAAACATGGACAAGATGAAGTTGATAGTCCAGTCACAGTACCTCCATGTCAACCCGAATCAATAGCAACCAACAGACCGAGACGAGAGAAATGTGTTCCATCACGTTATACAGACTATGTGACATATGCATTACCAGTTGAAGGGGGTGAGATCCCAACCACTTACAGAGAAGCCATACAGTCCAGTGAACAAGTTGAATGGACAAAGGCTATGAATGAAGAGATGCAGTCTCTTCACCAGAACCAGACTTGGGAGCTTGTGCCGCTTCCCAAAGGAAAGAAGACAATTGGCTGTAAGTGGATCTTCAATCAGAAAGATGATCAAGGTGCTAAAAATGGAGTACGATACAAAGCTAGGTTGGTAGCCAAGGGCTACGCTCAGACAGAGGGAATTGACTACAGTGAAGTATTCTCTCCTGTTGTGAAGCATTCATCCATTCAGATATTTCTAGATTTGGTTGCACAGTATGATCTTGAGTTAGCACAACTTGATGTAAAGACAGCTTTCTTACATGGTGATCTGGAAGAGGAGATTTATCTGTCTCAACCAAAAGGATTCAAAGAAGCTGGAAAAGAAAATTGGGTATGCAGTCTGAAGAAGTCTCTCTATGGCTTGAAGCAGTCACCTTGGCAATGGTATAAACGGTTTGACCGTTTTATGATGGATCTGAAATACACTCGTTGCCAATACGATCACTGTGTATATTTCAGAAAACTTGCAAATGGATCTTTCATTTATTTGCTTTTATATGTAGATGATATGTTAATAGCATGTAAAAGCAAGAGGGAGATAGATCGCTTAAAAACTCAGTTAAGTAATGAGTTTGAAATGAAAGATCTGGGAGAAGCACGAAGAATACTGGGGATGGAGATCAACAGAGATAGGGTGAAAGGCACAGTTCACCTTACTCAGAAGCAGTATCTGAAGAAAGTACTACAACGCTTCAACATCGACTCGAAGACGAAGCCGGTGAGTACTCCTATGGCCCCATATTTCAAGCTCAGTGCATTGCAATCTCCTAAAGATGATGAAGAGCGGGACTACATGAGAAATGTCCCATATGCAAGTGTTGTTGGAAGCTTAATGTATGCCATGGTGTGTACACGACCTGATATCTTCCAGGCCATTAGCTTAGTTAGTCGCTATATGCATAATCCTGGAAAGGTTCATTGGCATGCGGCTAAGTGGATTCTACGGTATATTTCAGGGACCGTAGATGTTGGTTTGAAGTTCGAGAAGAGTAAAAATAGTCTAGTAACTGGATATGTTGACTCAGACTATGCAGGTGATCTTGACAAACGCCGATCGACAACTGGATATGTGTTCACTATGGGTGGAGGACCAGTTAGTTGGCATTTAACTTTGCAGTCGACAATTGCACTATCATCCACTGAGGCTGAATACATGGCTGTAACAGAAGCCATGAAAGAAGCTATCTGGTTACAGGGATTGGTAACAGATTTGGGTTTTAAGCAGCAACAGGTTACCGTTCACTGTGACAGTCAAAGTGCAATTCATTTGGCAAAGAATCAAGTATATCATTCTCGAACAAAACACATAGATGTCCGTTTTCACTTTGTATGTGAAATATTAGAAGAAGAGGACATCAAACTTCAGAAAATTGGCACTGAAGATAATCCAGTAGATATGTTGACGAAAGTCGTCACAGGGATCAAGTTTCAACATTGTTTGGACTTGATCAATATCATACACTGCTGAGCACCCTCAGGTGCATTGGAGCGCATTCAACAACGGAACTCTCTCATATGGGGTGCATTCATTTGAAGAATGAATCAGTTTGTAAGCATCCTAGTATGACACACTTGGGTGGAGGGGGTGATTGTTGAAACCACCCAAGTATGACTCTTGACTCTCCACCGTTTGATGTTTTGGTGCGTTAGGCACCGTTTGCTATTTTGGTGTATTAGGCACCGTTTGTTCTCTGTATTTTGCAGCTGAAAATCAACCCTGTGTTACGGCGAATTTTCAGCAATCTTTGAGGCTAAACTCTCCTATAAAAGGAGAGCTTCAGCTCATGTAATTTGAGGGCAGCAAGAGAGAACGAAGAGAGGGTAAAATCGGAGAGAAAAAGAGGGTACGTGAGAGAGTTGAGAGAGTTTTGTAAAATTTTACAAACTCAGTAAAAGAGGCTCCAGTGGACATAGACAATTTGCTGAATCACTTAAATATTATTTTCTGTGATTTTTCGGGCAGGTTTCAGGTACAACAGTTCCATGCAACAGGGCGTTGAGGTGAGGCTTTGAGGGTGCTGGTAGCTTGGTTACGGTGATGGTCGAGAATACAAATCTTGAAGAAGGTTGCTTGCTGTGACTAGATAATTGCATAGAGAGATATATATATAAAAATGCTAACGGTTACAGATCTATTACTATATATAAAAGCCAAGTTTTAACATCTGACTTGGCATTTAGACCGCATTAATTGGTAGTTTCCCCACTCCCAAACTTCAACCGTAGTGATATATCTCGAAAATGATAACCATCGTTTTCTAATGAGGTTCAGGTACGGTTTGGAATGAGAATTGTGAAACACGTTTCCACTCTGAGATATCTTCATCAGCCCCAGCCAAACCAATACCATTTCTTTTTCTTTTCTTTCCTTATTCCTTTCAAAACCCACGCACGATGGGTTGCAAACGAACCGAATTGTTCACGAACAATTCATTTATTATATGACCTAATTCAGATTTCACATGATACAAACCTCAATAAATAATAATCCATCAACTAAATCGAAAGGGTCCATTAAACTTAATTTCGGTCCAATAAGATTATCTATCTCCCGATAAATATTAGTCCCGATTGTTCCAGTGCGTCATGCTAGCATCTAGAGACAGAACTGATGGCCGGATACGGTTGCCGGTGTAGAAGATTGGCAAAAGTTTGAGGCAATAATGATGGGCTAAGCCTTTAAAGGGTAATCAATTTGCAAAAGATCAGGACCAACAATTGACCAAATGTGGGCCTTGGTCAACAAACAAGACCAATAACGAAAATGAGCCTAGTACTTCAAATAATAAAATACTCACCGTACAAAACAAAAGGTGAATTTGAAATTATAAGAAATGAGGTCGTTGAGAGGAAGGGTGTTAACCGGGTATCGGATCGGGAATATAAGTATACTTGGTTTGGAACTTGGGTTTTAAATTTGGACTGAGTTAGTTTAGGTTATGATCCGGGCCAAAATCCGGGTGAATCCGGATTTTTACAATCCAGAAATCCGGGTTCCGAAATAAACTCGATTTTTTTAAAAACAAAAATGCATATTATTTTTTCGACAAAAGGATAATGTTGAAAACTTGAAAGGCGTATATATATATTTTTTAATCCAAAAGCCAATATTCTACCACAATGTTTTCAAAAACAATATTGAAAAGCATAATTTTTTTAATATATAAAGCGAAAATATAATTAAATTTTGTTAAAGTCATGTTGAACATTGTCCATAATAATAAAATATATCAAAATGGAAAATTAAATTTTATGTAAAGAAAACAAAAGTTAGAAACAACGAATTACCATGCATTAAAAAAAAATCAATATTTATCATATAAAATGCATGCAACACATAATGCAATTCCCTACATATTATATTATTTGGTATTTATACATTATATTACAAAACACAAAATTACAATATATAAAAATTACATATCTAATGGTAGGATTGTATTGTTCATATCGTCTGACTCGCTCCCTTAAGTTATCAGGAAGCATATGTTGGGACATCCACTGTTCTGCATCAGTCCTTCTCACTCTCATTTCTTCTACTTTCACTGTTGTGGATTGCAGATATTTCTATAAGCAGCACAAGAAAAATTGATCATATAGCAGCTTATTCCATTCTAAAAAAAAATTGATCATATAGCAGCTTATTTCATTATAAAACTGTTGTGGGTTCTGCAGAAAATTTCCAGTCGAGTGAGTGGATGGAATTGTGAAGAACAGACCCAATTCAAGTTTTTGTTGGCAATATGTCAGTTAGCATGTTAAAATAGAACTGCAAAATTGTTGAGAATAAACATACCTCAGACGTATTAATTGGATACCAAAAAATTATAATGCATGTTTGACATGTGATGAATAGAAGGTGGTCTGATTTACTATAAGCCTATTAGTTAGAAGGTCTAGATGAGGTGCATATGCACAAAATTCAAAATATTTGAACATAATCATCTCAAGATGCTACGACAGTAGCTTGGTAAGATAATCTCGAGGACTAAAGAACTACCTGCATATTACCAATAAGTAACGAGAACAAGATCAATCCAAAGATGGCTATGAAAATAGCAAAGGCTATCTCCCAAACATATGTGCTTGTTGACAAGTTTTGCCGAAGAGAACTGAGGAAACAAAAAAAGTAAGGTACAAGTTAAAAATGCCTTCAGCTCTAAAGCATGAGCTGAAGCCTGACAATGTGGTCAATCTTGCTATCTATAACTAACTGTGAATTTAGTTTAAGGATTATATATTACTAACCTCAGATTACGCAGACCCCACCAAAAGTAGTAGGAGGATTTCTTTAGAAAAGCTCTTGATTCCACCACTCCAGACCTCAGAACATCAGTAAAAATTTCAAAACTAACCTCCCTCTCTTTCCTTTCTATGCTTACCTTTTCAAAACTATTATATAAGCCCCATTTACAGTCTGGGCACAGAGAATGAGAAGCAAGCACACAACATCCATCTAAACAAACACTGAATGTCACCAATATCTCTCGTGGGCAAGTATAATTTGCTACAGAAACGCCCAATCCATACCAAGAAATAAAAATAACCACAGAGACAGACACAACAATGCAAGTAAAAGAAACAAAGAGCTATGCTCTACTATCTAAAGCTATACACATGCTACAGACACGAGGGTACATTCTCTATACACCTCTGCAAAGCAAACTAACAAATCCATGGATCCATATTCCATAAAACATATATATATATATATATATACTCCTCAAAGATTCTATAAACCCAGATATAACCCATAAAACTACTCCTCAAAGATTCTATAAATCCAGATCTAACCCACAAATATATTCCTCAAAGATTCCTTCATTTAAACATTGTCATCAAAACAGACCCAAGTCAATAAAGTAAAAAAATATCCTTAAATAAAAAAAAATCAGGCATTTACCTCTGTCAACCAAACCCCCAAACTTTTATGAGCAGGAGGATCTACAACATCTGATTTATAAACTCGCACAACACAATATTGGGATTTAGAGACAAAATGTCCTCATTATGCAAAAAATGTGGCCTAGGAATCGAGTAAATTAGAAGGAAAGAGAAAATCAAGTGACTTATTGTACAGTAACAAAATAAGAACTGATGACTAACACTAGGGCTCCATTTCGCTACAAACAAGTAGAGATATAAGAAAGAAACTCAAAACTCAAATGCATTTTCCACAAGATGCGAATATGAGAAAACGAAAACCCTCCACCTAACTTAGTATAAAACAAAAATATTTGTTAAAACTTCCACTTTCTCGCTCTGTTTTCTTAGGAACCAAACATAGAGAGAGAGAGAGAGAGAGAGAGAAGTCACTCACTTTCTTTGACTGGAGGAGCAGTCTTGTGGTCAGCTGTCTTCAAGGTCATAGGAAGAGATGGCAGTAGAGAAGCCATGGTATTCAGAGGAATGGTTCGAAGGTTTGGGCTTAGGAGAGAGTGAGAGTGAGGGAGGACGAGGAAACATCTAGGGTTGGGTCACTTGGGTGAGTACTGTGTTGCTTAAGATTTTTTTTTATATAATTAGAAATTCGGAACCCAGATTTAAACTGGAACCCGGGTGTTTTTACCCAAACCCGGACCATATAGGTCCAGGTTATGTAATCTATGTGGGTTTTGGCCCGAATCAAATTCGGGCTGAAACCTGTAACCGAAACTCGGTTTTCCTGGTTCCGGACCCTGCTAAATAAAAAATTTGGCCTGGATGAACAATCCTAGTTGAGACTTCATAGAATTTGGATTTTTTTTTTTTTTTTGAAAAAAAATAATTGGAGACAAATGGGATTCATGATGCTGAGGTAATGGAGTGACAGAAAGAAGGAAATTGAAGGTGTATTCTTTTTTTCTTTTTTATTCTGTGAAAGAGGTAGAAAAGCTTTTATGGTATTGTAATTGAGGGACACACTTGGAGATAGTATGTCTGGTGAGAAAGGATATATGGTTAGGATGTATATATTTTTAAAGAGAGCACATCACATAGGAGTAGAAGATGGATGGTAAATTTGCTTAGAGCTAGATTTCATTTTGAGTTTCAAAATTTGAAGTGGATCAGGAGAGCGAGTGAGTTCAAGTGAAGATAAACGCTATGTTTGGGTAGTGGAGTAATCTGAGTTAATTGAAGATGAATTGAGATCACTCTACTAATATTCATAACTATTCGATATTTTATCATTAGTATTCACTGCTATTTAATATTTCACACCCGCCCTATTGAAATCACCTGAATTTGTTTCTCTATTTGCAAGTGGTTGTTGAAATCACTGCTGAGAATTGTCTCAAATAATGTTAATTTGAAATTTAAGATTAATCATCGTCATTATATTAGTCTTCTCAAGGGTATGGAATTTCTTTTTCTTTTTTGAATAAGAGATCTTATCTCATTTGTGCAGCTTAGTGCATCTTGAGCCAACTTGTGAGCTGCCTTGTTTGCTTCATGAGGAACATGTGAAATGCTCCATCTTGCACACGAATTCAGTATTTCCCTTGCATCTCCAATAAGGCGTCCTCCCATGCTCTAGTCCAAACCATGTTTTGCTGTCAAGTCCACCAATTGTTTTGAGTCTCCTTCTATGCATACCTGTTGTATTCACATCTCTTTGATAAACATCGTTGCTAGCAATAAGCCATAAGCCTCTGCATCAAAAGGCCTTTCCCTGAAGGATCTTTGAGCACGAACAGCACCATCAACTTGACCTGTGTGATCTCTAATTATGACACCTATGCCAATTTTTCCTTCCCTTGATCTTACAGCCGCATCCCAATTGACCTTGAATTGATCCTCAGCTGGCTTTTTCCACTTGTGTGATCCTATTTGAGTGTTGACTCTAACCTTCCCTAAGACTTGGAGGCTGTCTTTGTATGAAGTCAGTTCTGCTAGTGCTTGTTGGTATACATTGGTGGGATGCTTGAAATCCTTGCCATGAAGGAGTTCGTTCCTCCTATTCGATATTCCTTTTGAAATACCAGCCACTTCCCCGAGTTCATTGGTGTCCAACACCTCCACTAGAGTAGACCAGATATCAAAAAATAGGTCACTATGGCATGTCATTTTTTGAATCTTCTTATTGCTTTGGTTCCAAACATTCTGCACAACTACACAACCCCATAATGCATGACCTGATGTCTCAGGAAATTGTTTGTAGATAGCACATGAGTTGTCTTCCACAACTCTTCTTCTTTTTAAGTTTGCCAAGGTAGGGAGGGCCTCACTACATGCTCTCCATATAAACATCTTGATTGCTGGTGTGGTCTTGAGCTTTCATATTGTCTTCCACACTTGTTTATCTCGCACTCTACAAGATGGTTCCCCTTCTAGTTCAGCTTCCATTGACCTGTGCAGGTGGTAACAACTTTTAACTGAGAATTGGCCATTATTGGTGGGTTGCCAAATCATTCTGTCTTCTCTATCCCCAAGGCATATGGGGATTGCTTTGATTGCCTCTATCTCTTGTATAGAGAATAATTCCTAGAGTAGAGAGTCCTTCCATTTTCTACATGTTGGATCAATGAGGTCACTTACTTGTTCACACCAACAGTCCTCTTCTCATGGGGTAAGGACCTTGTTGAGGGGCAGGGATGGTATCCACCTGTTTGACTAGATGTTCACATTATGACCATTTCCTTTTCTCCACAACAGTCCTTTTTTAAGAACCTTCAGGCCTGCATGTATATCTCTCCAAGCAAAGGATGTTCTCGAGCCTAGTTCTGCTTCTAATAGGTCACCTTGTCCAAAATACTTATGTTTGATAACCATAGCCACCAGGGAGTTCAAGTGAAGATAGACGCTATGTTTAGGTAGTGGAGTGATCTGAGTTAATTGAAGATGAAGCGAGATCACTCTACTAATATTCATTACTATTCACTACTTTTTAATATTTCACACCCAACCTATTGAAATCACTTGAAGTTCTTTCTCTATTCGCAAGTGGTTGTTGAAATCACCACTAAGAATTGTCTCAAATAATACTAATTTGAAATTTACGAATAATCATCGTCATTATATTAGCCTTCTCAATGGTATGGAATTTCTCATAATCTGCAAAGTGTTTATGGACAATAATATGAGTGCACCTTTGATTAGGATTTGGTGTAAACACCATCCAACAAATTGTGGAGACGTCAGCATAACACTTTCTTTTTATTAGAAGATTAAGGTGCACCGAATCATTCCAACCTCAAATACTTGCTCAGAATTGGATATATTGTTCCTTGTCTCTTATCTCCAGCGCCACACAATTAAAAGTCCTTATGTTTAGGAATTAGTGTTCCGACCTGTTAAGGATGTATTTCACACCACCAACTGCACAAATACCTACAATGGAATAAAAGGGTGGCACGGGATGCCTAGTGGAACTCCAATGCCAAAGTTAGAGAAATGAACTCAAGTAAAGTGTATGAATGAATGTAAATGTATTACCATTAGGTGTTATTTATAGAGGCAGTGCGTGGTAAAGATGACCAAGCTCCAAAATATATCTTGAAAACTCTCTGTATTAATTGGAGTGATCTTCTTCCTAATCAGTTGGAGGCGTCATCTATTATTCTCAATGTATATCAATAAAACCCATCCATGGGCTTGCACTCGACCATTGGGCTTTCACTATAATGGGCCCATTAGTATGAGGGTACCTAATATCCCTTCCAGTTACCCTGCTAATTTTCTTCATGTCAATAGGTGGGAAATTAAATATCTCATGTTTCCCTTCCACCCCACTAGCCTTAGACAGGTGGCGATGCCAGGGATTTTACCCCACTGAGGGTTTTTGCTAATTAAGGTACGAGCTTGTGCAAGTAGTGAATTCCATGCACACCCCAGACTTGACACACGTCTGTAACTACTCCCGCGCTTTTACTCATTATTTTCAAGAATGATAACTAACGATGCACAAGTAACCGTTCAGCTTCCCAAGAATCCTTTAGAATCCATCTTTTTCTATTTCTTTGAATCATTTTCATTTTTCAAGTTCTTCCTTTTCCACCCTACACCCCTTCTCTAAATCTTTTGATTACTTGAACTCCCTCATTTCTTTGAATTTGTTTTCCCTAATTCAATCACTAAATGGCTCATCGTGGCACTTCTTCCCGTCAATCTGTGATGGAAACTCCTTATAGGGTTTCCCCCCATTCAATGGTTGAATCCTCTAAGGGTCAAACTCCCCCTTCCTTTGAGAGGTTTACTTGGTGTTCTACCATCACTGTCCACTAGTTGACAAAGTTGAGGATCTCGTGCCGCATTCTGGACTATATGGAACTTGCTATCCCCTCTGAGGACACTGGTGCTGTGGATGAGGAAGGTTTCTTAAGGAGAGTTTCCCTTACAGCTTTTGAACTGACGCATGGCTTACGCCTCTTATTTTGTCACTTGGTCTGCGATGTTCTTCATCTTCTCTAGATATCTCCCACACAACATCATTCGCACACTTGGCATGTGCTTTTAAGCTCCTTTGTTGTATTCTGCATGGTTATGGAACCCTTGGAGGAGAAATACCCAGATTTGACTGCCCGCGAATTCTTCTATTTTTAATTTGTAGGCTGACTGTTAGGTAACATTTTTAGCTTCCATGTTCGATCTCAATGCTTGGCGGCCTTTGAACCCCACTACACTAATGCCAAGGCTTGGACCAAGAAATTTTTCTTTCTTGCTTGAAATGGCTGGGAATTCCCAGCCTCTGAGAAAGATGTTTTGGATTTCCTCATTCGGGGTAATTGGGGAAAGGTTTCGGATGACAAGAAGATTCTTATTGACCTTACCGGTCATGAACAGGAACACATCATTGCGATTCTTAACTAGGCTCAGGAACATGATAGCAAAGGCAAAGAAGGTGCCCTGTGGATAGAGCAATTGTTAAGCCCTGCTAATATTGATAGGTTTCTTATTGTACCAAACTGCTCCCATGTGAAGGGGCATAAACTAAAGGCTGTGAAGATGGCCTTTTCCAAAAGGAAGCCTATTTCTCCGCTTTCTTCTAAAGTTCCTGTGAAGTGCCCCGTCAAATGGAGGGCAACGTGCCAACCAGTTGCCCAAATGAAGATGCTGAGGGCGCGACTATTGATGTATGTATAGATAGGACTTCTGATTCTGGTGTTGAGCCTAATTCAAGGAGGAAGGCTTCAACAATGCCCACATCGTTGCCTGCATCTCCCAAGCTAGATTATCTTGATGGGCTTATGGGACAAACCCTTATTGATTTGGCTACTGCCTTTGACTTCGAATTATCTGCCAAAGGGTTGGACTTAATGGGTACTCCGTCCTTCGAATATCCCTCTTTTCTTGTCTCTACACCTATAGGCGTGGTTTGGGTCATGACCTTTGATGTGACGACCACTACTACTGGCGGGGACCAAGTTATCAGCCCAAAATCCTTACCTACGACCATTTCTGGGGGTGTGACCCAATCTTAGGATAATGAAAGGGTCTCAATCCCTTATCCCACCCCCTCCTCTTTTGGAGACGAAATGGAACCTTCAAACACAGGAAAGGGGGGTCCAGGAAAACCAGGTGGTAAGAGGGGATGACGAAGATGGGAGTAGAGAGGAAAAGAGCCCCAACGCCACTTCAATCTGAAGCATCAGTACACAGGAAGTTGAGATCGCTGCCATCTCTTCTATGCTAGAGACAAAGATCACTACTCCTTCTTCAGTGCAATTAATACATCCCCTGGGAAGGGTCTAGATGGAGGATCATCAAAACATGGAAAAGGGGGCTGAGGGACCCACTTACTTGAGTTCCTCCTCTCAAGATAGTTGTGTGATGGGGATGTCACATTGCCTAAAGGATTTCTTGACCCCAATACAATTTTGCTGATTTGTTATTCCTTTCTCTCTTTTATTTGTACGTGTGTTCCTTAAGTTGTTGTTGTACCTTTCAGGGCGTGGAGAGCTTGGTATCCTGGATTGTTAATGACTGTGCCATTCTGGAGTTTCAGGTTTGCGAGCAGTGCAAGTTTGCCTTCTATGCTAAACTTTCAGCTACTACCTGAGAAAACTAAGGTGGAATCTTACCTCGAGCAAGCTGACAGGCACATTCATTCTCTGGAAGGCGAACTCGATACCCTCTACAATTAGGCATCTGAGCTTCAAGGGCATTTACTTCATGCTAGGTCCCTCAATACCAAGCAAAGCTTTTCCCTACGATTGGCAGAATCCAAGTGCAACTCAACTCGTACCCAACCGCCTGACGCCAGAGAAGAACTAGAATCTTCCCTATAGTAGTTGGCCACTGCTGATCAGCTCTGTTCTAAACATGTTCAGGCATCAGTTGCTTCTAAAGAAAGTCACAAGTAGCTTTTCATTGAGTTTGCATAGGCCAAGGCGTCACACGAGGTAGCTCAGAGGGAGTTAAATGTCCAACTGTCAAAGAAGGAGGGATCTTACGAAGACCTGTGTAAAAGGTTTGATGATTATATGAAGAGTCGAGAGGATATAGACACCAATCAGGACAAGATAAGCTGGGCTATGATATCTTGACAACAAGGCAAAGGAGTAGAAGAAACGGCTTCTAGAGTTAGAAGCGAAGTTGACTACTTCAAAGAAAGAGATGGTTCGCTTGCATCCGCAGTTGACCTCTACCATTAATGTAGAGGATTAAGTCTTTGGGTATGGGTATGAGGCTGGCGTGGCCTACCTACGAGCTCATATGTTGGCCCATCCTCATACTAATTTGACACACTTGGACTTCGAGCAGTTCAAGCCCAATGACACTATAGTTCAGGTTGTCAACTCCTTGGGGTGTAGAACTATGCCTGATGCTTTCTTGAACTCAATATCACCCTCGAAGCCTTTCAAACCTTCACCCACACATCCTTCCTGAAGATTCTTGTTAACTTTTATGGTTAACGCTTGTTTCTTGGATTGCTACAATACCACAGGATTTTGTAATTGAAACTTTGTAATAATCTTTTGAAACTATTTTGGACAGTTTGGTATTGCTTTGCTATAATATTTGCTGATGATGTGTTACTTTCTTCCAATTGAATGTATGATCTTCATACTTGATTTAGTTCATACTTCATATGTTTATACCCATAAGTGGTGTGCTTTATACCCATCAACATGTAAAAAGCATAACTCTTTCATGCATAGAGTAATGTATAAGTATTTCACAACACATACAATAGGAGCTCACACAAAACAACTTTCAGGATAGGACCTTTTTTTTTTTTTTTTTTTGTCTTCTTGAACTATATGATTGTGACCATGTGAGAGGACATAAAGCTAGACCTTATGCGACACACCATAATTTAATCTATCAAATTTCTGGTTAGCGTACACATATGTGTACACACCTATATGCAAAAATCATAGTTCTATTTAGTTATGGTCTGATCATATACTATGAATGCTGAATATATTTCAGATGTGTATAAGATCGATGTGGTTCCCGGGAAGACGTATCTAATAAGGCTGATAAACAATGCCGGTATAAATTTGAATTCATTGTTACAATTGCTAATCACAAAACCAACCATTGTTGAAGCTGAAAATGAATACAGCTTCAAAAATCACCACAGACCGTGTGATGCACAGGACCAGGCCAGACCATAAATGTCCTTGTCACTGCAGATCTGCACAGTAGAAAAGAATTCCATGGCCATGACATAAAACAGTTCAGCAAAAGGTGCTGCTTTAATTAATATATTAGCCATTGCTCATTTCCATTACTCAAGTGCTGTAACTAATAGTGCATCTATAGCTTTGCTCAACTCCCAAGAGTGGGTGACAATCTTGTTGTCAAGCCTGTCATGGATGGGCTAAGGAAGCCTGTCATGGATGGGCTAAGGAGCCTGAATAAGGTGAATCTTCCTAAAGAAATTGACACAAACTTAATCATCGACATTGGACCAAAATACCATGGGTGTCATTCCAAGACACCCAAGCAAAATTGTCATGGCCCTAACAATTTGTTCATGGCGGCATCCACGAACAACATAAGCTTTAAAAAGCAACAAGATTTCACTTTTGGAAGCTTACTATAGCAAGATTAATGGTTCTTTTACTGGACTTTCCAGTTAAGTATCCATTTGCAAAGTACTATGACTTTGCAAATGGAGCACCTAATAATATGACCAACAACACACAGTCCTTGAATGGGACTAGGGTGATGGTCCTGGAATATGGTTGCGACTATAGCCGATTTTGCAAGACACTGGGACAATCATCACTAAGAACCACCTAATTCATATCTAACTGGCTTTAGCTTCTATTTTGTGGGGTATGGCAGTGGGAACTATGATTCTCAAACTGCAAATTAAGAATTGGTCGATCCTCCTTACATGAACACCATTGGAGTTCCTGTAGGTGGATGGACTGCAATTAGATTTGTCTCTGACAAACCAGGTAAATAAACTCAGTTTTTCTTTTCAATATTAATTAAAATGTATTTAATTAATATTAAATACAAAAATATTATATGACCCTGTATCTTTATTGCAAGGGTTTCGTACAAGATATAGTCACTTAGATGAAACATCAATCGTGGGGATTAGGCCCATCTTTCATTGTGAAGGATGGGAAAGGAAATTTGGAGACACTTCCTCACTCTCCAGCAGACCTGCCTCGATGCTAAACTGCATTAGGATAATTCAGAAATCTTACTAATCAATCAATTGGTTTCTAATGTGTGCAAGGTTGATCCATTTCTTTTATAAGATGTAATTGTGGTTCTGATCAAAGAGCAAACAGATTTGGTGATCAAACAAACAGCAGAAGTTTCTTTTCCTTTATTTTAATGAGTCTTCTAGCAAAGTATGAAGCAAAAGAATTTCTTTGCTTGACAAAGATAGATAGATCTCATTAGAGTTTTGACTCAACTCTACGACGTAGAATTGAAGAGAGATAGATACATGATGTATTTAGAGTTCTTATATATCTTACTATCAGATCTAAATCCTTGACTGTAGGAGATGAAAATTCTACTCGACACCTAGCTAAAAAGGAGTTGTCATCCTTTTTATTTCCACCATGTAGTTTGGAAGAACGATGAGAAGTCAATCTTTCCATTTCCTGATCTCCTATACTTGAGGAGTAATTCATGTCCTCTTTTAGCATTGTTAAGTCAAAACAATGCTAAATAAAGGGCATTTGATATATATAATTATTGTTAGAATATTACC
Organism: Carya cathayensis; assembly: GCA_011037825.1. Lineage (NCBI taxonomy): Eukaryota > Viridiplantae > Streptophyta > Magnoliopsida > Fagales > Juglandaceae > Carya > Carya cathayensis. The sequence goes on along the minus strand of QGSO01000162.1, from coordinate 1,700,659 downwards.
ATACCCCATATGGTGCTTTCTTGTAAGTAGCTTATATGACAATTTTCTTGGCTGATGAAGTTTTAGTTATTACAAAGTTTCTGTCATTTTCAACCAATGCAAGTTCTATTCGCAATCACACCGGTACTTGTCTCTCTTCTCTCTATCACAAAACATACATTGAATATGCAAGAAACAAAATGTTCAGTTTTGTTTCTCAAATCTGGTATTGAGTGCATATAACCACTTGAGGGACCAAGTTTGGATTTTTCAACGCATGCCTAGCTAAGAGCATTCAAATTGGAATATGCAACCTTCTTATATGATCTGGTATTGAGTGCAAAGTCCCACTGGAGGGACCAATTATGTTGCACATAAAGAAACATTTAACCAAAAATGATGGGGGGAATTGAGGACACAAGGCTACAAAGAAGCTTTAATGGAATTTAGAAAGGATGGTCCAGGGAAAAGTAATCTATATCTATAATGCTTGAACATTGTCTGATGTTCACTTGGCATGAGGCACTATTGATTAGGTTGTAAGAATAAACAAATATAATGCATAAAAAAAAAGTGGATGAATGAAGTGTTAACTAGTGATGTGATCATTGGTGCATTTCAGCGGTACCCAAGTTACGGCCTGCTAGAGTTGGAAAACTACAAAAACATGTGGGAGATGAGAAAATGAAAGAAATCTAATTTTATAAGCTTTCATCTGTAGGTTATGCACACGTTTGTTCTACTCTCTTTTTTTTCCAGTATGAGGATAGTGGGAAAAAGGTTCTAATCTGGAGGTTTGCAAGCAACATTATTGGGTGTTTGAAAGTTTTTAGTATAGTAACTTACCCATAATTGAAATATTTTAAGAAATGCTACCTAGAATATATATATATATATATATTTATATAAATACCAATATAATTGCAATATTGACTTATGTCAGCAAGGTATAATTATTGTAATAATAAGACAGCAAAGCTAGAGGGGGAACAAGGAAATACTACTATGTGAGTTGATTTATGCCCATACATCTTAAAACAAAGCCAACTAATTGCTTAAACAGTTAAAACAAATAGTGATGAAGAAAGATGACAAAGAGTAAATCCAAAAGCCACGCTTGAGAGTTTGATAGGCAGAATCCCATCTAATCTTAGTCTCCATGAGCTCCTAGTAGCATCCATGATCTCACAGTGGATAGAAATAGAAGATGAAGCTTTCTTATAACAATTTTTGTTTTAAGAAAGAGCTTTGTTTGACAGATCTATATGCCATTTGAAAAGCTAATTTTTACTGAACCAACATAAAAGGGTAACTATCTAATGGAGACTGAAAAGAGAGGAAGAAACAGAAAGAACTAGTTTCTAACATACGGAACCACTCATTAATTACATCCTAATGAATATATTTATAGATATATATAGACTGATCAAATATATTTCTAAACCAAATTAACAAGCTACTGCTGCCTCTTTCACTGCCATAAATGTTTTCAGCCTCTATTCTCTCTCTCTCTCTCTCTCTCCATATGTGTTTTGCTACAGTGTTGGCCTAGCACTAGAATGCAAATACTTTATATGAAAGGCAGAGAGGTGAGAGCTTGCTATATTTATATAGAATGGAGACTATACTAGAGAAAATTAATTAGGTTAAGATTCTGGGTTTGGCTCCTCTAAATTAGGTATCAACTGCAAACATTGCACCCACCAACAGTCAAGCGGGTAGTGCTGCACATATTATCATACAACGAGTGATGGGCCAATTCAGTATGACATCTCACCTGAATTACTTAAATTAACCTAGACCCCACTTTATATTCAAACTAAAACAAGTAATCTTTGCAAGAAAATGATAGAAAACTCTGTATCATTCAATTTAGGGACATAAGCTTTCTATGGAGTGTTTGTCTCCCGTTAATTCTATATCCTCTATCACACAATTAGTCTCTCCGCTCTTTATCACAAAACATGATACGGTAAATATGTAACATAAAATAGATGTTTTGTTTCTAAAATCTAATAAAAGATACTGCTTAATGTGCAAATACTTTAGATTTTCATGCCTAAAAGCATTCACTTTAGAATAAGCAAACTTCTAGGCAATTTTAGTTTTACCTGATATACACTTTCTTCCAATTTTTCTAGGCTATTCAAAACCTAACTTCATATTGGATAATTAGTCATCTAATTAGAGATTTGAAGAAAAAATCAGTCAATCAGAGGACACGCTACAAATTAAAACTACCACCCAAAAATTATGAACATCAAATATTCAAAAGCACACGTGGCCAAAATGCAGATATAAAAAAAATTATATTACAATTTCAAATGGTGCAAGAAAGGAGATACTGATAGATGCAGACATCTAACATAACGTCTACAAACAAAAAGCTCCCATTTTTGTAAAGCAACGAGGGCGGATGAAGGGGGAGAGAGAGACAAATGAGTTATAGAGATACCTGTGGTGACGGAAGGTATACCCAAGAGTTAGGTTCGACAATTTCAACGTCCACTACAAAGAGAAATCTGTGTCTCAAAATCGCTCCGATAGTAATGATGGAGGAACAGAACGGGATGGAGAGGAAACGATGACCGTAGCTTCCGCAGAAGGGAAATGAAGTGGAGGAGAATCTAGGATTCTAGTGTAGTCAACAATGGAGGTAGATTTCCAGTCGTGTGTATCAAGTTGGTCACCTGCGCACTAAAGGTAAGAGAAATGGGCAAGAACGTCGAAGTGGACAAGGGCTACTCGATAACAGAGTGGTTTCAAGGGGAAAAATAAAAGCTTCTATGCAATTTGGCGCCCAAAACCAATAGCAATGACATTACCCCGCTGTAACAACTTTTTTATTATTGCAAGGCACATTTTCGCTGCTATAGATGAAAAATTCGCTGAAAAAAATAAAGTCAAGCGCCCTCTTTCATTAAACCATATATCGATGTGAAAAGATTGCAAGGAGATATATTTCACTGCAAAATATTACCTATTGCAGCAATTTCAACTGCAACAAAATAAAAATCACTACAAAAGGCCAAATTTTTTGTCCAAATGCCAATTAAATGTAGCTGCCAAAACTAAAAAGAGTCTAACAGCTATAAGTTTGGCTACCGGGCTTAAGGTTGTTGGGTAGTCGAAGCCTTCTCTTTGAGTGTAGCCTTTAGCTACCAATCTAGCTTTGCTCTTGTCAATAGACCCATCTGATTTGAGCTTTACTTTAAAAACATATTTGCAGCCAATTGCCTTTTTACCAGTAGTAAGGATGTAATGGACTAGGTTCCATTAGATTCAAGAGCTTTAAGTTCTGACTGCATGGCAGCTTGCCAATGGGGAGAAAATACAGCCTCCTCATAAGTTTTGAATTAAGTGATAAGTTAATTCTATAAAAATAAACTCATAAACTAACGTGCTTTAATCTACTATTACTTACTTTAATTTTGTGTTTTTTTTCGACCTTTTTTTTTACATGTATTTTTTTAACAATTTTAATTTTTTTATAAAATTCACAATATTATTAAAAAATACTTCTTTAATCACGAAGTAAAAATTTTAAAAAAAAAATTAAACTGGTTCCACTGCGAGAGCTACCGTTGGGACTAGTATTATCCATAGATTTATGTAAGATCATGTAAACCACTCTCTAGCTATATGATAAAAAAAAAAATTATAACTTTGACTTAATTGTTATTTTAACATTCAATATAGGTCAAATTTATATGAATATATAATGTTATCGGACCATCTGAATCTTATCGTTTAGATGATCCTCTTAACGTGGCACTACCACATAGTGTCACGTGGTTTTATAAAAAACAATATAAATACAAAAAACTAAAGACGAGCGCGGAACCATATATATGGTTGGCGACCCCAATATATTTATTAAACGTTATCACGTACCCTTTTTTTATTTTTAAGATGCCCACAAAATTAGATCTTTGGCCCTTCCAAAAAGCAACTTTTAGCACATTAATCTCATATTGAGATATTTTTACTCGTTACGAGCTCTTTATGTCATTTCTTTGTTTTTAGTATCATTTATTTTTACAAATTTTTAAGGTTTCTTTTGTTTACTCAACAATTTCTGCATACTTGCACCGTTCTTGTCATTAATAAAATCTCAAATTCTCATGATCATAATTTTTTCAAGTTACAGTAGCGCCCAAAGCGTTTATTACTCCCTTTATTTTTTTTTACAACCTTTTTTTATACTTTTTCTCTGGTGTCTGTGCAATTGTAGCTAGAATGCTAGATACATTTTCAAGAAAAAAAATTGTGATACCCCATATGATAAGGATAAGATTAGGATAGGTGATATATGATATCTCGCATTATTTGAAAATGAGAAGTTCTTGCTCTTTATAAGGTTTCAATAGGGTTCCAATTATATCATTGATTAATTATTTTGGAATATAGGTCATGTGATTTGGGCCTTCCATTGAAGTGTTACACAAATACTATACAATAAATTTACAATTTCAGTGCTCCCATTCGTTTTGCACTTTTCTTGAATTCCACTAACTTATGTTGGCTGATTTTGTTAGTTACACCTAGGTCAAGTTAACAATTAGAGTGAAGGCAACAAATCTTTAGTGACTAATATGGTTATTTCTATTATATTCTATGTTATATAGGCTTTATAACATTCAATATCAACATTTAACAAAGATTTTTTTTTAAATTTTTCTATTAATTTTATGTTCACTTATGCATTGTGATGGATTTATGGAACATTGTTTGGTTTTTGTTAAAGAAAAATCTAGTTGCAAACGGAATTGCATACTAATATGTGCACCAATTTAATGTAATTGGTCAAAAAGTAAATTGTATAGAAAATAGCGTTAATTTTAAATTTTGAATATGAAGGAATCAGTATTGGTACCAAGATTAGTACGCGACTTTGCTTGTACGTAGCAAAACTCTTTTGTTAATAATTTGAACAGCTTTGAATGAGATTTTTTACTTAAGAATTTTAAAAATAACTTCAGTACTAATGCAGACGATATACTTAAGGTTTTTTAATATGTCTTTAGATAATGATACGCATTATAATTTTTTAATACTTTAAAAATATGATAAAATTGATAGTTTTTCATACTAGTATATCCATTTATTTTTAAAGGTTTTCAAGTCATTTTTTGTTACCTGTATAATTTAAGTAATTTTTTTAGCTTTTCAAAGAATATTTGACCGATGATCGTGGCTCCAATTTTCTAAATTAACAAAAACTGCATGAAATGGAATCCATTGACCAAGGATCGAAGGTAGTTGCTGTTGCACCAAACAAATACACAGCCTGCAACACAAAAAAAATGGAAATTGAGTGGAATAGGCACATGACAGTAATCTATTACTGCCTTCTGTCCTTTAGCAGAATGGTATAGGAAATGCACCTCTGATTGTAAATAAAGTTTCACGTCCCTTTTGTATAGAAGTAGCAATTTTGTCTTCTTCTTTGTTTTGTATGTTTTCTCTTTTTATAAAGCTTAGGAAATCTGTAATGAACAAAATGAGAATAGAAAATTTTTTTCATCAGGCCTCCATCAGTGTGCTTTTCACATCATAGCTTTCTTCCTTCTTTTATTACTAATATTTTATTCATTTTTCTAACATGGTATCAGAGCTACAAGCTCTGTGACCTCTAGTCTCTTTTCTTACTGTCAAACAAATCTTTTCTTTCAGAAAACTTCAGAGTCCTCCTTCAATATCATTTAGAATAAACCCTCAATGTCTAAGTCCAATGCTTCTTCTCCTCAAAACTCCTCTCCTTCTAAGGATCCCAATAGCCCATTTTATCTGCACCACAATGACAATGCCACCATTGTGGTGGTCACACCACATCTGATAGGTTCTAATTACATCTCTTGGCATCGATCCCTTACTCTAATCCATCCATTCAAGGTCACCATTATTTCTTAACTATTGTGCATGATCATACTTGAGTCACTTGGGTATACCTAATGAAACTCAAATATGAAGTTAGAACACTTTTGCAAGGTTTCATCCAAATGGTAAATACTCAATTCAATAAAAAAAATCAAGCAAATATGATTTGACAATGGGTTGGAATTTCATATGCATGATTTTTACAATTCTCACTTTGGTACACCTATGTCACTCTCTATTGAACAACACATCTCACAAGATCAAACTCATGACCCTCTGACTAGCTCTCATCTTCCCCATGAGAATTCTGCTCCATCCTCATCAGCTCCATCTCCATGAATTCATTGAAATCCTAGTTCTTCTCCTCCTCATATCACACCTCCCATCAACCTTCGAAGATCACATAAAGCTCACCAACCACCTACATACTTACATGATTATCATTGCCAAGCCATTCATGCCGCTACCAATTCTTGTGCCCTCTCCACTTCTACTGCACATCCTCTACGCCAATACCTTTCATATGATCACTTGTCTCCTCATCATAAATCCTATGCCCTTTCTCTCTCCCTGCTTCATGAACCCAAAACCTACCAAGAAGCTATGAATTCCAAACATTGGCAAGATGCAATGAAATCTGAGTTGGAACCTTAGAGGCAAATGGGACATGGACAATTACCACCTTACCTCCATGAAAAACAACTATTGATTGCAATTATGTGTCTAATGGGACAATAGAGAAACACAAAGCAAGGTTAGTGGCAAAAGGCTACACTCAGAAGGAAGGATTTGATTATCAAGAAACCTTTAGCCCCGTGGCAAAGCTCACTACTGTCAGGGTTTTTCTTGCATTGGCAGCCATCCATGACTGGCACCTTTATCAATTGGATGTACAAAATGCTTTCCTTTATGGCAATTTGGATGAGGAGATTTACATGGACTTGCCTCCTGGTTTTCATGGTAAGAGGGAGTCATCTTGTGCAAATAAGAAACTGGTTTGTAAACACCATAAGTCCCTTTGTGGCCTTAAACTGGCCCCAAGGCAATGGTACTCCAAATTTTCTGCTTCTCTTACTCATATTGGTTTTCAACAATCTAAATCTGACTACTCTTTGTTTACCAGAAATGATGAGAATGGATTTGTAGCTCTCTTGGTATATGGTGATGACATAGTCATAGGGAGTTTCGACCTTGAATCTGTTAGCAACATGAAAGCTTACTTGCACTCTCAGTTTAAGATCAAGGATATGGGCATTTTGAAGTATTTCTTGGGTTTGGAAATTGCTAGATCATCTGGTGGAATCCACTTCTGTCAAAGAAAGTACAGCCTAGAGATCCTTAACGATGCAGGGCTTCTTGGATGTAAATCAGTTATCACCCCTATGGAAATTAACCACAAACTCACCCACTCTTCCTTGGGTTTATTGGCTAATTCCACGAGTAATAAAACACTGATTGGGAGATTAATTTATCTTGCAATAACCAGACCTAACATCACCTATGCAGTCAGTATCCTCAGCCAATTCATGGACAAACCAATAGAAACACATATGTGTGTTGCTTATCGAGTACTAAAGTATCTGAAAGGTTCTATAGGGCAAGGCATATTCTTCTCATCTTAGTCTCAACCACAAATCAAGGCCTTCAGTGATTCAGATTGGGCTGCATACCAAGAAACAAGAAGATTAATCACTGGTTTTTGCACTTCCATTGGTGATTCTCTAATTAGTTGGAAATCCATAAAGCAAACCATTGTTTCATGCTCATTTGCAAAGGCAAAATATTGAGCCTTAGCTCACACTAGTTGTGAAATTGTATGGCTTATTTCTTTGCTAAAAGACTTTAATACTAAATGTACTAAGCCTGCACTTCTATACTGTGATAGCTAAGCAGCTTTGCAACTCACTAAAAATCGAGTGTTTCATGAAAGGACCAAGCACATCGAATTGGACTGTCATTTTGTTAGAGAGAACGTATTAGCCAAGGTCCTCACACCAATACATATAGCTTTGAAGTTCCAACTTGTAGATATTTTTACCAAGGCATTGCCCACTGCCGCCTTTCATTTCTACAATCCAAAATAGGCACTTTGAATATCTATGCCCAACTTGAGGGGGAGTCACAAAAACTGCATGAAATGGAGTCCATTGAGCAAGGATCGAAGGCAACTGCTGTCGCACCAAACAAACACGCAGCCTGTAGCACAGAAAGATGGAAATTGAGTAGAATAGGCACATGACAGTAATCTGTTACTCCCTTCTGCCCTTTAGCAGAATGGTATAGGAAATGCACCTCTGATTTTAAATAAAGTTTCACGTCCCTTTTGTACAAAAGTAGCAATTTTTTCTTCTTCTTTGTTTTGTTAGTTTTCTCTCTGTATAAAGCTTAGGAAATCTATAGTGAATAGAATGAGAATAGATAATATTTTTTCCTCAAACCTCCATCAGTGTGCAATTCACATTGTAGCTTTCTTCCTTCTTTTATCACTACTTCTTTATTCATTTTTCTAGCAGAAATTTCCCAAGTACTGGTACAAAGATGGGAAGAATCGATTTAGTTTGAAAATATTAATTGAACATATCGGGTATAGTTTTGTGGAGATCTGTATTTGGTTGGTAAGCATACTTCAACTTCAATTTATCTCAAACCAATTATTAATAAAATCAACTATTATTTTAACTTCTCATAAAAAAGTTTAACTCATATCAATCCAGCTACTTCATGATACATTCAACACAAATCTCAATATATTTACATTACATTCAAATATATCTTATAAGATTTACAAAAAATTGCTATTTACAATATAACTCAAATCATTTGAAATCAATTTAACATCTAAACGCAACTATCAATGGTAGACAAGAGCGTTTAGAAGAGATGGAATTTGTCAAAAAGTAACACTCAATCATTTTATGTCAACAAAAAATGTTACTTCCAATGATATTAGGTCAGTAGATGACTTGTTTCTGCACTGCTTGTTTCCGCGTGTGTTCCCCATGCGCCGCCGCACAGCGATGCTTCTGACAGCTACACGCACCATACCAGTAGTTTCATCTCGCCGAGATCTTATAGATCTGGGCCACCCAGTCTCCATCCCATCAAAGCGTGGCTGCCACGCGCCATCACAGGAGCACAAAAATACAGATTAGCAAATCAGCCCACCCGATGCCGTGCTTTCTACTATGTTATCGCTTTCCCTAACAGGTGATCTCGAAAAAGGAACTGCAAGTCTTTCCAAAAACCATCTCAAGACAACAAACAACAGTACATCCATCACCTCACTACTCTCAGCGATGGTTTTCATTACCGTCTTTTAAGACGACGTTCTCTTGGTAGGACATGGAAGACTAAGAAATTGGACACTAAAAACTGTTTTTTTTTTTTTCCTTTTTATCCACCTCTTTGTACTGTTGTTATTGTTCTGAAATGTTTATTGGGGAACCCAACCCCCTTCTCATGTATCATCTTTTGTACTTTTATGAAGTTTACTCGCTTGGTGAGAAAAAAAAAAAAGGTCAGTAGACAACTTCAACTGTTATAAATGCGACACTGTTCATGATATTTGTAATTGAATTTCTTCAGTGACTTTATGTAGAATAATTATACTTAATATTTTGCATATCATATGTTACATTTCTTTTAACTTTTTTTTTTCCAAAATTATCATATAGAATAAAACATGTTTTCAAATATAATAGAGCAATGGTTTTAAGACATATAAAACCCAGAGTACTTTGGTATAACATAACCTAAGCATCATCATCACTTCAAAACAGAGCATCTCACAAATCACAGACCATGTTTCACCACAGTGGTACGTGTGACGCCCCCAAATTCCGCTTGGGATTGAACGGACATTTGAAGCGTCGAGACATGCAACACAAGGTTACCTGCCCCCGTTCATAACATATAAGATGTAATGTTCCTAACATGCATCTAGCATTATGCAATATTCGTAGCGGATAATTTTTTTCTTTAGCAATACTATGCACCAAACTAAAAATTATCCCAAATACTTGAAACATATTTCATACATAAGGGCATACTAAAAAGCCGTGATCACCACACTAGTCCAAAATGGTTGTGATCAAAAGAATACTTGAAATACAACTCCAAAAGTACAAGTATTAACCTAAGTTAAATACAATACCATCATCAACATCGCACCGTGGCCTAGTTGACCGTATTCAGTTGGTCAGATTCCAATTCTCCTTCGGGTCCTGTAACAAGATCTACCATTCGGGGGGAATGGTAGTTGGGACTACCACAGTGAGATTTGATTACAAATCTCAGTAAGTTAACATAAAACTCACACACAGGTTAAAAATGCATGCATGGCAGTAAAAGCATAAATGCATAAGTATAGTCGTACATAAGCATAGCATAACTTGACATATAGCATGACTTAACCAGAACCTAAACGTGAATTGAACTTGACTTAACATGGTATGAACTTAAGCTTAAAACATAACATGACATGAACATAACATATACGTGAGCATAACATAACATGGACTTGATCTAAAACTTGACTTATCATGTATTTGATCTGAAACGGGACTTAACATAAACTTGGAATATTATTCAATTGTCTTGATTAATAACGTGCATTAATACGTACTCCACAGTTGTTGTGGCCCCACGTATTCAAGTAACATAAAACATAATACGTACTCCACAGTTGTTGTGGCCCCACGTATTCTACGTGTCACAATTGCTGTGTCTCACGTAGTGTATGCTCCACAGTTGTTGTGGCCCCATACTTCATGTAACATAAAATATAATACGTACTCCACAGTTGTTGTGGCCCCACGTATTCTACGTGTCACAATTGCTGTGTCTCACGTAGTGTATGCTCCACAGTTGTTGTGGCCCCATACTTCATGTAACATAAAATATAATACGTACTCCACAGTTGTTGTGGCCCCACGCATTATAAGTAACATAAAATATAATACGTACTCCACAGTTGTTGTGGCCCCACGCATTATAAGTAACATAAAATATAATACGTACTCCACAGTTGTTGTGGCCCCACGCATTATAAGTAACATAAAATATAATACGTACTCCACAGTTGTTGTGGCCCCACGCATTATAAGTACATAAAATATAATACGTACTCCACAGTTGTTGTGGCCCCACGCATTATAAGTAACATAAAATATAATACGTACTCCACAGTTGTTGTGGCCCCACGCATTATAAGTAACATAAAATATAATACGTACTCCACAGTTGTTGTGGCCCCACGTATTATCATAACATAACATGTCTTATCTTTCTTAATGCATGAGATATTATTTAATATCATATACTTTTCTAACATGGCGTATACTTGTAAATGGCACAATATGATTTAATCATAAACATTTCATGGCATACATGTATCATATGGCATACTTAACATGGCATACTTATAACATACAGCATTGTATGACAGAAAAGATTATGTAACAGATAAATATTCATGAGAGATTAAATCATACGTAACAGATAAACATGTAATGACATAACATAACATGGCATATACGATAACATACATATATAAATTGTAGTTCCCTTACCCATCACACATACACAATAAACTGATAGTAAGTTAGAGGCTAACTTACTCGATCGTCGCGTTCTATGAGAATAGAGCGCGAAACACGAGGAACTGCACAACAGCTGGAAGAGGAACACTCAAGTCCTTAAGATTTTCACTTCTGAACTTAATTGTCATATTATGAGCACTTGCAACACCACGGCAACGTGAGGTTTCACTATACCCAGAAGAGATAATTTGACTTCAGAAAGCCTTTGCACTAAAACAAGTTCATTAAAATTATCAATAATAACCAAACAAACAATTCCTTTCTCAATCCATATACTCTTAGCCATAGTCAACCACAAGATGACACCAGTCACCCCGGACTATAATCCATATCATCACTGCTTCGGGACACTGTCATACAGTTTCCCAACACTACACCATACGCTCCACACTTCTCTGCTACGCCATCCAACCCTTCGTGACACGCCATCCGGTGTATCACGACCTAGTACAGAGTACACTCACGTGAACTCTCTTCCATTCACACTACAAAACCCATCACTGCGATACACGTCTCACGGTGCATCGCTACGCGACACGGAGTACGCGCTACGCGTACTTCCTTCGCTACAACACTCATCAACACGATGCACATCACACGATGCATCGCCATACAACACGGAGTACACTACATGCGTACTCCCTTCCTTCTACGACACACATCACTACAGCGCACGTCGCGCGGCGCGTCGCTGCATTACACAGAATACGCTACACGCGTATTCTCTTCACACAACCCGCCGTATCACATCTACGGCATCCATCTCACGCCCATACTTCACAACACAGTCCACAAACTACAAAATCAAACTCAACACTTCACAACCACACTTCGCTTCACAACTACGCAACGAACTCCACAAATATAACTACACAATCCACAAACCAACCAACTAACTATTTTAAACGTAAAATAACTAGAGATAGAAGGTTATACCATCGACGGGATAACCCGTGCGTCGCTCGTTGTTCTCACGAACATGCGTCGGAGGAACGTACGTGGCGGTAACACCGCGTACGGTGGCTGTCCACCACATAAAGTGGTAGTTTGGAACCGAGAAAAGCTAAGCGTGGCCTTGGAAGGTTCATGGTCGCCTTGTGATGGTCAAAGGTGGCGGAGCACGGCGGCGTCACGCCGTGAACAGTAAATCCGAACGGTGAGCGGAAACGCGAGGTAGCGAAAATTCATAGAACTTCATGGCAAGCTAGGGATAGGTAGATGAACATGTGGTGGAGCTGTGGTAGCGAGGTGGTGGTCGGACGGTGGCTAACGGCGGCGGATCGGCCGTTTGAAACCATTTTTGGCCTTGGAGAGTGTAGGAGAGTGAGAGCTCTACGAAACTCCGTTGGCCATGAAATTTCTTGGGGAGGTTCATGAGGATGAGAGGAACAAGATGGTGGTGGTGAAACACCACGGGTGGCCGTGTACGCGGCGCACGGTGGTGAAACCGAACATGTATTTTTGAGAAACCCATATGAAAAAAGTGAGAGTTTGGGAAAAAGAAAGACATGGGGAGGAAGCCCTTGATGAGGTGAGTCCAATGGTGGTGCTTGGTGGTTGATTTGGCCGTGTATGGTGGTCCAAAAATGTGAAAAACCCCTAGAGACCCATATCTTTGAAGGGAGAAAGAGAGAGAATGAGAGGTCGGTTTAGTACACCACCGGCGTGGTTGTGCTCGCCGGAGGGAGAGGATGAGGCCGGAGTGGGAGGTGGGGTCCGGCGGCCGGAGGTGGCGCCGGCTGGAGCTTCAAACCGAACGGCAATGGTGGAGTTCCTCCATTCCGTCGGCCAAGAGAGAGAGAGGGAGAGAAAAAGAAAAAAAAAAGAAAAAAAGAAAAAGTGAAGAGAAAAAAGGTAGGGCCAGAGTATATCGCTTCAATTCTACATTTCGGGATCCTCAAATAAACCAACGGTGAGTTAAAACACTGATTAAAAACGCGTAAATGTTTTATTTTAAATAAAACACTTTAAATAAAACACTACGATGAATTAAGGTAGAATATTATTTTATAAACTAAAATTTATAAAATAATATTTCCTCATCATTATATAAAAATGATAAAGTACCGTTAATTAATCGAAGATGATAAAATCATTTAAATTAATAAAACACTTAATTACTACACTGAGAAGAATTAAGATAGAATATTAGTTTATAAACTAAGGTTTATAAAATAATATTTTCTTCATCATTATATAAAATGATAAAGTATCATTAATTAATCAAAGTGCATAAAACACTTAAATTTAAATAAGAATTTTCAACTTAAAAATAAACCTCTTAATATCTTAAAACAATTAAAATATTTAATCTAAATAATTATCCACAATTATAATATTTTCAGAGCTCATTAAATTATTATAATTGTGCTACTTTAAAAACAAGCTTATCTAATACTTTGAAATTCGATGGATAAGATCCGGGAAAAACGCCATCGAGGTACAACGCTAGGATAAAACTGTTCATGATTTTACAGTTGTCGGTGAAGAACAAATTACGTGATTTACGGAAAAGATAATCTATACGCGTGATTCCAGATGAGGGTAAAGACGAGAGAGATGTGATTGCTGTGGGAAAGAATCCAAAACGGATTGTCTTGCCGTCTACTATGTGTGAAAAAAAAAGAGAAGAGAATGGTACAGAGATAAGAATTAGCGGGCTGTTACAATACGGTTATGCTATCCCCAACAACCAAATAGGGCAGAGACAGATGTGAAATCTTTCCTTTATTATCCTAGGAGTCTCGAGTGTACACATAGAAAAGACAACAAATAAACCACCTTGCTTCTAAAGTGGGTGCACTCAGAAACAGAGGAGTTGGTACCAACCCAAACAGAGTAGAACAGAGTAGAGATAGAGTCAGATACAAAATCAGTACATCATGCCAAAAGTTTTTAGATGCCATATCAAAACAAAACAGAGTATCGAAACATATTTAGATCATTCTCACATACTGAAAACAAAAGTCATAGCATTTTCTAAACAATGCACAAATTTTCAAATTTTCAATATCGCTATTCTTCATATTTCAGAGACAACATGACAAAATGAAGCTCATGTCTATACAATGCATGTAAGAAAATATTTTTTCCTTTTTATACAGATTTCATGAGTAATGCAAATGAACGATCGAGGTTATTTTTCCCAAGTTCTCATTTCATAACTAAAACATGCAAAATTTTCAGAAAGTCAACCTTAGTCTCAATAATTCATGCAAAACCTAGCATAGGAACACCACTTACATGTACTTCTTAGTTTTTTAAAATTTACTCACAACAGTGCGAAAAAAAAATCAATCGTTACCTATAAAAAAGACAAGTAACTTGAATAAATTTCCAATTGAACACGTTAACTTGATATTTAAACCTAAAATGCTAAAAATTAACCTATTTTAATTCTTCAATACCTAAAATTCTCATAATCCTAAAATACCATCATTTTCCAAATCTATCAATATCCACTTAATTTACTTAACCTAATTTCAATTCAATCACTAGTCTATTTATCAACTCAAACCAAACTCACTTAAATAATGAAATAGTCGCCGGAATAAAAATATCACCCGGCCCAAAACCGTAAAAACACACCAGCTCATTTAGAAAAATGCACGACCCAACGTACAATCAAGCCCCACACCCTAACCTAAGATCATAACAAGTGACCCAAGTGCTTGACGGCAAATTTTGTAAATAACAATAAGGAAAACATGTTGTGCTTTACGTCGAGAGAAAAGGCCACTTTTAGAAACAGATTTAACATGTATTCACTAGAATACCTAGGTGCGATGGAGACTCACCGAGAGGGAGGGGAGCAGAGGGGGAACCAGGGCTTGGCAGCGGTCTTGGGTGGTCGCGACATGGAGAAAAATGATCGGCACAGGGTGACGGGGTTCTGAACGTCGACCAGGCTATGGTGCTATTCTCCGGCGACTTCTGTGGCTGCAAGAGGTGGCGCCGTGGCCCTAACGGTGGCAAGGAAAAGCTTGCAGTTTGGAGGAAAGGGCTCTTTTTTGGTGTGTAAAACAGGGGACTGTTTTGACGTGGGCATGCCGTGCCACTTGGTGCCTGCCGTGGCCTTGGATGTGGGGAGGCTGGCTTGTGGCTCACGGGTAGAAGCAAATCTCTGTTTCGGTTGCTAAAAACAGGGGCGTTGGGTTGTGTGAGGGAGACGTTGGCTTGCGGTTACATTGATCTGCTGCCGTGGGGTAAACGGAGACCAACCGATGTGCACTAGTCTTTCTCTATATGTATGTGTGTGTGTGTGTGTGTGTGTAGTGGCTTCCAGATCCGAGATTGACATGAAGGAGCAATTGCTGGTTCTAACATGGAGGATGAAACTCACGGCGTGGAGGATGGCAGCGGAGGAGTAGAGAGTGGGGGCTGGAAAAGGTGTGAGCAACGTGATGGTTGGCGGCAGCGTCGAACAACAAAACCATAAGAGGGAAAGGAAGAGAAAAATGGCGAGAGAAGGGAAACAGAGGATCTCAGTGGGACTTTGAGTTTGGTCGCAGAAATCACAGACAAAAGAGAGCGAGGGAGAGAGAGCAGTTGTTACTTAATGTGGATGAAAGTAAAGAGAGCCCGTGCGGAGAACAGTTGCAACGCGAGAGAGAGTATGCAGTTATGGGAGGTTCGAACGGCGCATCGTGGATGGAAACGGTTGGAGGTAAGTCTGCACAAACGTGTGGGGTTCGGGTTTTTATTTTCTGTACGTGGAAGAAGGCGCGGCTAGAGATATAGAGATATGCTTGTATGTGGGCATTTTTCCGTTCGGTTTGCTGCTGCGAGATGAGGGCTGGGTGTATGGGCAGTGGTTGTTGCTGATGCAACTAGATGGGCGTTACTGAATGTGGGGAGGGAAAGAAAATAACGTGCATGTGTGGTGAAGAGCAACTAGAAAATAAGTAGGATTTGAAAATAATAAGATCCACAAAGTGCAGGAGCTAAATAATATATATATATATATATATATATATATATATATATATTTATAAATATATAATATATATATCCTCACATTTCATCTGGCTAAGGATCCCAAGATAGCGTAGCGGACTGTGCTAGGACCTCATCTGGCTCCCTGCCTAAGGGGTCGGGTAGCTCCCCTGTCCACGAGGCTCCCTCTCCTTCCTTACAGTTGGGGCATGCGGGATCGTCTCATGAGGCTGGCGGGGGTGAGGTCCCACAGGCCTAGTCTGAGTCTGAGAGAGGCTTCTTCTCTGGGGTAAGTTACTGTTGTGCCTCCGGCCTGTCCAAAAATCACACAAAATAATATTTAACTGGTTCAACAAATTGCCTACGTCCACTGGAGCCTCTTTTATAGAATTTGTACTAGATTTACAAAACACTCTACAAATTTCTATTTCTCTCACGTCCCTTTTGCTCTCTTATTGCATCTAAGCTCTCTCCTATTTATAGGAGAGAGCAGCCTCGACATTTGCAGCTATTTCAGACTTGGGAGAGGGTGGGTGGCCTAACTAAGGTGCTAGAGAGTGGGTGGCCTAATAAGCCAAAGCACCTTACAGTGCATGTGCAAATTAGGCCACTTGGGTGGCTTTCAACAATCACCCCCTCCACCCAAGTGTGCCATACCAGGCTGCTTGCAAATTGATTAATCTTCAAATGAATGCACCTCTTTCTTTGACATGAGAGACTTCTGCTATCGAATACGCTCCACTGTACCCGAGGGTGCTCAGCAGTGTACAATATTGATCAAGTCCAAACAGTGTTGGAACTTGATTCCTGTGACGACCTTCGTCAACATATCTGCTGCATTATCTTCAGTGCCAATCTTCTGAAGTTTGATGTCATCTTCTTCTAATATTTCACGTACAAAGTGAAATCGGAAATCTATGTGTTTTGTTCGAGAGTGATACACTTGATTCTTTGCCAAATGAATTGCACTCTGACTGTCACAGTAAATGGTAACCTCTTGCTGCTTAAAGCCCAAATCTGTTACCAATCCCTGTAACCAAATAGCTACTTTTATGGCTTCTGTTACTGCCATGTATTCAGCCTCAGTTGATGATAGTGCAATTGTCGACTGCAAAGTTGATCGCCAACTAACTGGTCCTCCGCCCATAGTAGACACATATCCAGTTGTCGATCGGCGTTTATTAAGATCACCTGCATAGTCTGAGTCAACATATCCAGTTACTAGACTATCTTAACTCTTCTCGAACTTTAAACCAATATCTACGGTCCCTAAAATGTACCGTAGAATCCACTTAGCCGCATGCCAATGAGCCTTTACAGGATTATGCATATAGCGACTAACTAAGCTGACGGCCTGGGAGATATTAGGTCGTGTACACACTATGGCATACATTAAGCTTCCAACAACACTTGCATATGGGACATTCCTCATGTAGTCCCGCTCTTCATCATCTTTAGGAGATTACAATGCACTGAGCTTGAAATATGGGGCCATAGGAGTACTCAGCGGCTTTGTCTTCGAGTCGATGTTAAAGCGTTGCAGTACTTTACTCAGATACTGCTTCTGAATAAGGTGAACTGTGCCTTTCACCCTATCTCTGTTGATCTCCATCCCCAATATTCTCCGTGCTTCTCCTGGATCTTTCATTTCAAACTCATTACTTAACTGAGTTTTTAAGCGATTTATCTCCCCCTTGCTTTTACATGCTATTAACATATCATCTACATATAAAAGCAAATAAATGAAAGATCCATTCGCAAGTTTTCTGAAATATACACAGTGATTGTATTGGCAACGAGTGTATTTCAGATCCATCATAAAGCGGTCAAACCGCTTATACCATTGCCGAGGTGACTGCTTCAAGCCATAGAGAGACTTCTTCAGACTGCATACCCAATTTTCTTTTCCAGCTTCTTTGAAACCTTCTGGTTGAGACAGATAAATCTCCTCTTCCAGATCACCATGTAAGAAAGCTGTCTTTACATCAAGTTGTGCTAACTCAAGATTATATTGTGCAATCAAAGCTAGCAATATCCGGATGGATGAATGCTTCACAACAGGAGAGAATACTTCACTGTAGTCAATTCCCTCTGTCTGAGCGTAGCCCTTGGCTACTAACCTAGCTTTGTATCGCACTCCATTTTTAGCAGCTTGATCATCTTTCTGATTGAAGATCCACTTACAGCCAATTGTCTTCTTTCCTTTGGGAAGCGGCACAAGCTCCCAAGTCTGGTTCTAGTGAAGAGACTGCATCTCTTCATTCATAGCCTTTGTCCATTCAACTTGTTCACTGGACTGTATGGCTTCTCTGTAAGTAGTTGGGATCTCACCCCCTTCAACTGGTAATGCATATGTCACATAGTCTGCATAACGTGTCGGTACACGTTTCTCTCGTCTCGGTCTGTTGGTTGCTATTGATTCGGGTTGACATGGAGGTACTGTGACTGGACTATCAACTTCATCTTGTCCATGTTTTCCCGAATTCATTGAAGTAATAAACTTCACAGTCTGCGAATCATCTGATGTTTCACCATCATTGCTGCCATCATTGGAATCTTTATACTTATATGACTTAAGCATTTCAGATTCGTTGAATGTAACATCTCTACTGATAATTACCTTTTTAGACTCTATGCACCAGAGTCTATACCCTTTTACATCAGTACTAAAGCCTAATAATTTTGCTTTCTTAGCTCTAGGATCAAGCTTACTTTCTTTAGCATGATAGTAAGCAGGACATCCGAAAACCTGTAAAAAAACATAATCAGTAGCATGTTTACCTCTCCACATTTCAATGGATGTCTTCCCATCATTGGCAGCAGCGGGTAGTCGGTTGATGAGGTGGCAGGCATATGTCACAACTTCAGCCCAAAATTGTTTGCTGAATCCAGCATCTAGCAACATACATCGCACTTTCTCTAGTAAAGTACGATTCATTCGTTCTGCCACACCGTTCTGCTGCGGTATACCTCGAACCGTGAAGTGTCTGACAATACCCTCTCTCCGGCATACTTCCATGAAGGGATCTGAAGTGTACTCACCTCCATTATCAGATTTGAGCCGCTTGATCTTTCTGCCGGTTTGAGTCTCAACCATTTTCTTCCAATCAAGGAAGATTTTCAGCACTTCATCTTTACTCTTCATCGTATATACCCACACACGACGAGAATAATCATCTACAAAGGTTACAAACCAATGCTTACCTCCCAAAGATGCATTTTGGGTAGGTCCCCAAACATCAGAGTGAACATAGTCAAGAATTCCCTGTGTATTATGTACAACGGTTCCGAACTTGATCCGCTTCTGCTTCCCTAATACACAGTGCGCACAGAAGGACAGTTTACCAGTCTTGGCACCTTTGAGTAAGCCTTGCTTCACTAGTGTTTGCAAAACTTTTTCTCCAGCGTGTCCCATACGCATATGCCAAAGACTGGTGGTGTCATCATCAGTCTCATCTAGCTTCTCACTGCATGTGGAAGCTCTTCCATCAGCAGTACTTCCTTGCAAGAAGTACAGGTTTCCTCGCCTCAAACCCTTCATTGCCACCTGAACTCCCATTAGTACTTTGAGAGTTCCGTCTTCAATGGTGATTCTGAATCCCTTTGAATCCAGAGATCCCAGTGAGATGAGATTCTTCCGCAAGTCCGGAACGTACCGAACTTCTGTTAGAGTCTTGACACTGCCATCTTGCAGCTTTGACCGAATGCTACCTATTCCCTGAGTCTTACAGGCACTATCATTGCCCATAAGTACTGCTCCACCATCAATTTTTGTGAAGTCAGTAAACCAGTCCCGATTGGGACACATGTGATAGGTACATCCGGAATCCATAATCCATTCATCGGAGTGATAAATAGATGATGAACTTGCCAAGGCAAAATCTGACTCGTCATCTCTGTCCACGACATTGGCTGTGGTGGGTTGATTCTGCTGTTGTCCCTTCTGGTTGGGACAATCCTTCCTCCAGTGTCCTTTGTTGTGATAAAAAGAACACTCGTCTCTAGCGAGTTTTCTGCCGACTGATGAACCACGTGATGTGGCTCGGGTTTTCGAATGAAAACCTTTCCTCCTTCCGGGATTCCTTGACTGTGGTCTCCCCCTTGCTGTTAGCGCTTCACTTGATGTATCTTGTTGTACCTGCTTATCTTTTCTGCGGTACTCATTGCTAATTAAAGAACTGGATACATCATCAAAACTGATCTTTTCCTTCCCATACAATAGAGTAGTAATTAAATGCTTATATGTATCAGGCAAGGAATTTAACAGTAGTAAAGCCTTATCTTCATCTTGGATTTCAACATCCAAGTTTAACAAATCAGTAAGAATTTGGTTGTAACTATTTAGATGCTCAGACATAGATATACCTTCACGAAATTGGAATCTGAAGAGTTTTTTCTTCAAGCGCAGACGGCTCTCAATGCTCTTCTTCATAAACTTATCCTCCAACTTCTGCCAAAGTTCCCTAGCATTTGTCTCTCTCATGACAAAATACTTTTGCTCATTGGTAAGGCGTAACCGGATTGTACTGCAAGCTTGGGTATTAAGCTTCTTCCAATCCTTCTCAGTCATCTCATCTGGCCTCTCCTCTAACGCAATATCCAACTCTTGTTGGATCAACACATCCATAACCTCACACTGCCACATGCCAAACTTGCTGGTTCCATCGAACTTTTCAACTTCAAACTTTGCATTTGACACTGTGGACCGTCATCCTGAGCTACTGGCTTGTTCAGAGCTCCTGTCTCTTCCAGAATGTTCCATTTGAATTTAGAAAAAATTTAGACAAAAAATTTCGAAATTCTAACCATACGGATTAGTCCAGAATGATCCAAATAGTAGGAAAGCACTATTTGATTGTTGAAATCGAACTCCGAATGGCTTAGATCAAGCCGAAATGGATCTGAAAAAATGAACGGTTCTGATCGTCCAGCGTGTGAGGTGCACGCGTGGGCAGTAGTGCGAGTGGGGTGCGTGGGAGCGTGGGCTACACGCGCTAAGGACCTGCTGGGCCCATGGGGGCGCGTGAGGCGCGTGACGGACAGGCGCGAAACGTCTTAGGGCGCGTGGGGGCGCGTCTAGAGTGTGATGGACATGCGTCTTCCTCCTCCGGAGCGTGTGGGGGCATGTGGGGGCGTGTGGCTCAGTCGTCTTCAACCTCCGTTGCGCGTGGGGGCGAGTGAGTTGCAGCAGACGCACGCGCTGAGCTTCTAGGGGCGCGTGTGGGCTCCTCCGACCTCCGTTTTCGATTCTGTTTGCGACAATGGATTCGTCTCGACGTGAGGAACACCCTGGAGTTGTCAAAAATTGATTTTGACCAACTTGAATTTTTGGACAGCTCGAACCAG
The DNA here is from genome assembly GCA_011037825.1 of Carya cathayensis. Taxonomy (NCBI): domain Eukaryota; kingdom Viridiplantae; phylum Streptophyta; class Magnoliopsida; order Fagales; family Juglandaceae; genus Carya; species Carya cathayensis. The sequence continues at coordinate 1,678,919 of QGSO01000162.1, read as the reverse complement.
AGCTCTGATACCAATTGTTGTGCCTCCGGCCTGTCCAAAAATCACACAAAACAATATTTAAGTGGTTTAGCAAATTGCCTACGTCCAATAGCCTCTTTTATAGAATTTGTACGAGATTTACAAAACACTCTACAAATTTCTATTTCCCTCACGTCCCTCTTGCTCTCTTATTGCATCTGAGCTCTCTCCTATTTATAGGAGAGAACAGCCTCGACATTTGCAGCTGTTTCAGACTTGGGAGAGGGTGGGTGGCCTAACTAAGCTGCTGGTTAGGCAGCATGCTAGGTAGGGGAATAAGGAGAAAGCAGAGATCCTCGTCAAGATGGACCTCAGCCATCGGTGAAGGCAAAAGAGGATTGCCCCACTTCCATGCTAGAAGACGCGACTTAAGTCTGACCTGGTGAAGTTGCGAGAGGAGGCGACTAGCACCACCTCGAGGCAACACTCAAGCTCTAGGGGGAGAATTCCTCGGGAAATTTTCAAGAAAATAATCTTCTGAATAACGTGATGTAAGGATTCCTAAAAACATCAAGATTGAAAGTGTGGAAAAACCTAGGGACAGTGCATCACATATTATAAAGAACATAAATGACTTTTTCTTTGAGAAAATTGGAAAGCCGATAGTTTGGTCGTTACCACCTAGAATGGTAAAGGCCGCTACAATTATAATGGTAATTACAACGAAAGCTTTTTTTTTTTTTGATAAATTAATTACAACGAAAGCTGCCACCACAATGCATGACATTCCTGTGTCCTTCATCCATTTCTCTTCCTTTTCTATCAAGTTCTCATGGTTCTTCATAAACAATTGTCAGAGTTGTTAAACAACCCTCGTTGGTACTTCCCTACCTTCAAAAGTAATATACGTTCACTGCCTTCTAAACAATTGTCGTGGAATGGCTGTTTGTTTGTACGTTCACTGCCTTCAAAACTAATGTACGCATGACTCTCTTTTAAAAGTGTCCTCATGGGAGTGGTTAATTAACCGTTTATGTTGGGAGTTAATTAACTAATGCAATTAAATAATTGATGGTGAGTTATTTAACTGATAGTAACTTTCCCGCCCATGCAGACATGACACAATATAAGATAAGAAAATCTATGATGGATGTAAGAAGATTTGCGTATAATGACATCAATATTCTCAGAACATCAATCAAAAACTGAATGATCATAGATTGTTGGCCTAAAAAGCAATTTATGTTTGGAATGCCGAGTAGTACGTACTAGAGGAACACTATATATACATGATATATAACACATACGGCAAAATCATGAATTTACTTAAAAAATACATTCATTTTCCTATTGCGAGCTCAAAATGTTGATGTGAACATGTCAATTAGCCCATTTTAAGGCTTGGAAAAAGTACACAAAACTCTTTGAAAATATAACCCAATTCGTCTCCTTAAAAGTAAATTTTTGGATCCACCACAGTAAGCATGCTATTTCATATAAAGTTGGCTAGTTTCATATATAGTTACATATAAATAGTGATTAAGTACATATAATCGGTTATTTTACACTGTTATCGTTTCGCTCTTTATCTTTCAATGTACAGTACTTTTAATCCTGTAACTTTTTTAATTGAGTCCCTTAGTCAAACTTCCATTTGAAACTTCAACAAAAATCTAATGTAGCATGCCACATGGCAACAAAATAATAAGAATTAAAAAAAACCTAAATGAAAGTAATTAGGTGAATTAGGAAGTAATTAGGGTTGAGCCACTGTGGAAGTAAGATAACTTAGGAAGTATTTTCTTGTTTCTCAAAATTATTGAATAGAACAATATATGTAAAAACGTTTAAATATATATCACAAGAGTTGAATAATTTATTGACGAATTAATGATAATAGGTAGAAAAAAATTAACCATAAAACATGCAAGATCATAAACCTATGTTGAAAATCCATCCATTGGTCATTATTGACCCAACAAAAGGGAACAACCGTTCAGTACTTTTGGCTTATATGCCAATAATTCATGCAACAAATATTATACATGATGATATCCTATTGCAGCTTGATGATATCCTATTGCAGCTTTATGATTTCAGTTTCATTTTCCTATCGAAGATGCTTGGCCCATAGGTTGAAATGATCATATCTTTAAGAATGGGGAACTGAATCCATAAGAAGAAGATGATTGGAACACCACTCAAACAAATGAGAGGAATTGAAATCCTTAATTGCTCATGTAGGATGATTAAAAGAGCACTGGCAAAGGTTATCATCATGGTCGCAATAGAACAAAAGAGAGTGAAAAGGCCTATTATCATCTGCCTCGGCAAATATTCAAGAAAATCATCTTCTGTATAATGTGAGGTAAGGATTCCCAAAAACATTAAGACCGAAGTTGAAGATAAAAAGAAGGATAAGGCATCAAATATCATAAAAACCCTAAACAAGTATTTCTTCAAGAGAATAGGTAGGCCTGTATTTTGTTCGTTACCTCCTAGAACAGTAAAGGTCACTGCAAACATAATGGTAACAATGAGAGCACCTACCACCGTACAAGACCCTGCTGTGTCCTTCATCCATTTCTCTCCCTCTTTCATCATGTTTTGATGGTTCTTTGTAAATAATTGTTGGGGAGTGAAACCATCTTTGTTGATTGTTTCCTTATCCTTGGGAAGGACAATTTTCTCTACCTCCTGCACGTATAGTATTAGAAAGACTGAAAATCTAACCTTACACAGAAGAAATGGTAATTCAAGAAGGCCAATGCTTCCAAATTAGATTAATCTACCTAGTGCATGTTAAATCATCATCAGCTCCATTGAATATATAGTGCCAAGTGCATATATATATATATATATATTTCAGACATATACAAGCTGGATATATAGAGAAAAAGACTGGAATTGATGTTCTATAAGACCATTAATCCTTATATATCCCAGTACCTCAACGTCTACCTTCTACGACCTGATCAAAATATAATGATAGAAAAGGATGTCTCAGTATCTTTTATTTCATGCTTTTTACGTATTGTTCAAGATCCGAAATACCAACATGGCTGCAGTCCCAATTTGTAATAAGATCAAGATCGGGCCGCAACAGGATGATGTTGCATTGGAAGAATTATAAAAGACTAATATTTCACCTGGATAGTGGATGTAATAGATGTTCAATGTGGCGTTGGTGTTTCTTTGTCTGTACCATGAAGCTGAAAAGTTAATGTAGACTTGGGGTCTAGTCCTGTTGGAAGGGCCTAATTCATATTTTTATTTCAATTTCACTTGAGATACTCAAGTTCGAATAAGAACTTAGAGAGAATCTTAATTAAGTCTTGATCCAATCTAGGAGTATGACATGGAATTGTTAATTAAGTTCAACTCTCAAACCCTGCACAAATCTCAAGCAATTATTGTATAAGGCTACTGATTATGAGCTAGTAATTTTATAAACTTATTTTTTTAGCTCTACGACATGCATGGAGAGAGAGAGAGAGAGAGAGAGAGAGAGAGAGAGAGAGAGAGAGAGAACCTTGAACCATTGTAACTCTCTTTGCATTTGTAAAGCTGCCCCAGGAATTTGATTAACCCGAGTGGAATGTTCTAATATCATCCCTGCCATATGCAATATGTTATTTCCATCGCCATCTACTATACCTTTGATCATGACAGAGTAGTTGTCCATCATCATATCTTGGGAGTGTAGAATGTTAAAGATTTTTTCATGACGGTGCAAGACAGCAAGCATAAATAAGTTTCTGTCATCTTGTCGGACCGTTATAAATTCTAGGTTCGTTTTAAGCATCTTATAAACAAACTCGAACATCCCGTTCTTGGAAGCCTGGCAAATGGCAGAATAAACCAGGTATAGTGTCGTAATGGCAAAATTAGCAAATGGCAAAATTTGTTGTACGTACCTGGTTTAAGCCTGGTATATCTGCCAATTTTTTATGGAGGGGGGAGATTGCTAATTTTTCATAATTTGAGGGAACAATTGTTAGAGTTGACAATTTTGGGTGTGACTGGAAATTAATGTTGTGATAGGCTGAGAGCCTTTATGTATTTATCCCAAATGATCTTTAATACACACACAACACAAATTTGCAGTGAAATGCTCGATATCGATTCAATTACCAGCTGGTCTTTTAACTAATTTCCAATTATCTAATTAATTATGATTTTTTATTTTTTTGTCTTTGTTACAATTAATAGATCAGGGATTAAAGATACTACTCTATGCTGGAGAATATTTTTTTAGGAATTCTTGAATATTTCTTTTTTAATTACTAAGAAAAAGTAATCCAATATATATTATTGATGCTGTTTTCTTTAAAATGGGCCATTAATATTGAATACTATTACAATGTAAAGCAAGAGAATGAAAGGATCATAGTGGTAATACGTACATGAGTAGATGCGTTGCTTCCAAAACCCAAGCTGAGTTCCACTTGGGACGGAATGACGCATAGAGGCCAATGCTAAGATGGGAGACTCGCCATCCTTGTCAAGAGCCAGTGCCAAACGTGGGCAGCGTTTGATTAAATCCAAAGCAATATCTGTTAATGTGTCGTACGTACCAGGCGTATCGTGTACAGAACATGCATAGAAATGGTCAAAGAGGAATTATTATATTTATATTGCCAAGATCTCAAATGAATATATATATATATATATGGTAAGAAAATAACGGCAGCTATTAGAAGTTTTAAGTATATACTAAAAAAAAATGTATACATCTATGACATGACTTAATATAATAAATTAATTGATCTAACATTAAACAAAAATTCTATTTGTAGTCACTTTTGTATACTTTTACACACTCTATTGATATGATTGGCCAAAGTAATTATTTTATATTAATCACATCAGTGGAGTGTGCAAAAAGTACACAAAGGTGATTGTATGTAACATAACTCAACATTAAACTATGTCAATGTATAGAATTTCTTAGCAAACATATCTATTATCGGATGGTAAAACACGTACAAGTTCTTACCCAAAGTTCCGGTATAGATGGCACGGGTAAAAAGCGTAGCACCATTGTGGTCCTGAATCTCCTGATCATTATTCTGTGGAATTAAATCTGTTTCTGGAGTAGGCCCATAATATAAATGGCGCGCCATTTCTATTTGCCCGAAATCAATAGCCATAACAACTGGAAGATTTTCCCCTATGGAATGCTTAATGCTAATCAATTTAGAGTTCTTTCCAAGCATGCAGTCCACCATTCGCCGTTTCCCAAGCACGACTGCCTTGCTTAGAGCTGTGTAACCGTCACTATCAACCATTTCCAAGCCCTGAGTCGACATTTGCGCCACCAACTCCTTCACTATACGCTCGCGTCCATATGTAACAGCAGTGTGAAGAGCCGTTTGGTCTTTATCTGGGATTTTCCTATTGACTACATCCTTGGGTAGAGACGCAAGAAACTCTCTTGTCAATTTATTGCCTCGAACAGCATCGTACAATTCTAGAAGCTTATGTAACTCTTCATTATCTTGACATTCTGCCATTTTTTTTTTACTTTCTCTGCAATGTTAAGTATTCAAGACTAAGAATTGGTTAGAAAATTTGGAAGATCTTACAATTCTGTAAATAGTAATGAAATAATTTAATCAATTAAGATATTTTATTGACCTGATTTTAAAACATAAGAGAGAAAAAGTTGAACGAAAATATTATAAAATTAATAAATTATTGAAATATGATTTTTTTAATATAATTTTATTTTATAGTTTGTAAAAATTGTATTGGATTTTATACTTAAATAATAATTAAGTAATAATTAGATAAAAAGTTAAAATTTTGAAATTCAAAAAAATTATTTTATTCAAGTAATGTTTAGATATTAAATTATGAATTTTTTTTTTTATAATTCTGTGTTTCATCTGTGTCCCATTCCATCTGTCTATTCCCTCGCTAACACCTCTGTTGTTTCTGGTAAAGTAAAAAGTTAAAAGACACTTTAGAACATTAGCAATATTGATTTTGCTAAATCTTTTGGTAAAGTTTGTCACACTTTTTTGTTTTAATATTTTTTTTTCTTCTTGTTAAATGCCTTTTTTTTTTTTATTACATATATTTATATCTTCATTTTCATAATTTTCAACAACCGATACATGATCAAAAGATATAAAATCCGTTGAGCAACCTAAATTAACTATATTCTCGATATAAATTAACTAGCTTTTATATACTTGACTATTCCAATATAAATTTACCAAGTTTTCCACATCTTAAACAAATTAATTTAGATAACACAGACATATATATGGATCTTCCATCCTTAATTTAATCATGTGATTGCTGATTTAAAAAATGGAACCTAAACTCATTAAATAGAAAGTAGAAAACAGTACTGGATTTAGATCTTTAATTATAGAAAAAAGCTCCTAATGAACAGACAAGTACGGCTTCATCACTCTCATGTATGTAAACAGATGTATAATTAATTTGTACTTACGATCGACGCTGGACGGAAGGGAAGGAGGGATTTTCTCCAAAATTAACTGTCGACTTCTGATTTATAATTCTGAATCACACGTCTCCGGAAGCTAACGACGATAAGTCTTGCAGAAATGAGGACCTGCACACGACTCAAATATATATGCCTTGGAATTGATTCCTTTTTATCGCTATTTTAGTATGAGACATGAGCATGATGCAAACATAAAGTTTGGTTGGGGTCCAATCGTTTCTTTTTTCTGTCTAAAGCAGATTCCCTGAGATTCCAAATCGATCCGTGCACTAACATTTCCAAGAGTAATTGGAATCAGAATTATTACCGGCTGGCCCGTTGTAATTTTGTCGTGTGCGATAATATGATTCCCTTTGAACTTACTTTATGGTATGTTATCACTACAAGAAATTTTACTTTTAGGGACGAAATTAATTTCGTCCCTAAAAATACTTTTTTGAGACGAAATTTTAATTTCATCTCAAAATATGGAAAACCTTATAAATCCGTTCGAACTAAAATATAGTAGTTCGAACTGGAGATTCTGAGACGAATTAGGTCGTCTCCAAAAATTTATACCGTTTGAACTAATAAAATTTAATTTGAATAAAAAATTAATTAATTCGAATGAAATATTATTTGTTCGAATTAGTATTAACGCGTTCGAACGGTAATGTTTAATTGAAAAAATATATTGTTAAAATTGTAAGAATACATATTTTTTCTATTAATTATTTATCACTTCCAAAGTGAATAAAAATTTCTATATATTATATATTATGATTTACAATGAATTAAAATATTTACAAATTCATAAATTATTTTTATGTAATTAATTTAAAAGTATTTTAGTTAACTAAATATTAAAAATGAAGATAGTGTCATTTTTTCAATTATCGTGAACATTAAGTATAATGAGAAGAAAATATAATTAACAATAAAGAGGCTAGCAAACACTAAAAATAAAAATCATACTGCATTAATTACATCCCAAAATGAGTTAGACGTTATATACAACATAAAAAAAATAAAATAATAACTAACAATATTTATTTACTAAATAAATCAAAATCCTCCTGTAAAGTTTGCATGCGTCCTTCTAGGTCCTTAAGCTTCTCCATCATGGGGTGAATGAAGTCCCTCAATAAAATGTCGCGGTGCTCCGCCAATATAGCCCGTACCTCATCTGGAGTAGCCCCAGCAGGATGTCTCTCAATAGGGGCAGCAGCAGAGAAGCTGGATCAATAGGAGGAGGCTGATCCTGTTGCACTGCACGAGTCTTCGGCAAGTGACCCTTGCTCTTGCTGAATGTGATCTTGTTAACAGGCCCCATCTGTGGCGACCTCCGCTCAGTCAGAGTCACTGTAACCCCTGAACGGAGTAGGAGGTTAGATATCAACAATGCAAATGGTAGACTACCTCCACCCGAATAGCGTGACTCTGTGCGAATGCGGAGGAAGAAATATAATGCCAGATCAATCGGCTCCCCCTGTGCTAACCGTAACAAAAATCTGGCCCGCTCCATCCCGAAATCAGTCTTGTGTTTCTTCGGATCAATGTTATAGCCGACAATCAAATTAAGCATTCTGAAAAATGCTGTACAGTCGGCCTGTCGAATCACTTTACCGCCATCATATGGAGGAGCCTCAGGGTCTCGCACTAGGTCACGAACCTGATCGTCTGTGAGACCATCATCAGGTACCTCATCGCCGCTCTCACTATCATCTGTGCCAGCATCCAGCTCTGCGGTCTGTACATCTGGCGCTGGCGATGAGGATGCACTGTTGTGTCCTCTCCAGATGGTGCAGTCGCTGCTCTCGCTGCTGCTGCTGCAGGATATGCACCCGGCTCTCGCCGCAAATCTAGAAACTCAGCAATAACGCGGGGAGAGAATATAATACTCACTCCCCGGACCACTAAGTTATAGCACAGAGCATCACCAGGCTGCTCACCCATGGCACGGTAAAACTCACCGACCATCTCAGGATATGCTGTGCCTCTCTGTTGACAGATCGTGGTCCATCCACGATCGGTGATGATGTCCTGTATGCTCCGTCCATCCCAAGTGAGGTCACGGAAGTCACCCAGAATGATCTCCCGCTCAACTAATATAGGCCTCACGGCCGGCTGAGAAGGAGCGGTAGCTGCGGAGCTACTTTCCACTGTCTGGGGTCGGGAACGTTTCCTTCCGCTGCTGCTTGCCATTAGTATGCTGTTGATGTATAAAATATATATGTGATGTAATTAAAGTGAATTAGAAGATGCATGATGTTCTCATAGCATGTTTGACAACTGCTTATTCGAATGGCCTTTAATTCCATTCGAATTAAAGGCCATTCATTCAAATAAAATTTAACTCCATTCGAATGAGCCTAACTTCCATTCGAATAAAATTTTTTCCCATTCACTGTCAGGTTGCTATATATTAAATCTATTTGTCGTATTTCTGCAAAGGCTATCGATATGCTGCTTGAATTATTTAAAGAGGCTCTGCCAGAGGATAACGTAGTACCTCAAAATTTTTATGAAGCGAAGAAATTGAAGCGAGGGTTAGGATTTGATTATAATATCATCCATGCATGTAAGAATGATTGTGTTCTCTTCTGGAAGCAATATGCAGAATGTGAATCATGTCCGGTGTGTCATGAGTCAAGATGGACATCAGATAAGCGTAATGTACCCCATAAAGTGCTAAGACATTTTCCGCTTATTCCTCGACTTCAAAGATTATTTACTTCCCGGATGACTGCGAAAGATATGACTTGGCATCACACACAAAGAGTTCAAAATGATCAATTCCTCACTCATCCTGCTGATTCCTTACAATGGAAGAAATTTGATGACCAGTATCCATGGTTTGCCGAAGAACCTCGCAATGTACGTCTTGGTTTAGCAACTGATGGATTTAATCCATTTGGCAACATGAGCACTTCTCATAGCACCTGGCCTGTCATAGTAATGCCTTATAATTTGCCACCATGGAAGTGTATGAAGGATCCTTATTTTATGATGACTCTATTGATCCCAGGGCCAAGGTCACCAGGAAATGAAATAGACGTATATTTGCAACCAATGATGGCAGAGTTGAAAGAGTTGTGGGAACAGGGTGTCACTACATATGATGTGGCCGCTGAGCGTGAATTCAAGATGCATGCTGCAGTACTTTGGACAATAAATGATTTTCCAGCATACGGGAACTTGTCTGGGTGGAGCACAAAGGGAAAAATGGCTTGTCCTGTTTGTAACAAAGATACACAGTCTCAGTGGTTAACGAATGGTCCGGAAATTATGTTTCATGGGACATCGTCGATATCTACCTCATGATCATAGATGGCGTTCAAATAGAGTAATGTTTGATGGAAGGGTTGAGCATAGGTCATCACCTATAGAGTATTCTGGTAGTGATATTCTCACTCAATTGACAGATGTTCCAGAAAACAGATTTGGAAAGAATGCAAGATGCCGAAAGAGGAAAAGACAAGCAGTGGAATTGAATTGGACCAAAAAAAGTATTTTCTTTGATTTGCCATACTGGTCTACATTAACACTGCGTCACAATCTAGACGTAATGCACATTGAAAAAAATATATGTGAGAATATTTTGGGTACCCTAATGTCAATACAAGGGAAAACAAAAGATACAGTCAACTCTCGTAAAGATTTGAAAGAGTTGGGAATCAGATCGGAGTTGCATTTGCAAGATACTGGGTTATCAGCTTATATGCCCCTTGGATGGTATACACTTTCAAGTGATGAGAGAAAGAAATTCTGTGATTGGTTCATGACAATCAAATTACCCGATGGTTATGCTTCGAACATGTCAAGATGTGTCCGACCTCATGATTGGAAGATAACTGGTCTAAAAAGTCACGACTGCCATATATTTTTACAGCGATTGTTGCCAGTTGGTGTGCGCGGAAAGCTTACTCCAGATGTTCGTACAGCTATTACAGAATTAGGGCGATTTTTCAGAAATATTTGCAGTAGAACGTTGAAAGTTGATGCCTTATTAAAAATGGAAGCTGACATTGCATTGATATTGTGTAAATTGGAGAGTTTGTACCCGCCTTCATTCTTTGATGTAATGGTTCATTTGGCTGTGCATTTGCCTCGTGAGGCTTTAGTTGCTGGCCCCGTTCAGTATAGATGGATGTATCCTATTGAACGGTTTTTGGGAAAACTTAAGCGATCTGTGGGAAATAAGGCTCGTCCGGAAGGATCGATCGCAGAGTCATATATTCATAATGAGTGGCATACATTTTGTTCAATGTATTTTCGTGGGGTTGATACTAGATTTACGAGACCAGATCGAAATTATGAAGGTGGACAAATGGGAGTTTCCTCAACATTTACCGTGTTCTCCCAGAAAGTACGTCCTATAGGTGCACAAGGGGGCTATGACCTATGTGGGCGAGAGTTTGAAAGAGCTCGATGGTATGTTTTAAATAATTGTGAAGAGATTGAACAATATTTGAGGTTAGTGATGATCATCTAATTTGGCAGTAGTATTATGTGCATTTCTAATACTTTAGTATGTATGGATACAAATTAATAACTTACATTAACATACGCAGCGAACATATACAACTACTTCGCACGAATGGTGTGACTGATGTAGAAAAGGCGCACGAAGAAGAATTTGCCTCATGGTTTGAACATACGGTATTATTCGGGAAGAAATTATGCAGCCTTATTTTAAATATGATTATAATTTTAAATTTCATCCGTATTTTATTTATGTAGGTTGCATCGAAATATAATGACCATTCATGTGATATCTCACCAGAAGTATATGCTTTGGCATGTGGTCCGTCTAAGCGGGCTATCCAATATTCAGGATGTTTGGTGCGTGGATATAGATTTCACATAGCAGACAGAGAACGATACAGGAAAACCCAAAATTGTGGGGTTGTTGTCGAAGGAAGTCATGGGGATGATAATATCGATTTTTACGGAATTGTGGAAGATATCATAGCATTAAAGTATGTGGGGGGATATATGGTCTGGTTATTTAAATGTACTTGGTGGGATGTCTCAAATCCTAGGTTGGGAGTGCGTAAGGATGAATATTTTGTAAGTGTCAATACATCTCGCAAATGGTATGAGGACGATCCATTCGTTCTCGCATGCCAAGCAAATCAAGTTTTTTATTTAGATGATCCGGAGTTCGGAAATCCATGGAGAATAGTCGAGAAGTTTGCGCCCAGAAATGTATATGATTATATTCCAGAGGCAGACAAACCACATGAAGAAGTTGATAGTCCAGACCATGAAGAAGCATATCAAGAAAATGAATCAGGCATCAATCTATTTGTTGATCTAAGCCATTATGACATGGTCCCATTGCGCAGAGAAGATGTTCAACCCGAAGTAGTTGAAGGTGACATGTCGGAAGAACATGAATCAACTGAAGTGTCAACTGAGGATGAGAGCGATTGGTCCAGCAATACTGATACCGAATGATTTTCAAACAGATATTTGTGTAGGTATAATTCTTATAAAAATATGAAATGTATCTTCTTCGAATAATAATTTATTATAATTTCAAACAGATATGCCTCCTAAATGCAAAAGAACACGTGAGCCATCCCCACCACTTACTGAATCTCCGTGTGCTTCACCTACCAACAATGGTGGGCCACTGTCACCAGAACCAGAACAAGGTATTTAATCACTGTATATCTTTCAAATAAAATTAATTTAATTAAAATATATGCTTTAATTTTGTATATATAGTTGTTGTAAACCAGCGCCGAGTTAGAGGCATTACGAGGGGTGTCTGCATAGAAAAAGTAAGGAAAGTGGGTAAAATTAAAGTTGATATATCTGATGATCACACCGGTGGCTCTGGGGATTCGGCAGCTTGGCTTGCTTCTTATGTTGGTACACTTACTCGCACGTATGCACCGATGGCTACATCCTCCTGGGCTAAAGTTCCCCAAGATGTGAAAGACCACATCAAAAATCGTTGTCTGGTAATAAGTTACTTTGTATAACATTTTTATTTAAATGAGATTGTTTGAAATTATACTAATTGTTTATAATTATTTGAAGGACGAGTTTGAACTAAATTTTGGTCGGCGAGAGGATCGACAAACGATTGAGGAACTGATGTCGAATGCATTCCGGAGGTACAAAGGTCGATGCCATGCACACTATCAGAAATTCAGTACTCCGATAGAGGCGCGTCAAAATCCATTCCAAGCAATGCCACCAAACGAATGGGAGAAAGTATGTGATCTATTTGAAGATTCTGCTTATCAGGTAATTTCGCTACTATCTTTTTTTTTTAATAATTTATAATTATAGATGTATAAAATGTAAAAATTATAATACTTTTTTTTAGAAACGAAGTACAGTGAATAAAGCAAATAGATCAAATTTAACGATACACCATCACGCGGGTTCTCGATCTTTTCATCGCTTGTCAAAAAAAATGGTTAGTTCTTATTGTCTCCATTAAATATTTAATATATACACTTTTTTCGTATAAATTATGATATTAATTTTCATTTTGCAGCAAGAAGAAAATCCTGCTGATTATGATCTGACCCAATTGTATGCTAAAGCACATAAAAATCGTGATGGTGATTGGAGCAATCCTGAGGCAAAGGCAAATTATGTAAGTTTAAGTTTATTTAATTTCATTGTCTAAATATATTTTTGCTACATATACTAATTTTAATGTTTTCTTTTTCCAGGACAAGATGATATCTCTTGGAGACACTGCTGCGGATCCATCTGATGAATCATCTGTCAACGATGCTCAAATCTTTTCTCAAGTTCTTGGATCACGTTCTGGATATTTGAGGGGCTTAGGACGTTGCGTGAAGCCATCCTCAACATCTTCATCCTCTTCTAAAGCCAGATCGAATGACGACAATACTAAAAAATTAGAGGAAGCTGCATTTGAGATAGAACGATTGAGATCGAAAGAAAAAGAGTTGCTGACCCGATTAGATCAAGCAGCAGAATTAGAAGCAAGATTAGAAGAGAGGCTACAATTAAATAACCAAAAAATGTTTGAACAATTTCAATTAATGATGTCCCAAAACCCTATGCCACCACAACCACCACCATCATAATTCATTTGACTTTTTAAATTGCCTTTAATATTTATGATGTTTGTAAACATTTAAACAATTGATATATATAGATTACAATTTGATGTATACAGATTACAATTTGTATTAGTATCAATTTCATTTTGTTTGATCAATGCCGTTCGAATGCTAAATTACCATTTATGCATACATTCGAACAAAAACATATCCACTCGAACAAAAATGTATTCATTCGAACAAAAATATACCCATTCGAACTTACATGGAAATACAATCCTTTCGTTCGTTCGAACAATTAAATACTCATTCGAATAAATTCTTTTCTAAAAATTCGTTCGAACAAAAGATTTTCGGTCGATAGATTGTTAGTTCAAACAGTTAATATTTTTCTTCGAACTAACATCAATTACCAACTTTTTGTTCGAACAAAAAAGTTTTTCTTCGAACGAGTTTCTGAGACGACATTTTTTTGTCTCAGAAAGAAATTTCTCGTTCGAACGGTTTCGACCGGTTCTGCCCAATTTCGTCCCTAAAAATACTTTTCGGAGATGAAAAATTTTCGTCTCTGAATACTTTCTGAGACAGCCTTTTTGAGACAAAATAGAGACAAAAATTTTTCGTCTCCAAAAATTTTTTGGGACAAAATTTTCATTTTTTGAGACAAAATGTTTTGTCTCAAAAAATCCAATATGTTGTAGTGTATATTATTGTTGGATAAAAATTCAGAAAGAAAGTTACTTTGATCACTCAGTAAATTATTTTTTTTTTTTACAAAAGTGATTTTAAGTATATTAGTGTATTTTTTTATTTTTTTAAAATATTTAAATATATTAAAAAAATATAAAAAAAATTATAAAAATTTAAAAGTGTTTAGCGGTAATAAAGAGCAAGGCTACTCAGATAACAGAACAACACCGCTAAAAAATTAACTTGTTCCCGTTTATTTGAAGCAGCTCATTAGGAATAAAAGAAGTTGACATATAAAATATAGCTCAGCAATCATAATGAAGGAAGAAGATAATCTCTAGATAATTACAAAATTTAAATATCTTGATAACAATAAAATTAAATCTTAATTCTTCATCCCCTCAACAAACTCGCCTACATCAAGCTTTTTCCCTTGTCAAAAGTGTAGACTACTTTCGTAAAGCACAAGGAGAATTTTAATTTCAATTAAATTCTTGTCCTTCATTCTCAAGTGCATGGGTTCAATGATTCTTTCAATGCTATGTGAATTTGTTTTCTCTTGACTCCACATGGTACAAATTACTTTTTTGAAGGAAATTACTATAGCTCTCTAAACCATTCACCTTTCTTTATATATTACTATAATGCCACTTATCCCACCACCGTACAAGACCCTGCTGTATCCTTTATCCATTTCTCTCCTTCTTTCATCATGTTCTGGTGATTCTCGATAAATAATTGTTGGGGAGTGAAACCATTTTTATGGATTCTTTCCTTATCCTTGGGATCTACAATCTTCTCTAGCCCCTGCATGTATAGTATTAGAAAGACTGAAAATCTAACCCTACACAGAAGAAATGGTAATTTAACAAGGTCTGTGCTTCAAATTAGATTAATCTACCTAGAGCATGTTAAATAGTCATCAGCTCCATTGAATATATAGTGCCAAGTGCATATATATTTCTATATATATATTTCAGACATCTACAAGCTGGATATATAGAGAAAAAGACTGGAATTGATGTTCTATAAGACCATTAATTCTTATATATCCCAATACCTCAACGTCTACCTTCTACGACCTGATCAAAATATAAAGATAGAAAAGGACGTCTCACTATCTTTTATTTCATGCTTTTTACGTGTTAAAATATTGTTCAAGATCCGAAATACCAACATGGCTGCAGTCCCAATTTGGAATAAGAAGATCGGGCCCCAACAGGATGACGTTGCATTGGAAGAATTATAAAAGACTAATATTTCACCTGGATAGTGGATCATGATGTAATAGTCTAATATATAGATGTTCAACGTGGCGTTGGTGTTTCTTTGTCTGTACCATGAAGCTGAAAAGTTAATTTAGACTCGGGGTCTTTCAGCTAATTTAGACTCGGGGTCTAGTCCTGTTGGAAGGGCCTAATTCATATTTTTATTTCGATTTCACTTGAGGTACTCAATTTCGAATAAGAACTTAGAGAGAATCTTAATTAAGTCTTGTTCCAATCTAGGAGTATGACACGGAATTGTTACTTAAGTTCAACTCCCAAACCCTGCACAAATCTCAAGTAATTATTGTATAAGGCTACTGATTACGAGCTAGTCATTTTATAAACTTCTTTTTTTAGCTCTACAACATGGGGAGAGAGAGAGAGAGAGAGAGAGAGAGAGAGAGAGAGAGAGAGAGAGAGGACCTTGAACCATTGTAACTCTCTTTGCATTTGTAAAACTGCCCCAGAGATTTGATTAGCCCAAGTGGAATGTTCTACCATCCCTGCCATATGCAATATGTTATTTCCATCGACATCTAGTAAACCTTTGATCATGATGGAGTAGTTGTCCATCATCATATCTTGGGAGTATAGAATGTTAAGGATTTTTTCGTGACGATACAAGACAGGAAGCATAAATAAGTTTCTATCATTGCCATCATGGACCCATATAAGATCTAGGTTCTTTTCAAGCATCTCAGAAACAAACTCGAACAGTTACATCCCGTTATTGGAAGCCAGGCAAATGGCAGAATAAACCAGACCACGTCTAAGTTCCTGAGGATTTGATTTTGATATCACTCCACACATTTCAGAAAGAAGTTCATTGTACTGGTTATGGATCTTCTTCATTTCGTACAACTGCATGATTCCTTTGACAATTATGAGCGAGACATTGTCAATTAGTTAACTAGACCAAATTATAAATAACCTAATAATAATTAGAAAAAACGAAAAACAAAATCAGTGAATGATTAATTTGATGGAGTGTATACCAAAGAAGTTGAGGACTCCTACGGCACAACTTCTTGACAGTGCTGCAAAGAAAAAACAATTTTATGTAGTGAGCTGGAACTTTATTATTTACTCTATTTTTGAAAATTATTAACTAGATTTGTTGAAAAATGTGACTTGCATAATTAAAATTATTCAATTATTTAAATATATATATATATATATATATATATTTGAAAAATATGTTTGTGAAGGCTTCGATTAATAACTAACTAAATGAACATGCATGTCTTATATGTGTTTTGATTATTCATAATTGATTTAGATTCAACGCCATTATAAATAATTAGATAATATATATATATATATTAAGAGTACTGATATTCCTCCTATAACTATTTTACATGAACTTATTTTGCAATGATCAATCGACCAATTTATTTTTTATTGGAGAAAAACAATTATAGAAAAAAAAACTTGCAAATTTGAAATTTCATAGCTGCATCAATCATTGCTATTGCACTAAATAAGTAGTATCGTTTGATAGGAATAAATGATGTGCATGGTTTCAAAGGAGTAAAATTTCATGCTATCAAAATCTTATGTATACCAAGTATTAGATCATAGCTGATTATCACAAAAGAAAAACTGAAGATTATGGGAATTAAAGTAAGCTAAGGCAAAATTAGCATACCTGATATGATATTTTGATGATCTTCTTGATTGTTTCGGTGTTGTTCTCCGTTTGAAATGTTCATACGAGTCTGATCAGCACTACTGGCTAGTGGTACGGATGGAATGTGTATACCTTTTTAGCGAGCAAAAGTTAACAAATCCAATTAACATTATAGTAAAACTTATAATATTCTAGGTTTTGAGTGAAGCAATCTTCTTTATAACGAGTAAAAAAAAAAAACATCAACAAATCAAATGTTAAGTATGCCCTAGAATAACAAAGAAATAAGAGAATAAATAACTTAAGGTATAGCATCGACTTTATAACTTAAGTATATTTTCTTATTCTAGTAAAAGAGAACCTTTGCAAATTAACTATAATGATATTTGAAGTCAGATACTTCAAGTGCGTTCTTGTTGAAATTATTTAGATTTATATTATATTTTTATTCTTGAATTGCATTGTATACAATTTTAGATTTATATTACTTTCACTTTATCGAAAGAAGTCATGGATTTATACTTTAAATTCATTTATATATATATATATTTATATGATTTTAAATACATGAAATTGTGTTTTATATTTATAGGAGAAAATCTACAAAGCCTCTCAAACTACTACCCAATTTACAATCACATCCTCAAAGTATCAATTTTGACAATCAATTCCCTTAAACTGCCAAAAAATTGCAATGTACCCTCTTTTCGCTTAAGAAGACCCAATCACCCCTAAAAATCTTTTAAAAATTACAAAATAACCCTATCAAATAAAAAGAATAAATTTTAAATAATATTTTTTCACACAAATATTTTTTAAGATAAAAATTATTATTCTAACAAATAAAGAGAAATATTTTTACGAAATATATTTTGAAAATACTAAGTGCTTTTATGTTTCTCAAGTCTTGTTGAGTATTTTATTTTTAAATCTTTGAATTTTTCAAAATTTTTTGTAAAATTTATCATGTTTTATAACAAGGGGTATATATCTGCTATTTTTTATGGAGGGGGGAGATTGCTAATTTTTCATAATTTGAGGGAACAATTGCTAGAGTTGACAATTTTGGGTGTGATTAGAAATTAATGTTGTGATAGTTTGAGAGCCTTTATGTATTTATCCCAAATGATCTTTAATAAACACACAACACAAATTTGCAGTGAAATGCCTGATATCGATTCAATTACCAGCTAGTCTTTTAACTAATTCCCAATTATCTAATTAATTATGATTTTTTATTTTTTTGTCTTTGTTACAATTAATAGATAAGGGATTAAAGATACTACTCTATGCAGGAGAATAATTTTTTAGGAATTCTTGAATATTTCTTTTTTAACTACTAAGAAAAAGTAATCCAATATATATTATTGATGGTGTTTTTTTTTAAAAAAAAATGAGCCATTAATATTGAATACTATTACAATGTAAAGCAAGAGAATTAACGGATCACAGTGGTAATACGTACAGGAGTAGATGCGTTGCTTCCAAAATTCGAGCTGAGTTTTACTTGGGACGGAATGACGCATTGAGGCCAATGCTAAGATGGGAGACTCGTCATCCTTGTCAAGAGCCAATGCCAAACGTGGGCAGGGTCGGATTAAATCCAAAGCAATATCTGTTAATGTGTCGTACGTACCAGGCGTATCATGTATTGAACATGCATAGAAATGGTCAAAGAAGAATTATTATATTTAATTATATTGCCAAGATCTCAAATGAATATATATATATACATATATATGGCAAGAAAATAACTGCAGCCAATTAATGGATTAGAAGTTTTAAGTATATACTAAATAGAATTTATACATATATGACGTGGCTTAATTAATATAATAAATTAATTGATCTAACATTAAATAAAAACTCTATGTATAGTCATTTTTATATATTTTTTGCACATTCTATTGATATGATTGTCAAAGTAATTATTTTTTATTAAAAAAAAATGATTTAGCCAATCACATCAATAGAGTGTGTAAAAAATACGCAAAAGTGATTGTATGTAACATAACTCAACATTAAACTATATCAATGTATAGAATTTCTTAAGAAACATATCTATTATTAGATCGTAAAACACGTACAAGTTCTTACCCAAAGTTCCAGTATAGATGGCACGGGTAAAAAGCGTAGCACCATTGTGGTCCTGAATCTCCTGATCATTATCTTGTGGAATTAAATCTTTTTTTGGAGTAGGCCAATAATATAAATGGCGCGCCATTTCTATTTGCCCAAAGTCAATAGCCATAACAACTGGAAGATGTTTCCCTGTGGAATGTTTAATGCTGATCAAGTCAAAGTACTCTTGAAGCATGCAGTCCACCATTTGCCGTTTCCCAAGCACGGCTTCCTTGCTTAGAGCTGTGTAACCGTCACTATCATACATGGCCAAGCCCTGATTCGACATTTTCATCACCAACGCCTCCACTATATCCTCATGTCCATATGTAACAGCAGTGTGAAGAGTCGTTTGGCCTTTATTTGGGATTTTCCTATTCACTGCATCGTCGGGTAGAGACGCAAGAATCTCTCGTCAATTTATTGCCTCGAACAGCATCGTACAATTCTGAAAGCTTATGTAACTCTTCATCATCCCGATGTTCTGCCATTTTTTCTTTACTTTCTCTGCAATATTAAGTATTCAATTAGGAATAAGAATTCGTTAGAAAGATTTGGAGGATCTCAAAATTCTGTAAATAGTAATAAATGATTTGATCAATTAAAATATTTTATTAGTTTGATTTTAAAAAATGAGAGAAAACAAAAATGAACGAAAATATTATAAAATTAACAAATTGTTTAAATATGATTTTTTTAATATAATTTTATTTTACAGTATATAAAAGTTGTATTGGATTTTATACTTAAATTATAATTAAGTAATAATTAGATAAAAAGTTAAAATTTTGAAACTAAAAAAAATTATTTTATTCAAGTGGCGGTGTTTATAAATTAAATTATGAAATTTTTTTATAATTCTGTGTTTCATTTATGTGTCCCATTCCATCTATCTATTCCCTCGCTAGCACCTCTGTTGTTTCTGGTAAAGTAAAAAGTTAAAAGACACTTTAGAACATTAGCAATATTGGTTTTGCTAAATCTTTAGGTAAAGTTTGTCACACTTTTTTGTTTTAATATTTTTTTTTCTTCTTGTTAAATGCCTATTTTTTTTATTACATATATTTATATCTTCATTTTCATAATTTTCAACAACCGATACATGATCAAAAGATATAAAATCCGTTGAGCAACCTAAATTAACTCTATTCTCAAGCACAAAGCATCAAAATATGTACGAAATTAGCTCATACTTATATCCAACAACGTTCTAGAAATTAAAATTACAAAAAAAACCCAAGAATTGTGATGGAGATGATCAAGAGTTGCAGTGAAAATTAATGTTACTAAGTTACCATTTACTTACATATATGAACAATTATTATAGCTCATAACTCAGAATATGGCTAGCTTTTATATACTTGACTGTTCCAATATAAATTTACCAAGTTTTCCACATCTTAAACAAATTAATTTAGATCACAGTCATATGGATCTTCCATCCCGCCTTCGCTAGCAGCTTATATATAATACTCTTAGATTTAATTTAATCATGTGATTGCTGATTTAAAAATTGGAGCCTAAACTCATTAAATAGGAAGTAGAAAACAGTGGATTTAGATCTTTAATTATAGAAAAAAGCTCCTAATGAACTGACAAGTACGGCTTCATCACTCTCATGTATGTAAATGGATGTATAATTAATTTATACTTACGATCGACGCTGGACGGAAGGGAAGGAGGGATTTTCTCCAAAATTAACTGTGGACTTCTGATTTATAAGTCTGATCTTGTAGTCTCCGGAAGCTCACGACGATAGGTCTTGCAGAAATGAGGACCTGCACACGACTCAACTATATATGCCTTGGAATTGATTCCTTTTTATCGCTACTTTAGTATAAGACATGATCATGATGCAAACATAAAGTTTGGTTGGGGTCTAATCATTTCTTTTTTCTGTCTAAAGCAGATTCCCTGAGATTCCAAATCGATTGTCATTTTGTAATAGAAATTATTCAAATGATCTTTATCCGTGCACTAACATTTCCAAAAGTAATTGGAACCATAATTATTACCGGCTGGCCGTTGTAATTATGTCGTGTGTAATAATATGATCACCTTTGAACTTGCTTTATGGTATGTTATATTATTGTTGGATAAAAATTAAGAAAAAAAGTTGCTTTGATCACTCGGTAAAAAATTATTATTTTCACTTAATGATTGAAGAAGTGATTTTAAATATATCACTGTATTTTTTTTAAATATTTAAATATATTAAAAAATTAATAGAAATTTAAAACTGTATAGTAAAAACAATGAGCAGTGCTACTCATGTAACAGAATAGCACCGCTCAAAAATTAACTTGTTTTAGTTTATTGGAAACAGCTCATCATGAATAAAAGAAGTTAACATATAAAATATAACTCAGCAATCATAAAAGAAGGAAGAAGATAATCTCTAGATAATTACAAAATTTAAATATCTTGATAATGTTATAAAACAAGTTCAAATTGTATTGTATGACCACATTTAGCCATCAATGGTGATTTTAGGTACACTTACCCTCCAATGGTGATTTTAGGTACACTTACCCCCAATGGTGATTTTAGGTACACTTACCCCCAATGGTGATTTTAAGTACACCTAACCTCTTTTGTACTCTTTACCATTGGATTGATGACAAGTGTAACAATCATAACCATTATTTGTACCAAGAGATCCCTATAAATAGAGGGAGTCCTCATTTGTGTAAGGCACCAAGAAATAAGAGAAAACAAAGTTCTCTAAACATTTCTTTCATATTCAAGATCTCTCTCTCTTTTGCTCTCTCTCTTTTCATTAGTTTTATAACACGTTATCAGCACGAAAGTTCTGACGATCTTGAAGCTAGTAGGCTTATACTTCAAGTGTTTCAATATATTATTTGTAGTTCCCAAATGAATATGAAATGTTATATTCATTATTATTGCTTGATTAAATTTTATGTTTATTCACATATTTTTCATACAAGTTTTATTTATTTCTATATACTTGTTATGAATTATTGATGATAAGATCTATCTTGGAATAGAAATTGAGCATCCATGAAAGATCGATTTAAATCAATAATTTTATTGAGTATCTCATAATAAAGGATCTATTGATTCTGTGAGATAATTTAAATGAGCATTATGTGTACCAAAAGGCTCATTATGATTTATGCACCTGAAGTTGCATAATTGAAAGTGTGTTGAGAAAAACCACTAAAGAATATATGTTTAAAATGAACGCCTCGAATGTGCTCCTGAAGTAGCAATATCGAGTGTAAAAGTTCATAATATATTCTAAATTTATATCTGATTTTGTAGTGGCTAAGCAAAATAATGAGATTTTGATAAGAAATCATGAGCCACGTCCTACTAGTTTCACATCATTCCCTGAAGTGAATGAAATTGGATTTATATCATTCCCAGAAGAGAATGACGAATTGTTTTCAAAGAATCCAAAAGATTGGACGTGGTGATGAATATATTTATAGTACTTCAATGATTTCGAGCCAGAAGCTCCTATTAAAAATATTATCAGTTTTCTCTTTGAGATGATATTATGTTGATGAATCAAAAGTGATATGATTCAAAATATTTGTATCTTTTCATGATTATCTTGATCATCCAAAATCAATTATGATAAGTCGAATGATTTTCATATGGACGTCCATAAAAGAACCAGAAGATTCTTTTACTATAAAGCTTTACCACCAGAAGTGGAAAGAAAGTTTTACCACCAGAAGTGGAAAGAAAAATTTGCTAGAAGCAAATAAGATGAAATAATTCGACGTTATCATGATTATCATAGGTGAACTGGAAGTTCATATGATAATTAATGTATGGATGCAATAAGATAAAAGGTCTCATATTCTAGCTGCTAAAATCCCAGTGAGGATTGAAGTCCCTGCAGGGCAATTAAGAAATTTAGCAGTCTAATGAACATAAGACATGTATGAAAGCATGTGAGACCTATTGATACAAATGATAAAGCATCTCGGAAAGAGAAAAGCATAAAGAAAAGAATTTGGTGCTCCTGAAGAGGCCATACCCACAAAACAAGCAATAAAGTCCATCTAAAATTCTCTCATAATGAAAACTCCTGAAGAGTATAATACTCCTGAAGAGTACCTCCTGAAGAGGTTTTCATGAAATGTCTTCCCTTGAAGAGGGACAGGTACCTGAAAATAATGAGATCTCGATATTACATTTCATGAGTAAATGAGAAATTATGGAGAGAAATAAAACCGTTATCGACAACGTATTTTCATATAAGATGACATTTGATATTACTAGAAGTAATAAAGAAAGTGAGCTCAGAACCGTCGAAGAATACCGACGTAAAATATTGGCCAAAATAGAAATAAACAATTCCTGCAGAATTGTTATCATGTGATGCATATGGACTTGAAATCCAAACACCTATGAGGTGATGCTTGTTGAATATCAGTGGGTATTTGTATAAAGGAAATGAAAATGTGATATATAAATCACGAATATATTTCCTGCAGAAATAATATTGATATATTTCTGAAGTTAAAAAGATCATATTGAGATTTGTATTAACTTGATAGTTACCAAGAATTTGGGTATGCAAGAAGCATATAGTCCTGAAGTACATATTCTATCAAGTCTTAAAATCCTTATATGATCTAATGCAAGCTAAACGTATGTGGAACATACTATTTTCATATATTTTCAGTATTTATATTATATTTTATTGCAGTTTATATAGATAATTTAAATGTCATTGAGGCTCCAGAAGAGCTCATGAAAACTGCAGAAAGCAGGAATTGATTATGAGGCTCCAGAAGAGCTCATAAAAACTATAGAAATCAGGGATTGATTATGAGGCTCCAGAAGAGCTCATGAAAACTGCAGAAATCAGGGATTGATTATGAGGAAAAATAATCTCCTGTTATGGATGCAATCACATTCAGATTTTTGACTAATTTGGTAGTTACAAAAATATTGGATATGCAGTTAATGGATGTGGTCACTGCATATTGATATGGGTCATTAGACCAATGCATATATATGAAAATCCCTGAAGGATATAGAATGCCTGAAGCTTCTAATCTGAATACATCCAGAAATATATATGAAAATCCCTGAAGGATATAAAAATGCTTTAAGCTTGTTATCTGGTTACATCCAGAAAACAATCCGGATACATGTGGTATAAATGCATTAGTGAATATTTATTGAAAGAAAGATTTGAAAGTAATCCAATATACCCATGTGTTTTTATTAAGAGATTCCGGATTTGTTATTATTGCGGTTGATGATTTAAATCTTCTTGAAACTCCTGAAGAGTTCAGAAGAACTGCACATATTTGAAATATAAAACCCTTTCGGTTTCAAGGGGGAGATAAATGTGCATGAGAAATAAAATAAAGCATCCAGAATATCTACCAGAAGATAGATACACAAATATGAATATTTGTGAAATTTTATTATCTTGAAGCAAAAATTACAGAAATTTGAGACATTTCGCCTCATTCTTTAAACGCTCTTGTTCTTCAAGAATCTGCATGGCATCTCTGTCTAAAGGAGTAGGCAATCTAAAAGAAGATTTAAGCAGAGATTTTAATTTCCTATTCTCTTGCTTTATTGATTCTATCTTCACGTTAGACTCCTGAAGAAGTCGCTGAAGGATAAAAATTTTCTCATGGAGTTTGTCCAAATCATAAGGTTTGGATTGTAGTCTCTGAGAAAATGCATAAATAGTTGAAGAGTAATGGGCACCGAGATTTACAAGCTCATAGATAGCTTCAACATCTGACTTATTAGTCAGATTAGCACCTGTGGTAGAAGCAGGAACAGCTGATGAGCGAGGTGCATAAAACCTTATATATTGGCCATGAGAAGATTGCTGAGCCATTGCAGAAAAAGAATACAGAAAGAGATTGCAGAATAAAAATGCAGAAAGAGATTGCAGAGTAAGAATGCAGTATGATTACAGAAAAGTGAAGAAGATGAGATGCGAATGAAGATGAGCTGAATATCTCTTTTATAGAGAAAATTATGAAAGGAATGACAAAGTATCTCTATTGCTTCACGGCGTCCCTCGTGAAGCAAGAGACGAGGCGTAGCATCATAGCCCTGCGGCGCCTGACAGCAGATGTAGCATTATAGCCCTGCGGCGCCTGACAGGTACATAAGAATTGTAAAATCCCGCAATGCTTGTCTGGCCTAAAAAGATGGCCACCGTTTTTGAATATGGAGGTTTGCGGCTTAATTTTGATAACTCCTCCAGTAATTATGTTATTTACAAGAACTCCAGAAGAGTACAACTTCAGAAGAGCACAACTCCAGAAGAGTAGTGAATTCAATGATCTTGGATCAATATGGTGAATTTCACTATAAAGTCCTGAGTACTCCAATGGTTGCTCGATAATTTGATGAGCAGAAAAATCCATTTCGTCCTGAAGACGATGGAGAAATTCTTGGTCCTGAAGTACCTTATCTCCAGTTCAATTGAAGCCCTGAATATGTGATTATTTGGATCAAGTCCACAATTAGATGGATATACAAATGCGAGATATCTATCAGATCCACATAAGAAGATCATTGCAATTCATAAGAAGAAAGTTGAAATTGATGTCAAGAAGATACGGTCAAGTAATAATCTGGTAGATTTATTCACTAAAGCATTACCAACTGCAACATTGGAATGCGGAGAATTGAAGACATATTATCATGTACTTTTCAGGGGAGTAAAGTCTTAAAAACTTGTGCTGATTGTACTCTTTTTCCTTCGCTAAGGTTTTATCCCACTGGGTTTTCCTTTGCAAGGTTTTAATGAGGCAATCTTAAAGCACTTGGCGATATACAAAATATTGTACTCTTTTTCCTTCATCATTGGTTTTTTTTCCCACTGGGTTTTTCCATGACAAGGTTTTAACGAGGCATATTCTTTATATGTGGTCATCCAAAGGGGGAGTGTTATAAACCAAGTTCAAATTGTATTGTATGACCACATTTAGCCATTAATGGTGTTTTTAGGTACACTTACCCCCTAATGGTGATTTTAGGTACACTTACCCCCCAATGGTGATTTTAGGTACACCTAACCTCCTTTGTACTCTTTACCATTGGATTGATGACAAGTGTAACAATCATAACCATTCTTTATACCAAGAGACCCCTATAAATAGAGGGAGTCCTCATTTGTGTAAGGCACCAAGAAATAAGAGAAAACAAAGTTCTCTAAACATTTGTCTCATATTCAAGATCTCTCTCTCTTTTGCTCTCTCTCTTTTCATTAGTTTTATAACAGATAACAATCAAATTAAATCTTAATTCTTCATCCCCTCAACAAACTCGCCTACATCAAGCTTTTTTCCTTGTCAAAAGTGTAGACTACTTTCGTAAAGCACAAGGAGAATTTTAATTTCAATTACATTCTTGTCCTTCATTCTCAAGTGCATGGGTTCAATGATTCTTTCAATGCTATGTGAATTTGTTTTCTCTTGACTCCACATAGTACAAATTACTTTTTTTGAAGGAAATTACTATAGCTCTCTAAACCATCCACCTTTCTTTATATATTACTATAATGCCACTTATCCCACCGTTAAGTTTTTTTCCAAAGGCATCTTCAAGTCTTTTAAATATAAAAAATTTTATGTGTAGACACTTTTACGTATTTTTTATGCACTCCACTAATGCGATTAGCTGCATCACTTTTTTTAATATAAAATAATTATTTTGATTTATCACATTAATTGAGTGTACAAAAGTACACAAAAGTATCAGTATGTAACAGAACTCTTAAATATTATTACGTCAATGCCTTAAACATGTCAGTGTCCTTTACGCTTTTGCATTCGGCTTATATTATTTGGAGTTTTCCCCAAAGGGATGATGTAAATTCACACTATCAAGAAATATTTATGGGATTTAAACTATTAAGTATAATTTTTACAACCAAATTATTGTAATAAATTGTAAGAGTTAAATTTAGTAATGCATAGTACACTGTATAGGTAACATGTTATGAAGTGAGGTTTCAAAAGCAGTGCCACAAGGTAAGTAGCCTGATAAAAAATTAGGATTAACATACGTTAACTAGTTATATATATTATTATTAAAGCCAGTTCTCTAGAAGCTAGTGTTTATGTACCACGGATGTCCTAATATTTGCAAGCACGCCATTCATCATATTTCATTCCACATATTATAATATGAATTATACATTTCATGCATCTAACGTTATATGAGGCATATAAGATTTTTTAAGATCAAGTGCAAGATAAGATCAGATCAGTTTAATCAGATGGCCATTCAAATGCATGGCACCAATGTAATTTCAGGGTGGATGTGTAAGCCAAAGACTCAAGTGTGGTCCACTATAACATGCTAGAATACTATCAGTCGCTACCCTTGCAAGCATGGGATGTCGGGTCGGGGTTAAGTGTGTTGTCCAGTCAGATTAGTTAGATAAATTAGATTAGTCAATTAATTTAGGTAAATCAGTCATGCATAACATAAGCATCACTAAAATCAGTCATGATTTTAATTCTCAGCATGAAATATTTTATGAAAACCTTATGTTAAGTATGTTTATGTTATGATAAGTTTTTTATCGAGTTATCAACTCATTTTACTTTGTTGTCTATATTTTTAAACCATCTCATGCCAAAATATTTGTGAAGGTAGCCTAAATCAACTACAGTGATTTTTAAGTTATGATTTTTATGGCATAGATTTGAGAAATCTTAATAAATGCTTCCGTGGAATCTCTTATGATCTTAGTATTTTAATACATAATAATTCTATTTATAGAATTTTTGTTCCTGATGCTTTCTTCATAATAATAAAAAAAACATTTCTAAGTCAATGTTCAATAGCAGCACTCTGGCTCTTGTGATTTTCTAAAAAAAAAAAATTACGTCATTCTTAACTATGAAGAGCATAGTGTTAGAATTGACATTAGAGCCCTCATTGAAGATTCTGTAGACTATCATAAAATTGAGCCCAGCATGTAAGCAAAGCCCACGTGAATTTAAATAAGCCCAACTAAAATAATTCAAACAAGAGACGTAAGCTGGCTTAATTAAACCCAATTAAATCAAGGGCCCATGCGAATCTCTGCCCTTTTTCACGTTAGGGTAACAAATGTCAGACTCATTTTCACTTGACATATCACTCACGAGAGAGAAAGGTGTCAGTGGCAGAGCTTACCTAGAGTGAGAGGAGGACGCGACGGAGCTGGATGAGACCTGGTCAACGACGACACAAGCTACGAAGCGGAGCGAGGTGGTGGTCGAACAACGCTCATGGCTTGCTAACGCGAGCTGCCGTGCGTGGTGATCTTTTGGTGCAGCAACGAGGTGCTCCGGCTAGTGGTGCGAGGTGAGGTCACGGTGGTGGAAGCTTCGGAAGGACACGAGGAAATCGGCATGCGGCAGATCTGAGGCTGGCTGAGCTACGGTGGAGACTCCTCGGCTTCTCTTGAACGCTGTGGTGTTCTGAGCGCAGTGGTCGGCATCGAATGAAAGGAGACGTGATAGTGGTTGCTGCCATAGGTTGATGGTGGCTCACAGAGCAACGCAAATGAGCATGGGTGGTGTTCCAATGATATTTGCAGCGGCACAAGGCCGTAGTCATGTATGGGTACACGGCGGCGTACGTGGGCATGGCGCACAATGATATCGACTCGATTTCTTGGTTTCCGCTTGTTGGCGTCGGTTGGTGGTTGTAGGGAGGAGTTGGGTTACGGTTGTTTGTGTCCCAGCAGGAAGGGAGGTGCTACGTGAAGGGTCTGTTGGAGGAAGGGGGTTGTTCGTGGTTATTGTAGTGTGGAGGAATCATGGGCGACGTTGCTCTGTTGACAGTGGCGTGCATTGAAGGCCATCTGGTCGTGCACGGTTGTGCATGGTCTAGACGGTTAAATACTGCAGTGGTTTCAGCTCGAACTAGTGGCCCACGGTGGTTTCAAAGGCCGCGTGAGATCTATTTTCGTATTGAAAGGTAGAGGCTCTTGGTTTGGATGTGGTGTTGCTGTCATGAAGGTGGTGATCAGCGTTATCTGTGGCCGAGGAAGGAGACAACTAGGGGTGGTTCATGGAGAATGTTTCTCCATGGTTGCTGCCGACTCTCTATATGCTGGGCGTCCCTTGCAGTGGCTTGATGCATGCTTGCTGGGCTGACGTCCGTGGCAGCTGCTAGCTATGTGACTTGGAGGTTGTTGTTGTTGAGAATTTGGACCTCTCCAAATTTACCGTCTTAAGATTTATCATTTGCAGGCATAACAAAAAAAATAGAGAAATAATAACAACACAAGATTTTACGTGGAAACTCCTAAACAGGAGAAAAACCACTAAAGCCAAAAAAGAAAATTCACTATGTGAAAAATTGTTACAATCACATAATTTTTCTCCTCACCCCAAACACACCCACAAAACTTTCCCCACTAGCAAAACTTTAACTCACACATCTTCCCATTTTATAAAAATGGACAGCAAAGAAATTTAACTAGAGTCAAAAGTTACTTGCTAAGCATTTGACTTGTGCACTTAACCATGAGGCGAAACCTCCTTTTTATAGACTTGAGGTTTTGCTCCTCCTTCACTTCCCACCCATGTGGGACTTAAGTAAATGAGCAAAAAAGTCCAACAGTTGTTCCATGCAACAGGGCGTTGAGGTGAGGCTTTGAGGGTGCTGGTAACTTGGTTACGGTGATGGTCGAGAATACAAATCTTGAAGAAGGTTGCTTGCTGTGACGAGATAATTGCATAGAGAGATATATATATAAATGCTAACAGTTACAGATCTATTACTATATATAAAAGCCAAGTTTTAACATCTGACTTGGCATTTAGACCGCATTAATTGGTAGTTCCCCCACTGCCAAACGTCAACCGTAGTGATATATCTCGAAAATCATAACCGTCGTTTTCTGATGAGGTTCAGGTTCGATTTGGAATGAGATTTGTGAAACACGTTTTCACTCTGAGATATCTTCATCAGCCCCAGCCAAACCAATACCATTTCTTTTTCTTTTCTTTCCTTCTTCCTTTCAAAACCCACGCACCCAATCAGATAAACAAAAATAAAATAAAATAAAATAAAATGAGAATAAATTCCATCCTTGAGTAGATGAGCCTCTTCTAATCTTTAACTATGGCTACGAAAGGTTCATTTGATCTTTATATTTCTCTGCTTTTTCTGTTTTTACTTTAATTTTTTATTTTCGTTATCATTGTATTGAAGTTTGATTGGATATATAGTCTACAAATTCGGAAGGTGTGATTTGATAAAGCACATTTCCAGTAGCGGGGCTGGGACACCTTCAAATCGATCGGTCAGAGGAGCGTTAGAGAAATTCAAACTACAGATGCCGGTCGAGGACCTGCTCGACATCAAGTTCAGGCTCTTTGATGGCTCCGATTTGGGTCCTTTTCAATACTCCTCGACCTCCACCATTGATATGAACTTAGAGCGATCATTCTGTTTGTTTTTCTACTCGATGGAATTTTTTGTCTCAATTTTATCGAGAACCAAACTGAATGTTAAGGATGTGACTATCTGTCGAAGTTCTTAATGGTGTTGATTTCCGTTGTTGATTCTGATTTCTGATCTCTGTGAGTAAATTTATCATCTATACACTCATTTAGTTTTCTTACCTTTTTGATGTTTAAGAGCATAGCAAATCGAGCAATGATCATAATTTCTTGATGAAAATTACTCAATTTTTTTTCTTCATTTCGATATTGCCTCTTCAGTTTCTTTTCAGTTTTTCAATGGCCTCTTCATGTTTTACATCTTCCATTAAAGTCTTGTGCTTCAAAGACAGGCAAGAAATCTCAAAGACTCTAAGAATCAGAAAAATGGGAAGATCATGGGGTCAAGCAATGTTTATCGAAAGATAGAGAAAGTGAAACCGAAAGGGAAATGCTACTCAAAAGGAATATACTGCATCAACTTCTCAAAACGCATGAGACAATCAATCACGTCGATTCTTATAAGTCTCATGAATACTTAAAAGGGGCAATGCTCTTTTTACTCTTCGGAGACAAAATCTAGGGTTTTATCTTGGTTCTCTTGAGGGACGTCACACAAAAAGAAAGAAATGGAAAGTTGAGCCAAGTAGCACTCGATTTGAACTCAAAGCAATCATTCCGTTTGTTTTTCTACTTGATGGAATTTTTTTTCTCCCTTTTATCGGGAACCAAACTGAATGTTAAGGATGCAACTATCTATTGAAGTTCTTGATCGTGTTGATTTCTATTGTTGATTCTGATTTCTAATCTCCGTGAGTAAATTTATCATCTATACACTCATTTAGTTTTCTTACCTTTTTGATGTTTAAGAGCATAGCAAATCGGGCAATGATCATAACTTCTTGATGAAAATTACTCAATTTTTTTTCTTCATTTCGATATTGCCTCTTCAGTTTCTTTTCAGTTTTTCAGTGGCCTCTTCGTGTTTTACATCTTCCATTAAAGTCTTGTGCTTCAAAGACAGGCAAGAAATCTCAGAGACTCTAAGAATCAGAAAAATGGGAAGATCATGGGGTCAAGCAATGTTTATCGAAAGATAGAGAAAGTGAAACCGAAAGGGAAATGCTACTCAAAAGGAATATACTGCGTCAACTTCTCAAAACGCATGAGACAATCAATCACGTCGATTCTAATAAGTCTCATGAATACTTAAAAGGGGCAATGCTCTTTTAACTCTTCGAAGACAAAATCTAGGGTTTTATCTTGGTTCTCTTGAGGGACGTCACACAAATACCTTGAAGAAAGAAATGGAAAGTTGAGCCAAGTAGCACTCGATTTGAACTCAAAGCAATCATTCCGTTTGTTTTTCTACTTGATGGAATTTTTTTTCTCCCTTTTATCGGGAACCAAACTGAATGTTAAGGATGCAACTATCTATTGAAGTTCTTGATTGTGTTGATTTCTGTTGTTGATTTTGATTTCTAATCTCCGTGGGTAAATTTATCATCTATACACTCATTTAGTTTTCTTATATTTCTAATGTTTAAGAGCAGAGCAAACGGGGCAATGATCATAACTTCTTGATGAAATTTATTCTTTTTTTTTTATTCATTTTGATATTGCCTTTTCGGTTTATTTTCGGTTTTTCAGTTGCCGCTTCGTGTTTTACATTCACTATTGCACCATTTGGCCATTCACTATTCATTTTGTTTCCCAAAAAAAATAGTAGATTGATATAATATTTTAAAATATAATTTTTATAAATATAAAATATAAATATACAATCGTGTCTCTGATTGTATCTATTTTATATTGTTTTAAAATGAACAATTATGTGTATATATATATTACATTTTTAATATTGTAAATTGACCGTGAAATATTTATTGATAAAGTAAACATTTTTATATATGCATGCTCCATTATATATATATATATATTTGATATACATTTTTTTAATAGTTGTGTTAGTAATTATGTATAATTAACTATTTAGAATTATAAAATTCAGTATAAATAACGATCCACACATTGCATGAGTTATAGGCTCGTTACTACATAATGTGCATGCTTTGAAGGCTCGTCCGAGAGAGATGGAGAATGTAGGAATTTTAAACTATTCCACTATCTTCCTCATTTTATTAATAATAATAATAATAATAATAATTGTATTAAAAATGAGCCATTTATTAAGACATAAAATTTGTAAATCGGAATATATTAACAATAAAATATTTTTGATATTATTTTAAAATATAGTTAAATAAATAAAATTTATTATATGACCTAATTCAGATTCCACATTATACAAACCTCAATAAATAATAATCCATCAACTAAATCGAAAGGGTCCATTAAACTTAATTTCGGTCCAATAAGATTATCTATATCCCGATAAATATTAGTCCCGATTGTTCCAGTGCTAGCATCTAGAGACAGAACTGATGGCCGGATACGGTTGCATGTGTTGAAGATTGGCGAAAGCTTGAGCCAATAATCATGGGCTAAGCCTTTAAAGGGTAATCAATATGCAAAAGATCAGGACCAACAATTGATCAAATGTGGGCCTTGGTCAACAAACAAGACCAATAACGAAAATGAGCCTAGTACTTCAAATAATAAAATACTCACCGTACTAAACAAAAGGTGAATTTGAAATGATAAGAAATGAGGTAGTTGAGACTAGAGGTGTTCAACTGGTACCAGACCGGGAACATAGGTATACTCGGCCCAGAACCTAGGTTTTAAATCCGGACCAGGTTAGTATTAGTTATGACTTGGGCCAAAATCCTGGTGAATCCAGATTCTTATAACCTGAAAATCCAAGTTCCGGAATAAACCTGATTTAAAAAAAAAAAACAGAAATGCATATTATTTTTTCAAGAAAAGGATAATGTTGAAAACTTGAAAGGCATATATATATATATATATATATTTTAATCTAAAAGCCAATATTCTACCACAAGTTTTTCAAAAACAATATTGAAAAGCATAATTTTATTTTTATATATAAAGCCAAAATATAATTAAATTTTGTTAAAATCATGTTGAACATTGTCCACAATAATAAAATATATCAAAATGGAAAATTAAATTTTATGTAAAAAATAACTAAAGTTCGAAACAACAAATTACCATGCATTAAAAAAAAATCAATATTTATCATGTAAAATGCATACAACACATAATGCAATTCTCTACATATTACATTATAGTTATCAGGAAGCATACGTTGGGACATCCACTGTTCTGCATCAGTCTTTCTCACTCTCATTTCTTCTACTTTCACTATTGTGGATTGCAGATATTTCTATAAGCAGCACAAGAAAAATTGATCATATAGCAGCTTATTCCATTCTAAAACTATTGTGGGTTCTGCAGAAAATTTCCAGTCAAGTGAGTGGATGGAATTGTGAAGAACAGACCCAATTCAAGTTTCTGTTGGCAATATGTCAGTTAGCAGGTTAAAATAGAACTGCAGAATTGTTGAGAATAAACATACCTCAAACGTATTAATTGGATACCAAAAAAGTATAATGCATGTTTGACATGTGATGAATAGAAGGTGGTCTGATTTTCTATAAGCCTATCAGTTAGAAGGTCTAGATGAGCTGCATATGCACAAAATTCAAAATATTTGAACATAATCATCTCAAGATGCTACGACAGTAGCTTGCTAAGAGAATCCCGAGGACCAAAGAACTACCTGCATATTACCAATAAGTAACGAGAATAAGACCAATCCAGAGATGGCTATGAAAACAGCGAAGGCTATCTCCCAAACATATGTGCTTGTTGACAGGTTTTGCCCAAGAGAACTGAGGAAACAAAAAAGGTAAGGTACAAGTTAAAAATGCCTTCAGCTCTAAAGCATGAGCTGAAGCCTAATAATGTGGTCAATCTTGCTATCTATAACTAACTGTGAATTTAGTTTAAGGATTATATATTACTAACCTCAGATTATGCAGACCC
Source organism: Carya cathayensis (assembly GCA_011037825.1). NCBI lineage: Eukaryota > Viridiplantae > Streptophyta > Magnoliopsida > Fagales > Juglandaceae > Carya > Carya cathayensis. The sequence continues at coordinate 1,644,345 of QGSO01000162.1, read as the reverse complement.
CATCAAAAGCAATAGGAGGATTTCTTTAGAAAAGCTCTTAATTCCACCACTCTAGACCTCAGAACATTAGTATTCCAAAACTAACCTCCTGCTCTTTCCTTTCTATGCTTACCTTTTCAAAACTATTATATAAGCCCTATCTACAGTCTGGGCACAGAGAATGAGAAGCAAGCACACAACATCCATCTAAACAAACACTGAATGTCACCAATATCTCTCGTGGGTAGGTATAATTTGCTCCAGAAACGCCCAATCCACACCAAGAAATAAAAATAACCACAAAGATAGACACAACAATGCAGGTAAAAGAAACAAAGAGCTATGCTCTGTTATCTAAAGCTATACACATGCTACAGACATGAGGGTGCATTCTCTACACACCTCTGCAAAGCAAACTAACAAACCCATGGATCCATATTCCATAAAACATATATATATACTCCTCAAAGATTCTATAAACCTAGATCTCACCCATAAACAACTCCTCAAAGATTTCTTCATTTAAACATTGTCATCAAAACAGATCCAAATCAATAAAGTAAAAAAAATATCCTTAAATAAAAAAAATCAGGCATTTATCTCTGTCAACCAAACCCCCCAAACTTTTCTCAGTAGGAGGATCTGCAACATTTGATTTATAAACTTGCACAACACAATATTGGGATTTAGAGACAAAATGTCTTCATTATACGAAAAATGTGGCCAAGGAATCGAGTAAATTAGAAGGAAAAAGAAAATCAAGTGACTTATTGTACGGTAACCAAATAAGAACTGACGACTAACACTAGGGCTCCATTTCACTACAAACAAGTAGAGATATAAGAAAGAAACTCAAAACTCAAATGCATTTTTCCACAAAATGCGAATATGAGAAAACGAAAACCCTCCACCCAACTTAGTAGAAAACAAAAATATTTGTTAAAACTTCCACTTTCTCACTCCGTTTTCTTAGGGACCAAACATAGAGAGAGAGAGAGAGAGAGAGAGAGAGAGAGAGAGAGAGAGAGAAGTCACTCACTTTCTTTGACTGGAGGAGCAGTCTTGTGGTCAGTTGTCTTCGTGGTCTTCGGAGGAATGGTTCGAAGGCTTGGGCTTAGGAGAAAGAGAGAGAGAATTAGAGTGAGGGAGGACGGTGAAACATCTAGGGTTGGGTCACTTTCATGAGTACTATGTTGCTTAATATTTTTTTATATATAATTAGAAATCCGGAACCCGGATGTCAATTGGAACCTGGGTGTTTTTACTCGAACCCAGACCATATAGGGCCGAGTTATGTAATAAACAGTAACCGGAACCGGATTTTTTTTTTTTTTTTGAAAAAAATAATTGGAGACAAATGGGATTCATGATGCTGAGGTAATGGAGTGACAGAAAGAAGGAAATTGAAGGTGTATTCTTTTTTTCTTTTTTCTTTTGTGAAAGAGGTAGAGAAGCTTTTATGGTATTGGAATTGAGGGACACACTTGGAGATAGTATGTCTGGTGAGAAAGGATATATGGTTAGTGTAACAGCCCGCTAGAAATTCAATGGTAGAATTTCTATAGACTAGAGGAACCTCGTGGAAATTCTGTAAGTTTTCACGAATCGGCGAATCGCAAAGGTTTTAGTCTGTCAACATAATCAGTGTTATCACTCACTTTGGTGTCAGAAATGCAATTTTAATTGTTTGAGGTAGTTAGAAGTGTTAGAATATGATATGGTCTGCGTCACTAGACTCAGTTGAATATTTAGGATTTTATAGCGCAATAACCCATTTTCATAATTTTGGACAAAACAGCTGTTTGAAACTGTGAATTTATTTATAGGGTACTTTGGGGTTGAGTTTTGGTAAACGGTTTTTATTGTAAGTTAATATGAATATTTAGGATTTTTCAGAACTAAGTTTATTACGCTTTTTTTTGTGAATAGTAACCTCGATAAGCGTACTAAGTACATTGTTTTCAAAATCATAGTGTGGAATGTCCAAATTAGGTTAGAGAAGTTTTATTTGGACACTTGGAAAGATCTTAGCTACACATAGTGAATAGTATTAGATACCTTGCATAAAGAGGAACCATTAGATGGATTTGTAAAAGAAATCAAGGTGTAAGATCATGCTACCTAAGCAAAACCTTTTTCATCGGATCAACCAAATTGAGCCAGATCAAATAGGGTTTCAACCCTAGTGAAACCCTAAATGGTTGGAATCCATTTGAAACCCCAAAAACTTGGTTGAAACTGAAACCCTAAACGGTTTCCCCAAATCCTAAAGTTGGCCTTCAAACTCTTTTTGATCTAATTTCTAGCATTGTGTTTAATCACTTGATTAAATCACTTCTACATGCTATTAATTTCTCAAATTCTTGTTATGAAATCATTATCCAACCTTCCAAACTTTGGAAATTTGATTGGGCCAAGAAAAATTAGATTTGAGCTTGATAGCATCTCTAACCCTAACCAAATTAAACCCCAAATTGAAGCCCACTTGGTTGAGGCCCACCAAGGCCCACGAATTTGGCCACCTTGGCAAGGCTTCTTGGAGAAGTTTCCTCCCCCACATGGCAGACCATCCACTGCCCTTGGCTGCACCCAACAGTGCCTTGATGAGATGGAGAAACCCATCCCATCAACCTCCATACCTCACAGCTTCTGCAGGTAGTCCTTTGCCCCCCACTACTCTCCACTTTATGTCACATAGCCACCTCCAATCAAGGGTCATTCAGGTTCATATCTTCCCCCTACAGAAATCTTGAGTCGTGCAAGACACACTTATTTCCCTTTCATCACTTCTTCACCCTGTTCTTAGAGAGAAACCCAAAAGAGCTCTCTCGGGCAGATTTCTGGGTCTTTTTGTGTGGAGCTTTTCGACCATTTGTATGTATTTTCACACGATGACTCCTTCATAAAAGTTGTTCCTATTTGAGAATAGTTTCTGTATATATATTATTTGTATCATTCCATGGTCATTGGGTTGGTCAAAAGTATTTTTAATCATGGAAAGGTCAATCTGGGCATGAATCTGGAGAGTATGTTATGTTTTAGAGTTTTTGACCAAGCTAATGGACATATCTTGTTCCAATAATTTTATGGAGTGTTGTTAGCATGTGTTTTATAATTTGCATTGAGGTTTTTTTGCATGAATAAAGCTTTTGATGATAGATTTTCTTAGATCTAGAAACTTGAAAACTGGAAGTGGCAAAACAGTTTTTATTTGGAGAAAGTTTGAATATTTTGAGGTTTGATCTTACTCTAAAGGCTTTGATATTTTTATATGATGATCATAAGTCTCTTATTTTCATGTTAAGATGTTATTTGAAGATATTTAGTATTAGTTTCAAAGATATGATTTTTCTATGCAAGAGGATTTCAGTTAGGCCTAAGATTTGATGTTTTTGGATTAGATCCATGTTTTATTGATTTTTAGCCATGTGATTTTAATTTTGATGATTGGATCCTATTTAAGACACATTCTTAAACCATGTGATGCTTTAGTTTGAAGATCTCATCTTTGTAATCCATGGATCAAGAGATTTATCAAAACTAGTTGAGGAAAAAGTTTCTGTTTTTGAATTAAGTGTAAAACCAAAAACTCCAAGTGTTATTTTGTGATTTTGGTGACTTTAATTTGATGATTTAAAGCATATTTGATCTTAGGATGATGTTATGAATATGTTAGAAGTAAGATTTGATTTTTTTGGAATTCTTGGAGATGTTTTGATCTAGGGTCAAAACTTGTGATTCACGTGTTTGGATCTTTTTACAAAAAAAGTTTGGTGGTGATTATAAGTCTTTTCTAAATGGATGTTTTAAGTATGGTTTTAAAATTATGATTGGAAGATGTTTGTTGCAAAATTTTGGTTTAAGCATGAGTTTTGAAGTTGGAAGGTATTGCAACAAAAATCAAGATAAATGGCCTATGGATGTTTCGGCCATAGTGTGTTTTTCATAGTTGTGTTTTGTTTTAAATTTATCTAAGTTAATATTTGAGTTTAGGACAAAATTTTCATGAGGAATGTAAATTTTGAAAATTTTTAAAGTTAGGATGTGAAATCCTTAAGTTAGGGGTAAAATGGTCATTTTTTCACATGTAGAGGGTAAAATGGTAATTTTACTCTAAGTTAGCTTGTTTTCATGTTTCTAATCGTTAGTAATTAAATTTCTAATTTTTAGAATACCTACTTACAGTTCCTCGTATTTCGCACTTTATTCTCGTAAAACGCGACGATTAAGGTAAGTTAGCTTCTAACTTACTATCAGTTTATTGTGTATGTATGATAGGTAAGGGAACTAAAATTTATGTATGTATGTTATCATATATGTCATGCCATACCACGTTATTACATGTTTATCTGTTATGTATGATTTATTCTGTCACGAATATTTATTTGTTACACAATCTATTTTGTCACGTATTTCTATATGTAATAAGTATGCCATGTTAAGTATGTCACATGTTACATGTATGTCATATAATGTAATATTCACCATTGCAAGTATGTCATGTTAAGTAAAGAAGTCAGATTAAGTTTATGTTACGTCAAGTTTCAGATTAGGTTCATGCTAAGTTATTCATGTCAATCACGACCCTAAGTGCTAGGATGTGGTAATATCCTAGTGGAACTCCTTTGTTCACGCTGGAGTGTATAAATAGGTGTGAAATTCCCTAGGTTGATGAAGTACAGTCAACAGGTTGCGAATGAGGCCTAACTAGCTGGTCATCGGAGCGCGCCGGGCATTAACGTCGGTGGAGCCATATTTTATTTTATGTGTGTTCACAGCAAGTGTAGCACAAATAATTCATTGGGCGACAACAACTGTGGAGCATGAATTATAGGGCCACAACAACTGTGGAGTATACACTACGTGAGACACAACAATTGTGATACGTAGAATATGTGGGGCCACAACAACTGTGGAGTACGTATTAACGCACTCACAGCTGGTGTAGATACCTGTGTTGTGATGTAGTAATCGGCAGGGACACACGGCTCAAAGGGACCCGTGTAGCACCCATATGGTCATGTTATTAATTAAGTCAATTGAACAAGATTCCAAGTTCATGTGAAGATGTTAAGAATAAGCAATCATATTAACCCCGTGAGATAAGAATAAGCAATCATGGAGACCCCATGAGATAATAATAAGTTTAAGATCAAGTTCATGTTATGTTATGTTATGTTCACGTACATGTTATGGTCATGTTCACATTAAGTTTCAAGTTCATGTTCATATTATGTTATGTTCACATTTATGTTATGTTCAATCTCACGTTCATGTTATTTTATGTTCATGTTCACGTTATGTTTCAAGTTTATGTTCATGTCATGTTATATTCACATACATGTTAGGAATATTGCTTCTTATATGTCATGAACGGGGGCAGGTAACCTTGTGTTGCATGTCCCGAAGTTTCAGATGTCCGTTTGATCCCAAGCGGAATCTGGGGACGTCACAGGGTGGTATCAGAGCAATACGGGTAACAGCCCGCTAATTCTTATCTCTGTACCATTTTCTTCTTTTTCTTTTCACGCATAGTAGACGGCAAGACAATCCGTTTTGGATTCTTTCCCGACAGCAATCACATCTCTCTCGTCTTTACCCTCATCTGGAATCACGCGTATAGATTATCTTTTCCGTAAATCACGTAATTTGTTCTTCACCGACAACTGTAAAATCATGAACAGTTTTATCCTAAGCGTTGTACCTCGATGGCGTTTTTCTGGATCTTATCCACCGAATTTCAAAGTATTAGATAAGTTTGTTTTTAAAATAGCACAATTATAATAATTTAATGAACTCTGAAAATATTATAATTGTGGATAATTATTTAGATTAAATATTTTAATTGTTTTAAGATATTAAGAGGTTTAATTTTACGTTGAAAATTCTTATTTAAATTTAAGTGTTTTATGCACTTTGATTAATTAATGATACTTTATCATTTTATATAATGATGAAGAAAATATTATTTTATAAACCTTAGTTTATAAAATAATATTCTATCTTAATTCTTCTCAGTGTAGTAATTAAGTGTTTTATTAATTTAAATGATTTTATCCTCTTCGATTAATTAACGGTACTTTATCATTTAATATAATGATGAAGAAATATTATTTTATAAATTTTAGTTTATAAAATAATATTCTACCTTAATTCATCGTAGTGTTTTATTTAAAGTGTTTTATTTAAAATAAAACATTTACGCGTTTTTAATCAGTGTTTTAACTCACTGTTGGTTTATTTGAGGATCCCGAAATGTAGAATTGAAGCGATATACTCTGGCCCTACCTTTTTTCTCTTCACTTTTTCTCTTTTTCTTTTTATTTTCTTTTTTTTTCTCCCTTTCTCTCTCTTTGGCCGACGGATGCGTGAACTCTCCACCATTGCCGTTCGGGTTTGAGCTCCAGCCGGCGCCACCTCCGGCCGCCGGACCCCACCTCCCACTCCGGCCTCTCCCCCTCCCTCCGGCGAGTCCAACCACGCCGGTGGTGTACTAAACCGGCCTCTCCTTCTCTCTCTCTTACCGTTCTCTTCCTTCTTGTCTCATTACCGTCGCCGCCCCTTTGACCGCCCGTTTCTCCGCCGTCCGGTGGAGGTGTCGTACACCGTCCCCGCCATTCTCTTCCTCTCTCACCAAAGTTCATCCCCTCCAATTTTCAGAGCCATCGGACCAGCCGTTAGTCTCCGAGAGCCGCCGGAAGTTGCTGCCCCTGCCCTGTTTTCTCCCCTGTTGCCGATTTCTTTCTCCGCCCAGAACCGCCGCTCGCCGGCGGCGTGGACTACACCACCCACCCAGATTTCTTCCCCTCTCACCGGTGAACATCCCCTCCAAGTTTCACCTCCATCCGAGCCACCGTTAGCCGCCACTCTCGCCTCCAAACAAATGGGTTTTTAAGGTTTTTCACCATTTTGGACCACCATACACGGCCAAATCAGCCACCAAGCACCACCATTGGACTCACCTCATCAAGGGCTTCCTCCCCATGTCTTTCTTTTTCCCAAACTCTCACTTTTTTCATATGGGTTTCTCAAAACACCCGTTCGGTTGCACCACCGTGCGCCGCCGTACACGGCCACCCGTGGTGTTTCACCACCACCATCTTGTTCCTCTCATCCTCATGAACCTCTCCAAGAAATTTCATGGCCAACGGAGCTTCGTAGAGCTCACACTCTCCCTCACTCTCCAAGGCCAAAAATGGTTTCAAACGGCCGATCCGCCGCCGTTAGCCACCGTCCGACCACCACCTCACCACCACAGCTCCACCACATGTTCCTTTACCTTTCCCTAGCTTTCCATGAAGTTCTATGGCTTTTCGCTACCTCGCGTCTCCTCCGCTCACCGTTCGGAGTTACTATTCACGGCGTGACGCCGCCGTGCTCCGCCACCTTTGACCACCACGAGGCGACCGTGAGTCTTCCAAGACCACGCCTAGCCTTTCTCAAGCCCAAACTACCACTTTATGTGGTGGACAGACACCGTACCGCCACGTACGCTCCTCCGACGCATGTTCGTGACGAACAACGAGCGACGCACGGGTTATCCCGTCGATGGTATAACCTTCTATCTCTAGTTATTTTACGTTTAAAATAGTTAGTTGGTTGGTTTGTGAATTGTGTAGTTGTATTTGTGGAGTTCGTTGCGTAGTTGTGAAGGGAAGTGTGGTTGTGAAGTGTTGAGTTTGATTGTGTATTTTGTGGACTGTGCTGTGAAGTATAGGCGTGAGATGGATGCCGTAGATGTGATACGGCGGGTTGTGTGAAGAGAATACGCGTGTAGCGTACTCTGTGTAATGCAGCGACGCGCCGCGCGACGTGCGCTGTAATGATGTGTGTCGTAGAAGGAAGGGAGTACGCATGTAGTGTACTCCGTGTTGTATGGCGATGCATCGTGTGATGTGCATCGTGTTGATGAGTGTTGTAGCGAAGGAAGTACGCGTAGTGCGTACTCCGTGTCGCGTAGCGATGCACTGTGAGACGTGTATCGCAGTGATGGGTTTTGTAGTGTGGATGGAAGAGAGTTCACGTGAGTGTACTCTGTATTAAGTCGTGAAACACCGGATGGCGTGTCACGAAGGGTTGGATGGCGTAACAGAGAAGTGTAGAGCATGGTGTAGTGTTGGGAAACTGTATGACAGTGTCCCGAAGCAGTGGTGTTATGGATTATAGTCTGGGGTGACTGGTGTCATCTTGTGGTTGACTATGGCTAAGAGTATATGGATTGAGAAAGGAATTGTTTGTTGGTTATTATTGATAATTTTAATGAACTTGTTTTAGTGCAAAGGCTTTATGAAGTCAAATTATCTCTTCTGAGTATAGTGAAACCTCAAGTTGCCGTGGTGTTGCAAGTGCTCATAATATGACAATTGAGTTCAGAAGTGAAAATCTTAAGGACTTGAGTGTTCCTCTTCCAGCTGTTGTGCAGTTCCTCGTGTTTCGCGCCCTTTTCTCATAGAACGCGACGATCGAGGTAAGTTAGCCTCTAACTTACTATCAGTTTATTGTGTATGTGTGATGGGTAAGGGAACTACAATTTATGTATGTATGTTATCGTATATGCCATGTCATGCTATGTCATTATATGTTTATCTGTTACGTATGATTTAATCTCTCATGAATAATTATCTGTTACATAATCTTTTCTGTCATACAATGATGTATGTTATAAGTATGCCATGTTAAGTATGCCATGAAATGTTATGATTAAATCATATTGTGCCATTTACAAGTATACGCCATGTTAGAAAAGTATATGATATTAATTAATATCTCATGCATTAAGAAAGATAAGACATGTTATGTTACGTATAATACGTGGGGCCACAACAACTGTGGAGTACGTATTATATTTTATGTTACTTATAATGCGTGGGGCCACAACAACTGTGGAGTACGTATTATATTTTATGTTACTTATAATGCGTGGGGCCACAACAACTGTGGAGTACGTATTATATTTTATGTTACTTATAATGCGTGGGGCCACAACAACTGTGGAGTACGTATTATATTTTATGTTACTTATAATGCGTGGGGCCACAACAACTGTGGAGTACGTATTATATTTTATGTTACTTATAATGCGTGGGGCCACAACAACTGTGGAGTACGTATTATATTTTATGTTACTTATAATACGTGGGGCCACAACAACTGTGGAGTACGTATTATATTTTATGTTACTTATAATGCGTGGGGCCACAACAACTGTGGAGTACGTATTATATTTTATGTTACTTATAATGCGTGGGGCCACAACAACTGTGGAGTACGTATTATATTTTATGTTACTTATAATGCGTGGGGCCACAACAACTGTGGAGTACGTATTATATTTTATGCTACTTATAATGCGTGGGGCCACAACAACTGTGGAGTACGTATTATATTTTATGTTACATGAAGTATGGGGCCACAACAACTGTGGAGCATACACTACGTGAGACACAGCAATTGTGACACGTAGAATACGTGGGGCCACAACAACTGTGGAGTACGTATTATATTTTATGTTACATGAAGTATGGGGCCACAACAACTGTGGAGCATACACTACATGAGACACAGCAATTGTGACACGTAGAATACGTGGGGCCACAACAACTGTGGAGTACGTATTATGTTTTATGTTATTTGAATACGTGGGGCCACAACAACTGTGGAGTACGTATTAATGCACGTTATTAATCAAGACAATTGAATAATATTCCAAGTTTATGTTAAGTCCAGTTTCAGATCAAATACATGATAAGTCAAGTTTTAGATCAAGTCCATGTTATGTTATGCTCACGTATATGTTATGTTCATGTCATGTTATGTTCAAGTTTATGTTATTTTCAAGTTCTTATTTATGTTATGCATGTTTACGTTCATACTATATTTCAAGTCCATGTTATGTTTCACGTTCATGTTATGTTGTTTGTTCATGTTATGTTTTAAGCTTAAGTTCATGCCATGTTAAGTCAAGTTCAGTTCACGTTTAAGTTCTGGTTATGTCATGCTATATGTCAAGTTATGCTATGCTTATGTACGACTATACTTATGCATTTATGCTTTTACTGCCATGCATGCATCTTTAACCTGTGTGTGAGTTTTATGTTAACTTACTGAGATTTGTAATCAAATCTCACTGTGGTAGTCCCAACTACCATTCCCCCCGAATGGTAGATCTTGTTACAGGACCCGAAGAAGAATTGGAATCTGACCAACTGAATACGATCGACTAGGCCACGGTGCGATGTTGATGATGGTATAGTATTTAACTCAGGTTAATACTTGTACTTTTGGAGTTGTATCTCAAGTATTCTTTTGATCACAACCAATTTGGACTAGTGTGGTGATCACGGCTTTTTAGTATGCCTTTATGTATGAAATATGTTTCAAGTATTTGGGATATTTTTAGTTTGGTGCATAGTATTGCTAAAGAAAAAAATTATCCGCTGCGAATATTGCATAATGCTAGATGCATGTTAGGAACATTGCATCTTATATGTCATGAACGGGGGCAGGTAACCTTGTGTTGCATGTCTCGACGCTTCAAATGTCCGTTCAATCTCAAGCGGAATTTGGGGGCGTCACAATACGTCTCTGGGTTGTAAATCCACATGTTCTTAGGAAATGCACCAAATACTAGGCTTGAAATTTTAGTCTTTATTAGGCTTGAATTTCTTGAAGTATAAGAGATAGTACGTGGTTTTTATCAATGCACTCCTGTGTTTCGAGGAGTAACACATGAATCTTGGTAGGATACCTTAGAAACCTGAGAGGGACATCAATCAGGAAAATCAGAGTTCCCCGATGGATGGAGGATTAGTTGAAACTGTACACGCTTGTTGAGTGACATGCTTAGACGTCAGCAACAGCAGCAAGTGCACTTACCCATTTCATCGTAAGCTGTCACTCAAGGAGAAACAGATGCTGATTCCTTAGGAACTGAAGGAGCTGGCGTCATCACAAGTATTTTTCTAGGACCTCTATATTGTTAAGCTTAGTTAATTTGATTGGATTGCAATTGATGGTATTAGTGCATTATTGTTATTTTGGGTAATGATAAGTTATTGAGGTTTGTAACTTGTACGCTGTTGGATTTAAGTGAGTCCTTGTTGTTGGTGATTGTGGTTTTGCACGAGAGTTCAGTTCAGAAGTCGAATTCTTACCCAGTTGATAAGAGTAACAATTCTCATTAGAAGTATTATTGTTCATACCAATGTAGATATGTTATGCCTTTCAGTAGTACGAGGAAAGGTATTAAAGGTTGAGGAATTATATTCTATGTATTTGGAGTTGTTTTGATTTTGAGGACCCAATGGTATTTGTTTTTGGAAGAGTAAAGTATTTGGAACAACCTTTGGCTTTAGTAGGATTCACTTATGATAGTAGTTTTATCTTGCCGCCATTAAATGGTTTTTGTGAAGCACTGTGTTTGTGGAGACATAGATTGCCCTTACATTGGAGACCAATATATGGGAAGTAAAATCTTAGTCTTGAGAATTTACATGAACACTAGGAACATATCCTTCTATTCAGAGTCAAAATAAGAGGCAGCTCATGATGGATAGACAAGCTATGCCAATCATAAGAGAGAAAGCCTTGAGTTTAGGTTAATAGCTGATTGTTTATCAAGGTGTTACCTAGGAGGAGGAATGATTCGTTTTAATTATGAAGGAGTAAGCTAGAACTAGGCAGACAGGTTTCCCTGAGGAAATAGAGAAAGTAAATTCAGTTGTATATGGATTAAATTCTTCCAAATTGAATTGCACGAATACTTGAAGTTTTAGATTTAAAGAGTATGCCAGTATGACTTGACCTACTTTGTGAAAGGATTCCAGTACAAATTGTTGATTTGAGCATTAAGGAAATAAGTGATTTTACTTAAGCAAAAATTTAGTATCCTAAAAGGTTAGTCTAGAACTTGTTGAGTTTAGGCAATAACCTTTGTGATCGTTATAGATAAGATTAGTGTGGACTACGAGAGGAAGGAGTTACCCCATGAAGAATGTTATCTGCTGATTCACTCGACTACGTGGTTTGACTGGGATAGCTTCAAAGCGAGGACAACACGGGATGGAGCTGAGTCTAGCAAAGCAATAGAAGAGCACACCGCAGCTGCCAACACTGAGCCCGCAACATTAGGATCATCTATGTCATCAACTCACCACAGACGTTTGCTAGTAGAGGGTCAGGAGCCAGAAAATGGCGATGAAGAGTTCGTGCAGCCCTCAACCAAGGTCATTTTGACAATGTGGTCTATGATTAAGAGGACAACGTATTCTACTACTTACCCCAACACACCATGCCGTTGGACATCGATGCACCTCTACCGGATACGACCAATGACGATACATCCAGTGATGGACAGTAGTTTTGGTAAGCAACATCTTCTATTGAGCATGTTTTATGTTTGTATTTGCGTCGATTTCGAGAACGAAATCTTTTTTTAGGAAGGGAGGACGTAACAGCCCGTTAGAAATTCAATGGTAAAATTTCTATAGACTTGAGGAACCTCGTGGAAACTCCGTAAGTTTTCACGAATCGGCCAATCGCAAAGGTTTTAGTCTGTCAACATAATCAGTGTTATCACTCACTATGGTATCAGAAATGCGATTTTAATTGCTTGAAGTAGTTAGAAGTGTCAGAATATGTTATGGTCTGCGTCATTAGACTCAGTTGAATATTTATGATTTTATAGCGCAATAACCCATTTTCATAATTTTGGACAAAACGGCTGTTCGAAACTGTGAATTTATTTATAGGGGCACTTCAGGGTTGAGTTTCGGTAAACGGTTTTTACTGTAGGTTAATATGAATATTTAGGATTTTTTAGTACTAAGTTTATTACGTTTTTTTGGAGTGAATAGTAACCTCGATAAGTGTACTAAGTGCAGAGTTTTCAAAATCACAGTCTGGAATATCCAAATTAGGTTCGAGAAGTTTTATTTGGACACTTGGAAAGATTTTAGCCACACATAGTGAATAGTATTAGATACTTGGCATAAAGAGGAACCATTAGATGGATTTGTGAAGGAAATCAAGGTATAAGATCATGCTACCTAATCAAAACCTTTTACATCTGATCAACCAAACCGAGCCAGATCAAAGAGAGTTTCAACCGTAGTGAAACCCTAAATGGTTGGACTCCATTTGAAACTCCAAAAACTTGGTTGAAACCGAAACATTAAACGGTTTCCCCAAACCCTAAAGTTGGTCTTCAAACCCTTTTTGATCCAAGTTCTAGCATTGTATCTAATCACTTGATTAAATCACTTCCACATGCTATTAATTTGTCAAATTCTTGTTATGACATCATTATCCAACCTTTTAAACCTTGGAAATTTGATTGGGCCAAGAAAAATTGGATTTGAACTTGATAGCATCTCAAACCCTAACCAAACCCCCTTTAAACCCCAAATTGAAGCCCACTTGGTTAAGACCCACCAAGGCCCACGAATTTGGCCACCATGGCAAGGATTCTTGGAGAAGTTTCCTCCCCCACATGGCAGACCATCCACTGCCCTTGGCTGCACCCAACAGTGCCTTGATGAGATGGAGAAACCCACCCCATCAACCTTCATACCTCATAGCATCAGCAGGCAGTCCTTTGCCCCCCACTATTCTCCACTTTATGTCACATAGCCACCTCCAATCAAGGGTCATTCAGATCCATATCTTCCCCCTACGGAAGTCTTGAGTCGTGCAAGACACACTTACTTCCCTTTCATCATTTCTTCACCCCGTTCTTAGAGAGAAACCCAAAAGAGCTCTCTCGGGCAGATTTCTAGGTCTTTTTGCGTGGAGCTTTTCGACCCTTTGTAAGTATTTTCACACGATGTCTCCTTCATAAAAGTTGTTCCTATTTGAGCATAGTTTCTGTATATATATTATTCGTATCATTCCATGGTCATTGGGTCAGTCAAAAGTATTTGTAACCATGGAAAGGTCATTCTGGGCGTGAATCTGGAGAGTATGTTATGTTTTGTAGTTTTTGACCAAGCTAATGGACATATCTTGGTCCAAAAAGTTTATGGAGTTTTTTTAGCATGTGTTTGAGAGTGTTCATTGAGGTTTTGTTTCATGACTAAAGCTTTTGATAATAGATTTTCTTAGATCTAGAAACTTGAAAACTGGAAGTGGCAAAACAGTTTTTATTTGGAGAAAGTTTGAATATTTCAAGGTTTGATCTTACTCTAAAGGCTTTGATATTTTTATATGATGATCATAAGTCTCTTATTTTCATGTTAGAATGTTATTTGAAGATATTTAGTATTAGTTTCAAAAATATGATTTTTCTATGCAAGAGGATTTCGGTTAGGCGTAAGATTTGATGTTTATGGATTAGATCCATGTTTTATTGATTTTTAGCCATGTGATTTTAAGTTTGATGGTTGGATCCTATTTAAGACAAATTTTTAAACCATGTAATACTTTATTTTGAAGATCTCATCTTTGTAAGCTATGGATCAAGAGATTTATCAAAACTAGTTGACGAAAAAGTTTCTGTTTTTGGATTAACTGTAAAACCAAAAACTCCAAGTGTTATTTAGTGATTTTGGTGACTTTAGTTTGATGATTTAAAGCATGTTTGATCTTAGGATGATGTTATGAATATGTTAGAAGTAAGATTTGATTTTTTTGTAATTCTTGGAGATGTTTTGATGTAGGGTCAAAGCTTGTGATTCAAGTATTTGGATCTTTTTACAAAAAACGTTTGGTGTTGATTATAAGTATTTTCTAAATGGATGTTTTAAGTATGGTTTTAAACTTAGAATAGGAAGATTTTTGTTGCAAAATTTTGGTTTAAGCATGAGTTTTGAAGTTGGAAGGAATTGCAAGAAAAATCAAGAGAAATGGCCTATGGATGTTTCGGCCATAATGTGTTTTCCATATTTGTGTTTTGTTTTAAATTTTTCTAAGTTAATATTTGAGTCTATGACAAAATTTAGATGAGGAATTTAAATTTTGAAAATTTTTAGAGTTAGGGTGTGAATCCTTAAGTTAGGGGTAAGATAGTCATTTTCCCACATGTAGAGGGTAAAATGGTAATTTTACTCTAAGTTAGCTTGTTTTCATGTTTCTAATAATTAGTAATTAAATTTCTAACTTTTAGAATACCTTCTTACAGTTTCTCGTGTTTCGCGCTTTATTCTAGTAGAACGCGACGATTAAGGCAAGTTAGCTTCTAACTTACTATCTGTTTATTGTGTATGTATATTGGGTAAGGGAACTAAAATTTATGTATGTATGTTATCATATATGTCATGCCATGCCACGTCATTACATTTTTATATGTTATGCATGATTTATTCTGTCATGAATATTTATCTGTTACACAATCTATTTTGTCACATATTTCTATATGCTATAAGTATGCCATGTTAAGTATGTCACATGTTACATGTATGTCATATAATGTAATATTCACCATTGCAACTATGTTATGTTAAGTCAAGAAGTCAGATCACGTTTATGTTAAGTCAAGTTTCAGATCACGTCATGTTAAGTTATTCATGGCAATCACGACCGTAAGTGCTAGGATGGGGTAATATCCTAGTGGAACTCCTTTGTTCACGTTGGAGTGTCTAAATAGGTGTGAAATTCCCTGGGTTGACGAAGTACAATCAACAGGTTGCGAATGGGGCCTAACTAGCTGGTCACCGGAGCACGCCGGGCACTAACGCCGATGGAGCCATATTTTATTTTACGTGTGTTCACAGCATGTGTGGCACAAATAATTCATGGGGCCACAACAACTGTGGAGCATAACTACGTGAGACACAGCAATTGTGACACATAGAATACGTGGGGCCACAACAACTGTAGAGTTCGTATTAACGCATTCACAGCTGGTGTAGATACCTGTGTTGTGATGCAATAATAGGAAGGGACACATGGCTCAAGGGGACCCGTGTAGCACCCATATAGTCACGTTATTAATTCAGTCAATTGAACAAGATTTCAAGTTCAAGTGAAGAAGTTAAGAATAAGCAATCATATTAACCCCATGAGATAAGAATAAGCAATCATGGAGACCCCATGACATAATAATAAGTTTAAGATCAAGTTCATGTTATGTTATGTTATGTTATGTTATGTTATGTTCACGTTAAGTTTCAAGTTCATGTTCATATCATGTTATGTTTACATTTATGTTATGTTCAATCTCACATTCATGTTATTTTATGTTCATGTTCACGTTATGTTTCAAGTTTATGTTCATGTCATGTTATATTCACATACATGTTATGTTTCAAGTTCACGTTCATGTCATGTTATGTTCACGTACATGTTATGTTCAAGTTCAAGTTCACGTTATGTTATGTTCATATTTACATTATGTCTCAAGTTCACGTTTATGTCATGTTATGCTCAGGTTTATGTTAAATTTAAGTTCATATTTATGTTATGTATGTTCACGTTCATGCTATGATTCAAGTCCATGTTATGTTTCAAGTTCACATTCATGTTATGTTGCTAGCCCATGTTATATTATAAGTTCAAGTTCATGTCATGTCAAGTCAACTTCAGTTCATGTTTCAGTTCGGGTTAGATCAGTTATGCCATGCTATATGTTAAGTTATGCTAAGCTTGCTTACGTTTTTAATTATGCATTCATGCTTTTATTGCCATGCATTCATAATTAACCTGAGTGGGAGTTTCCTGTTAACTTACTGAGATTTGTAATCAAATCTCACTGTGGTAGTCCCAACTACCATTCCCCCTGTATGGTAGGTGATGTGTCAAGATCAGTGCAGGGAGCGAACATTGGTAGACTGAAGGCGGTTGTGTGACGCCCCCAAATTCCGCTTGGGATTGAACGGACATTTGAAGTTTTGAGACATGCAACACAAGGTTACCTGCCCCCGTTCATGACATATAAGATGCAATGTTCCTAACATGCATCTAGCATTATGCAATATTCGCAGCGGATAATTTTTTTCTTTAGCAATACTATGCACCAAACTAAAAATATCCCAAATACTTGAAACATATTTCATACATAAAGGCATACTAAAAAGCCGTGATCACCACACTAGTCTAAAATGGTGGTGATCAAAAGAATACTTGAGATACAAATCCAAAAGTACAAGTATTAACCTAAGTTATACACTATACCATCATCAACATCGCACCGTAGCCTAGATGACCGTATTCAGTTGGTCAGATTCCAATTCTCCTTTGGGTCCTGTAACAAGATCTACCATTCGGGGGGAATGGTAGTTGGGACTACCACAGTGAGATTTGATTACAAATCTCAGTAAGTTAACATAAAACTTATACACAGGTTAAAAATGCATGCATGGCAGTAAAAGCATAAATGCATAATTATAGTCATACATAAACATAGTATAACTTGACATATAGCATGACTTAACCAGAACTTAAGCGTGAACTGAACTTGACTTAACATGGCATGAACTTAAGCTTAAAACATAACATGAACAATCAACATAACATGAACGTGAAACATAACATGGACATGAACATAACATAACATGAACGTGAGCTTGAACGTATCATAAACGTGAACATAACATGATGTGAACATGAACTTGGAACATAACATGAACATGAACATAACATGTACGTGAGCATAACATAACATGAACTTGATCTGAAACTTGACTTAACATAAACTTGGAATCTTATTTAATTGTCTTGATTAATAACGTGCATTAATACGTACTCCACAGTTGTTGTGGCCCCACGTATTCAAGTAACATAAAACATAATACGTACTCCACAGTTGTTGTGGCCCCACGTATTCTACATGTCACAATTGCTGTGTCTCATGTAGTGTATGCTCCACAGTTGTTGTGGCCCCATACTTCATGCTCCACAGTTGTTGTGGCCCCATGAATACACATAACATAAAATATAATACGTACTCCACAGTTGTTGTGGCCCCACGTATTCTACATGTCACAATTGCTGTGTCTCATGTAGTGTATGCTCCACAGTTGTTGTGGCCCCATACTTCATGTAACATAAAATATAATACGTACTCCACAGTTGTTGTGGCCCCACGCATTATAAGTAACATAAAATATAATACGTACTCCACAGTTGTTGTGGCCCCACGCATTATAAGTAACATAAAATATAATACGTACTCCACAGTTGTTGTGGCCCCACGCATTATAAGTAACATAAAATATAATACGTACTCCACAGTTGTTGTGGCCCCACGCATTATAAGTAACATAAAATATAATACGTACTCCACAGTTGTTGTGGCCCCACGCATTATAAGTAACATAAAATATAATACGTACTCCACAGTTGTTGTGGCCCCACGCATTATAAGTAACATAAAATATAATACGTACTCCACAGTTGTTGTGGCCCCACGCATTATAAGTAACATAAAATATAATACGTACTCCACAGTTGTTGTGGCCCCACGCAAAATAAGTAACATAAAATATAATACGTACTCCACAGTTGTTGTGGCCCCACGCATCATAAGTAACATAAAATATAATACGTACTCCACAGTTGTTGTGGCCCCACGCATTATACGTAACATAAAATATAATACGTACTCCACAGTTGTTGTGGCCCCACGCATTATAAGTAACATAAAATATAATACGTACTCCACAGTTGTTGTGGCCCCACGCATTATAAGTAACATAACATGTTTTATCTTTCTTAATGCATGAGATATTATTTAATATCATGTACTTTTCTAACATGGCGTATACTTGTAAATGGCACAATATGATTTAATCATAAACATTTCATGGCATACATGTATCATATGGCATACTTAATATGGTATACTTATAACATGAGAGATAGTAACAAATAAATATGGTATACTTATAGCATTGTATGACAGAAAAGATTGTGTAACAAATAAATATTCATGAGAGATTAAATCATACGTAATAGATAAACATGTAATGACATAGCATGACATGGTATATACTATAACATACATACATAAATTGTAGTTCCCTTACCCATCACACATACACAATAAACTGATAGTGAGTTAGATGCTAACTTACCTCGATCGTCGCGTTCTATGAGAATAGAGCGCGAAACACGAGGAACTGCACAACAGCTGGAAGAGGAACACTCAAGTCCTTAAGATTTTCACTTCTGAACTCAATTGTCATATAATGAGCACTTGCAACACCACGGCAACTTGAGGTTTCACTATACCCAGAAGAGATAATTTGACTTCAGAAAGCCTTTGCACTAAAACAAGTTCATTAAAATTATCAATAATAACCAAACAAACAATTCCTTTCTCAATCCATATACTCTTAGCCATAGTCAACCACAAGATGACACCAGTCACCCCGGACTATAATCCATAACACCACTGCTTCGGGACACTGTCATACAGTTTCTCAACACTACATCATACGCTCTACACTTCTCTGTTACGCCATCCAACCCTTCGTGACACGCCATCCGGTGTTTCACGACTTAATACAGAGTACACTCACGTGAACTCTCTTCCATCCACACTGCAAAACCCATCACTGCGATACACGTCTCACGGTGCATCGCTACGCGACACGGAGTACGCGCTACGCGTACTTCCTTCGCTACAACACTCATCAACATGATGCACATCACACGATGAATCGCCATACAACACGGAGTACACTACATGCGTACTCCCTTCCTTCTATGACACACATCACTACAGCGCACGTCGCGCGGCACGTCGGTGCATTACACAGAATACGCTACACGCGTATTCTCTTCACACAACCCGCCGTATCACATCTACGGCATCCATCTCACGCATATACTTCACAGCACAGTCCACAAAATACACAATCAAACTCAACACTTCACAACCACACTTCGCTTCACAACTACGCAACGAACTCCACAAATACAACTACACAATCCACAAACCAACCAACTAACTATTTTAAACGTAAAATAACTAGAGATAGAAGGTTATACCATCGACGGGATAACCCGTGCGTCGCTCGTTGTTCGTCACGAACATGCGTCGGAGGAACGTACGTGGAGGCGTACGGTGGCTGTCCTCCACATAAAGTGGTAGTTTGGAACCGAGAAAAGCTAAGCGTAGCCTTGGAAGGCTCATGGTCGCCTTGTGATGGTCAAAGGTGGCGGAGCACGGCGGCGTCACGCCGTGAACAGTAAAACCGAACGGTGAGCGGTAACGCGAGGTAGCGAAATTTCATAGAACTTCATGGCAAGGTAGGGATAGGTAGATGAGCATGTGGTGGAGCTGTGGTAGCGAGGTGGTGGTCGGACGGTGGCTAACGGCGACGGATCGGCCGTTTGAAACCATTTTTGGCCTTGGAGAGTGTAGGAGAGTGAGAGCTCTACGAAACTCCGTTGGCCATGAAATTTCTTGGGGAGGTTCATGAGGATGAGAGGAACAAGATGGTAGTGGTGAAACACCACGGGTGGCCGTGTACGGCGGCGTACGGTGGTGAAACCGAACGGTTGTTTTTAAGAAACCCATATGAGAAAAGTGAGAGTTTGGGAAAAAGAAAAAACATGGGGAGGAAGCCCTTGATGAGGTGAGTCCAATGGTGGTGCTTGGTGATTGATTTGGCCGTGTATGGTGGTCCAAAAATGTGAAAAACCCCTAGAGACCCATATCTTTGAAGGGAGAAAGAGAGAGAATGAGAGGTCGGTTTAGTACACCACCGGCGTGGTTGTGCTCGCCGGAGGGAGAGGATGAGGCCGGAGTGGGAGGTGGGGTCCGGCGGCCGGAGGTGGCGCCGGCTGGGACCTTGAAACCGAACGGCCATGGTGGCTTCCTTCATTCCGTCGACCAAGAGAGAGAGAGGGAGAGAAAAAAGAAAATAAAAAGAAAAAGAGAAAAAGTGAAAAGAAAAAAGGTAGGGCCAGAGTATATCGCTTCAATTCTACATTTCGGGATCCTCAAATAAACCAACAGTGAGTTAAAACACTGATTAAAAACGCTTAAATGTTTTATTTTAAATAAAATACTTTAAATAAAACACTACGATGAATTAAGGTAGAATATTATTTTATAAACTAAAATTTATAAAATAATATTTCCTCATCATTATATAAAAATGATAAAGTACCGTTAATTAATCAAAGTGCATAAAACACTTAAATTTAAATAAGAATTTTCAACGTAAAATTAAACCTCTTAATATCTTAAAACAATTAAAATATTTAATCTAAATAAATATCCACAATTATAATATTTTCAGAGCTCATTAAATTATTATAATTGTGCTACTTTAAAAACAAGCTTATCTAATACTTTTAAATTCAATGGATAAGATCCGGAAAAACGCCATCGAGATACAACGCTTAGGATAAAACTGTTCATGATTTTACAGCTGTCGGTGAAGAACAAATTACTTGATTTACGGAAAAGATAATCTATACGCGTGATTCCAGATGAGGGTAAAGACGAGAGAGATTGTGACTGCTGTCGGGAAAGAAACCAAAACGGATTGCCTTGCCGTCTACTATGCGTGAAAAGAAAAGAGAAGGGTGAGGAGATAAGACTAAATTTTAGCGGGCTGTTACAGGTTGACTAGACGCCGCAGACACGACACGGAGCTTACAACTTCCATAGTTAGTTTTTGGATAGTTTTCTGGCCTCGTTAGTTGTGTTACACGGGTTACTCGACAAACTTCCTCAATAGTGTATTTTGGTAATGTAAATATGGAGTCTGGTCTTCCATGTTTTTTAGGTTACAGTCTTCAAATTCTCGTACTGAAATCGTGGATGTTTATTTTGTTAAGTATGCTTGGTTATGATTTAACTATTTGGGATATTATAAGTTTGGTGCATAGTATTGTTCAAAAAAAATTTATCCGCTGCCAATATTGCATAATGCTAGATACATGTTAGGAATATTGCATCTTATATGTCATGAATTGGGGTAGGTAACCTTGTGTTGCATGTCCCAAAACTTCAGATGTCCATTCGATCCCAAGCGGAATATGGGGGCGTCACAGTTAGAATGTATATATTTTTAAAGAGAGCACATCACATGGGAGTAGAAGATGGATGGTAAATTTGCTTAGAGGTAGATTTCTTTTTGAGTTTCAAAATTTGAAGTGGATCAGGAGAGCGAGTGAGTTTAAGTGAAGATAAACGCTATGTTTGGGTGGTGGAGTAATCTGAGTTAATTGAAGATGAATTGAGATCACTCTACTAATATTCATAACTATTCGATATTTTATCATTAATATTCACTACTATTTAATATTTCACACCCGCCCTATTGAAATCACCTGAATTTGTTTCTCTATTCGCAAGTGGTTGTTGAAATCACCACTGAGAATTGTCTCAAATAATGTTAATTTGAAATTTAAGAATAATCATCGTCATTATATTAGTCTTCTCAAGGGTATGGAATTTTTTTTTTTTTTGAATAAGAGATCTTATCTCATTAAAAAACCGTAACAGATGACTCTATGGTACATACAAGCATAGAGTACTACGATTACATCATTTCTTGGGTTACCTGACATAATACATGATGGACAGATTTCAATATCAAAAACATCCTCTGTGCAGCCTAGTGCATCTTGTGCCAACTTGTGAGCTGCCTTGTTTGCTTCATGAGGAACATGTGAAATGCTCCATCTTGCACACGAATTCAATACTTCCCTTGCATCTCCAATAAGGCATCCTCCCATGCTCCAGTCCAAACCATGTTTTGCTGTCAAGTTCACCAATTGTTTTGAGTCTCCTTCTATGCATACTTGTTGTATTCCTATCTCTTTGATGAACATTGCTGCTAGCAGTAAGCCATAAGCCTCTGCATCAAAAGGCCTCTCCCTGAAGGATCTTTGAGCATGAACAGCACCAGCAACTTGACCTGTGTGATCTCTAAATAGGACACCTATGCCAATTTTTCCTTCCCTTGGTCTTACAGATGCGTCCCAATTGACCTTGAATTGATCCTCAGCTGGGTTTTTCCACTTGTGTGATCCTGTTTGAGTGTTGACTCTGACCTTCCCTGAGACTTGGAGGCTGTCTTTGTATGAAGTCAGTTCTGTTAGTGCTTGTTGGTATACCTTGGTGGGATGCTTGAAATCCTTGCCATGAAGGAGTTCATTCCTCCTGTTCCATATTCCTTTTGAAATACCAGCCACTTCCCCGAGTTCATTGGTGTCCAACACCTCCACTAGAGTAGACCAGATATCAAAAAATAGGTCACTATGGCATGTCATTTTTTTAATCTTCTTACTGCTTTGGTTCCAAACATCCTACACAGTTACACAACCCCATAATGCATGACCTGATGTCTCAGGAAACTGTTTGCAAATAGCACATGAGTTGTCTTCTACAACTCTTCTTCTTTTTAAGTTTGCCAAGGTAGGGAGAGCCTCACTACATGCTCTCCATATAAACATCTTGATTGCTGGTGTGGTCTTGAGCTTCCATATTGTCTTCCACACTTGTTTATCTTGCACTCTACAAGATGGTTCCCCTTCTAGTTCAGCTTCCATTGACATGTGCAGGTGGTAACAACTTTTAATTGAGAATTGGCCATTATTGGTGGGTTGCCAAATCATTCTAACTTCTCTATCCCCAAGGCATATGGGGATTGCTTTGATTGCCTCTATCTCTTGTGTAGAGAATAATTCCTGGAGTAAAGAGTCCTTCCATTTTCTACATGTTGGATCAATGAGGTCACTTACTTGTTCACACCAACAGTCCTCTTCTCATGGGCTAAGAACATTGTTGAGGGGCAGGGATGGTATCCAACTGTTTGACTAGATGTTCACATTATGGCCATTTCCTTTTCTCCACAACAGTCCTTTTTAAGAACCTCCAGGCCTGCATGTATACCTCTCCAAGCAAAGGATGGTCTCGAGCCCAGTTGTGCTTCTAATAGGTCACCTTGTCCAAAATACTTATGTTTGATAACCATAGCCACCAGAGAGTTCAAGTGAAGATAAACGCTATGTTTGGGTAGTGGAGTGATTTGAGTTAATTGAAGATGAAGTGAGATCACTATACTAATATTCATTACTATTCGATATTTTATCATGACTATCTACTACTATTTAATATTTCACACCCGCCCTATTGAAATCACTTGAAGTTGTTTCTCTATTCGCAAGTGGTTGTTGAAATCACCGCTAAGAATTGTCTCAAATAATACTAATTTGAAATTTAAGAATAATCATCATCATTTTATTAGTCTTCTCAAGGGTATGGAATTTCTCATATTCTGCAAAGTGTTTATGGACAATAATATGAGTGCACCTTTGATTAGGATTTGGTGTAAACACCATCCAACAGATTCTGGAGACGTCAGCATAACACTTTCTTTTTATCAGAAGATTAAGGTGCACCGAATCATTCCAACCTCAAATACTTCCTCAGAATTGGATATATTGTTCCTTGTCTCTTATCTCCAGGTCCACACAATTAAAAGTCCTTATGTTTAGGAATTAGTGTTCAGACCTGTTAAGGACGTATTTCACACCACCAACTGCACAAATATCTACAATGGAATAAAAGGGTGGCATGAGATGCCTAGTGGAACTCCAATGCCGAAGTTAGAGAAATGAACTCAAGTAAAGTGTATGAATGAATGTAAATGTATTACCATTAGGTGTTATTTATAAAGGCGGTGCGTGGTAAAGATGACTAAGCTCCAAATTATATCTTGAAAACTCTCTGTATTAATTGGAGTGATCTCTTTCCTAATCAGTTGGAGGCGTCATCTATTATTCTCAATGTATATCAATAAAACCCATCCATGGGCTTGCACTCGACCACTGGGCTTTCACTATATTGGGCCCATTAGTATGAGGGTACCTAATATCCCTTCCAGTTACCCTGCTAATTTTCTTCATGTCAATAGGTGGGAAATTAAATATCTCATGTTTCCCTTCCACCCCACTAGCCTTGGACAAGTGGCGATGCCAGGGATCTTACTCCACTGACGGTTTATGCAAATTAAGGTACGGGCTTGTGCAAGTAGTGAATTCCATGCACACCCCAGACCTGACACACGTCTGTAACTGTTCCCGTGCTTTAACTCATTATTTTCAAGAATGATAACTAATGATGCACAAGTAACTGTTCAGCTTCCCAAGAATCCTTTAGAATCCCTCTTTTTCCATTTCTTTGAATCATTTTCATTTTTCAAGTTCTTCCTTTTCCACCCTGCACCCCCTTCTCTGAATCTTTTGATTACTTGAACTCCCTCATTTCTTTGAATTTGTTTTAATTTCCCTAATTCAATCACTAAATGGCTCACCGTGGCACTTCTTCTTGTCAATCTTTGATGGAATCTCCTTCTAGGGTTTCCCCCCATTCAATGGTTGAATCCTCTAAGGGTCAAACTCCCCCTTTCTTTGAGAGGTTTACTTGGCATTCTACCATCACTGCCCACTAGTTGACAAAGTTGAGGATCTCGTGCCGCATTCCCGACTCTATGGAACTTGCTATCCCCTCTGAGGACGTTGGGGCTGTGGATAA
The DNA here is from genome assembly GCA_011037825.1 of Carya cathayensis. Lineage (NCBI taxonomy): Eukaryota > Viridiplantae > Streptophyta > Magnoliopsida > Fagales > Juglandaceae > Carya > Carya cathayensis. Next base: position 1,618,931 of record QGSO01000162.1, on the reverse strand, counting down.
GGAAGGTTACTTAGGGAGAGTTCCCTTACAGCTTTTGCACTGACGCATGGCTTACGCCTCTTATTTTGTCGCTTGGTTTGCAATGTTCTTCATCTTCTCTAGACATCTCCCACCCAACTTCATTCGCACATTTGGCATGTGCTTTTAAGCTCCTGTGTGGTATTCCTCATGGTTATGGAACCCTTGGAGGAGAAATACCCAGATTTGACAGCCCTTGAATTCTTCTATTTTTAATTTGTAAGCCGACTGTTAGGTAACATTTGTAGCTTTCGTGTTCAATCTCAATGCTTGGCGGCCTTTGAACCCCACTACACTAATGCCAAGGCTTGGACCAAGAAAATTTTCCTTCTTGCTTGAAATGGCTGGGAATTCCCAGCCTATTAGAAAGATGTTTTGGATTTCCTCATTTGGACTAATTGGGGAAAGGTTTCGGACGACAAGAAGATTCTTATTAACCTTACCGGTCATGAACAGGAACGCATCGTTGTGGTTCTTAACTAGGCTCAGGAACTTGATAGCAAAGGAAAAGAAGGTGCCTTGTGGATAGAGAAATTGTTAAGCCCTGCTAATATTGATAGGTTTCTTGTTGTAACAAACTACTCCCATGTAAAGGGGCATAAACTAAAGGTTGTGAAGATGGCCTTTTCCAAAGGAAGCCTATTTCTCCACTTTCTTCTAAAGTTCCTGTGAAGCGCCCCATCAAATGGAGGGCGACGTGCCAACCAGTTGCCCAAATGAAGATGCTGAGGGCGCAACTATTGACGTAGGTATAGATAGGACTACTGATTCTGGCGTTGAGCCTAATTCAGGGAGGAAGGCGTCAACAATGCCCACATCGTTGCCTGCATCTCCCAAGCTGGATTATCTTGATGGGCTTATGGGACAAGCCTTTATTGATTTGACTCGACCTTTGACTTCGAATTGTCTGCCAAAGGGTTGGACTCAATGGGTATTCCGTCCTTCGAATTTCCCTCTTTTCTTATGTCTACACCTATTGGCGGCGACTCAACATCTAATATATTCAACACATTTTCCATAGGCGTGGTTGGGTCATGACCTCTAATGTGACGACCACTACTACTAGCGGGGACCAAGTTATCAGCCCAAAATCCTTACCTGTGACCATTTCTAGGGGTGTGACCCAATCTATGGATAATGAAAGGGTCTCAATCCCTTATCCCACCCCCTCCTTTTTTGGAGACAAAATGGAACCTTCAAACGTAGGAAAGGGGGGTCTAGGAAAACCAGGTGGTAAGAGGGGATGGCGAAGATGGGAGTAGAGAGGAAAAGAGCCCCAATGCCACTTCAGTCTGAAGCATCCATAAGCAGGAAGTTGAGATTGCTGCCATCTCTTCTATGCTAGAGACAGAGATCACTACTCCTTCTTCGGTGCAATTAATACATCCCCTGGGAAGGGTCTAGATGGAGAATCATCAAAACATGGAAAAGGGGGCTGAGGGACCCTCTTACTTGAGTTCCTCCTCTCAAGATAGTTGTGTGATGGGGATGTCACATTATCTAAAGGATTTCTTGACCCCAATTACAATATTGCTGATTTGTTATTCCTTTCTCTCTTTTATTTGTACGTGTGTTCCTTAAGTTGTTGTTGTACCTTTCAGGGCGTGGAGAGCTTGGTGTCATGGATTGTTAATGATTGTGCCATTCTGGAGTTTGAGGTTTGTGAGCAATGAAAGTTTGCCTTCTATGCTAAAATTTCAGCTACTAGCTGAGAAAACTAAGGTGGAATCTTACCTCGAGCAAGCTGACAAGCACATTCGTTCTCTGGAAAGCGAACTCAATACCCTCTACAATGAGGCGTCTGAGCTTTAAGGGCATTTAATTCATGCCGGGTCCCTCAATACCAAGCAAAGCTTTTCCCTATGATTGGCAGAATCTGAGCGCAACTCAACTCGCACCAACCACCTGACGAAAGAGAAGAACTAGAATCTTCCCTATAGTAGTTGGCTACCGTTGATCAGCTCTGTTCTTAGCATGTTCAGGCATTAGTTGCTTCTAAAGAAAGTCACAAGCAGCTTTTCATCGAGTTTGCACAGGCCAAGGCGTCGCACGAGGTAGCTCAGAGGGAGTTCAATGTCCAACTGTCAAAGAAGGAGGGATCTTACAAAGACCTGTGTAAAAGGTTTGATGATTATATGAAGTGTTGGGAGGATATAGACACCAATCAGGACAAGATAAGCCGAGCTATGATACATCTTGACAACAAGGCAAAGGAGTAGAAGAAACGGCTTCTAGAGTTAGACGCGGAGTTGACTACTTCAAAGAAAGAGGTGGTTCGCTTGCATCCGCAGTTGACCTCTACCATTAATGTAGAGGATTAAGTCTTTGGGTATGGGTATAAGGCTGGCGTGGCCTACCTACAAGCTCATATGTTGGCCCATCCTCAGACTAATTTAAAACACTTGGACCTCAAGCAGTTCAAGCCCAATGACACTACAGTTCAGCTTGTCGACTCCTTGGGGTGTAGAACTATGCCTGATGCTTTCTTGAACTCAATATCACCCTCGAAGCCTTCCAAACCTTCATCCACACATCCTTCCTAAAGATTCTTGTTAACTTTTATGGTTAACATTTGTTTCTTGGATTGCTACAATACTACGAGATTTTGTAACTGAAACTTTGTAATAACCTTTTGAAACTATTTTGGACCGTTTGATATTGCTTTGCTATAATATTTGCTGATGATGTGTTACTTTCTTCCAATTGAATGTATGATCTTCATACTTGATTTAGTTCATACTTCATATGTAAGCTGCGTTTCTGCAGATAAGTTTAGGGGTTGTGGGTTCTTTTGACCTCCACACTATTTTGGCTCACTGCGAGTATTTGACTTGACTTTGGTGACTAAGTATGGGAGGCGTTAGGTCTTTTGACCTCCACGCCCCTTTGGCTATACCGCAAGTCTTTGACTTGACTTTGATGAATAAATATAGGAGTTATGGGGTCTTTTGACCTCCACACCCTTTTGGCTGCACTACAAGTCTTTAACTCAACTTTGGTGACTACGTATGGGAGTTGTGGGGTCTTTAGACCTCCACACCCTTTTGACTACACTGCGAGTCTTTGACTCGACTTTGGTGACTATGTATGGGAGTTGTGAGGTCTTTTGACCTCCACACCCCTTTGGCTTGGTCGTTGACTTGACTTTGATAACTAAGTATATGAATTGTGGGGTCTTTTGACCTCTACACCATTTTGGCTGCACCGCGGGTCTTTGACTCAACTTTGGTGACTAAGTGTGGGACTCATGGGGTCTTTTGACCTCTATGCCCCTTTGGTTGCATCGTGAGTCTTTGACTTGACTTTAGTGACTAAGTATGGGAATCGTGGGGTATTTTGACCTCCACACCCTTTTGGCTGCACCACGAGTCTTTGACTTGATTTTGGTGGCTAAGTATGGGAGTTGTGGGGTCTTTTGACCTCCTCGTACTTTTGGCTACACCACGGGTCTTTGAGTCTACTTTGGTGACTAAGTATAGAAGCCTTGGGTATGCAAACTAGACGATCAATCGCCCTTTATTGCTGTCTTTATTGAGTACATAGGAAAAAGGAATAAATCAAGGTTAGAATTTCTTTAAATGCTCAGCATTCCATGGGTGATGCAACTCCTTTCCTTGGCTGTCCTTGAGTTAGACCCCAGTTGGTGGTTGGCTATTACTATATACGGTCCTTGCCTATGTGGCCCAGCCCAAGCTGTCCTTCATCTTGAGTTGTCACTCCCAGCTCCTTGAGGACCATGTTGCCTACCTTGAGGGATTTGAGTTTGACCTGCTTAATTGAAGTAATGTTTAGTTCTTCTTTTGTGGAAGACATTTTGGATCTCAGCTTCTTCTCCCTTTTCTTCTAGGAAGTCAAGCTGCTCCTCCAATGCTTCATCGTTCTCTGTTTGATTAATGTGGTGGGTTCAGTGTGAAGGCATACCTATTTCCACTGGCACGACTGCTTCACTTCACCGTTGTCCTGTACGCCCATAATAGTCCTGGAAGTTCTGCTACCCACTCTCATTTCTTTTTTGTTAGCTTCTTCATTAAGATCCAAAGTAAGGACTTGTTCGTTGATTTTGCCTGCCCATTGGTTTGTGGGTGCCCAAGTGATGAATAGTTGGCTTGGATTCCTAGCTCCTTGCACTATTCCTTGTAATAATCTGAGTTAAACTATTTTCTATTGTCTAATATTATAATATGGGGGATCCCAAGTTGACTGATGATGTTCTTCCTAAACTTCCGTAATCGTTAAACGATTAGGGGTGCCTAAGAACTTCCCTGAATCTACTCCAAAGGCACATTTTGCTAGATTCAATTTCATTGTGTATTTGTGAAGCATAGCAAAAGACTCTTGTAGGTCAATAAGGTGCTAGCAAGTTCTTTGCTTTTCACCAATAGGTCATCAACATACACCTTTATAATCTTCCCAATTTGCTGCTTCAACATCCAATTGACCAGTATTTGGTAAAAATCATGCAGAATCTGGGAGATCAATAATCATGCATGGTAGGAGATCGATCATCTTAATAACGGTAGGCTAGAGAGGTACTACTTCAATTCTTGGAAAGCCATATTACATTCTTCATTCCACGGATGGATCTTCCTTAAAACCCTAAAGAAAAGAAGGCACTTATCCATGGACCTTGAAACAAACTTGTTTAAGGTTGCTATTCTGCTAGCTAGTCGCTGGGCGTTGTTGATGCTCTAGGTGGCTTCATGTTCAATATGGCGTTGATATTCTCAAGATTCACTTTGATGCCCCTTTTAGAGACTATGAAGCCTAAGAACTTTTCTAAATCTACGCCAAAGGCACATTTTGTTGTATTCAATTTCATCTTGTATTTACGAAGCACAGCAAAAGACTCTTGTAGGTCAATTAGGTGCTAGGCAAGTTCTTTGCTTTTCACCAACAGGTCATCAACATACACCTCCATAGTCTTCCCAATCTGCTGCTTCAACATCTGATTGACCAGCATTTGGTAAGTTGCCTAGGCATTTTTCAACCCGAATGGCTTTACTCGATAGCAATAGAGACCTCTGTTAGTAATGAATGCCGTTTTCTCCTCATCTGACTTGCTCATGCGAATTTGATTGTATCCCTAATAGGCATCTATAAAGCTTAGCACCCGATGACCCGCCGTGGCATCAGCAATAACATCTTCCCACAGCAATGAGAAACTATCCTTGGGACAGGCTTTATTTAGGTATGTGAAGTCAACGCACATTCTCCACTTCCCATTTGCTTTCTTTACTAACACCACGTTGGAAAGCCACTCAGGGTAATAAGTTTCACTTATGAATCCGGCCACTAAAAGACAATCGATCTCCTCAGCTATGGATGTGCACTTTTTTGTACTAAAGGTTCTTCTTTTTTGATACACTTTCTTTGCCGCTGGATCAACACATAGACAGTGCTATGTGATGGCATTGCCAATGTTTGTCATATCTTTTTGGCTCCAAGCAAATACATACTTGTGTTTAATCAGTAATTATTTCAACGCCTCTCTATACTAGGGTGAGTCTTGTTCACACATCGATAGTGGCGTTCGAACGGTTTGAATGGAGTGTTCCCAGCTTTAAAGGTTCATTTGCTCTACTTGCATTAAATTACTCTCATCCCTAGCTTTAATGTCTTGACCAGTAATGACTAACGGTGGGGGCAGTGACTTAGTGCTTGAGCTCTCCACAACAAATACTAATGGCGCCGCCGCCTTGAGTTCCTGTACATAACACTCTTTTGCCAAGATGTGCTCCCCCTTTACCTTCCTGACGTCTGTCTTTGTTGGAAACTTCATTTTCAAGTGGTAAGTAGAGGTGACAATCTTCAAACTATTTAGAGTTGGGTGCCCCAATATGACATTGTATGATGATGGGGCCTTAACAACCAAGAAATTTTCCATCGTTGTAACCATGTTGTCTCCTTGTCCCATCTTGACTGGTAGTGCAATGACGCCCATAGGTCAGACAGCTTCCCCAGAGAACCCTTTCAAGGGGGTGGTTAATGCCCATCTTAGTGAAGGCCTCCTAAAACAAGATGTCAGTGGAGCTCCCATTGTCAATCAAGATCTGCCTGGTAGTATAGTTCACGATTAGCAAACTGACCACCAAGGTGTTGTCGTGTGGGTATAAAACACCCTCACAGTCTTCATTTCCGAAGGAGATAACCAGAGAGGTACTCTGCCTATGGTAGTTGAAAGTCTTGTATGCTGAGTACACCTCGTGATACCTGGCTTGACAGGCGTGAACCTTTCTACTGGACACCGTTACTCCTCCTCCCGCGAATCCTCTTGATTTGGTATGAATCTCCCCCAATGGGGCTTGGTCTTGGTCATGTGTTTGGTGGGGAGTGTCTTGCCTGCATTCTCTATCATGCCGCCACCTTTTTGGGCTTATGCTTTATCTGGGCTCACACCCACGACTTTCTTCTCACCTTGGCTTCACATGGTCTGGTATAGGGGTGGAATTTTAAACTAGGAAATTAGAATACCGGTCCGGACTAGTTGGTCCGGTTTTGAACCTGTCCATTCTAGGACCAGTTCTTGTATTATGAAAACCGGTTGGAACTAGTCTGGTTTCGGTTTCATAGTTTTCAGGACCGAACCAGACGGGATCAGACCTGTTGGGAAATATATAAATATATATATATTATAAATATACATAAGGCTTTTATATAGAATATATAATTATATATGAAATTTTTATATATAATTATATATCATATATGAAATAATTTTATATTATATTTAATAACACTAAAATTAATATGTTAATTTTAAATATGAACATTTGTAATTTGTTTGATCATATGTTATTAATATAAAAAATATATATTAATTCCATTTTATGGCCTAGTAAATTCTCAACATATTTATTTTGATAAATACATAATAGTATTAGTAATCAACTTTAGGTCTATATATAAAAATCTATATATTATAGTATTAGTAGTTATACTATTACTATATCACTATATGATACTATAGTGATATAAGTGATATAATACTATAGTGAATCAGTGATATAGTGATACTAATACTATAACTATCAGTAACACTATTAGTATTAGTATAACTAATGTATATATATAACTATTAGTATTAGTATTAGTATTAGTAGAACTATTAGTAATACATTAACACTATAGTGATATTGTAATACTAATACTATAGAAATAGTATTAGTATATATATATATATATAGTATTAGTATTACTATATCACTATAGTGTTAATGTATTACTAATACTAATACTAATACTAATTCTATTATATAGGTATATTGATCACTTATTCACTATAACTATATATAGTGTGATACCCCGTTTTACGTGTATTTTCACTGAATGAGTGTTTTTAATTTAATTAATATATTGGTTTATTTATTTTAAATTATTGTATTTTAATTGGTTTTTAATTTATTTGATGTTGTGTTTAATTTATTTTAATAGTTTTACGGTTTTTAAAATCATTTTTGGCGGATCAGTTTTTGGTTTCCGGAGTGAGGATTGGACCTCATTTCTTTTCTTTTCTCTTTTCTTTTTCCCTTCTCCTTTTTCTTTTTCTTCTTCTCTTTCCTTTTTCCTTCTTTTTCTTCTTCTTTTCCTTCCCGGTTCTCTCTCCCCGCGCAGCCCTCTCCTTTTCTCCTTCCCGTCGCCCACACTTCGGCTGCCCAGAGATCATCCCCACCAATTTTCAGAGCCATCGGACCAGCCGTTAGCCGCCACGCACGGCTGGAAGTCACGGCCCCAGCCCTGTTTTTCTCCCCTGTCGCCGGTTGCTTTCGCAGCCCAGAACCGCCGCTCACCGTCGGCGTGGCCTACACCACCCACCCAGTTTTCTTCCCCTCTCACCGGTGAACATCCCCACCAAGTTTCACCTTCATCCGAGCCATCGTTAGCCGCCATGAGCTCCTCCAAGCCACACAGTTTTTTAGCTTTTCCGGTGCCGTCACACCACCTCCGGCCACCATCTCTTCACAACTTTTTCCTCTACCTCTTGCCGACCTAACCCACCTAATTTCAGCCCCGATCCGTTGCCGGAGCAGCTTCCACGAGCTCATCTCCGTTCAGCCCCTTTTTGGCCTTCGACCACCATTTCCACCACCACCCACGGCCAAACCTCACTTCCTTTAGCTTTATAAACATCTCAAGACCATTCCCTATCAATTTCTTGTCTTGGTTTGTCCCCGTTCGAAAGTGGGTAATTTATTACCCACGGCCACAGTGTAAAACACACTGTTACGTTGCTTTTCCTCCGCCGTTTGCAACGCCGCGAGCTTTTGAAAAATACCGTATAGCACTGTAAGTATTTTCCAAACTCTACTTTTAGATTTAAATGTATTTTGCTCATACAATATATATTTGTCTGCTGGTTGGTTGATTCCGGACTAAGTCCGAGGAGTTCGGGGGTTGGATGGATTGAGGACGGAGTTGCTTGGTTTGTTGATTTATGGTTGGTTGGTTGTGTTGTGCATTGAGATTGCATTTACATGGTGCATGCACGTGCATTTTATTTAAATTGAGAAAAATTCTGTTTTATTGGCGTAAATGGATTTTCGGGTGGCGTGTGTACCACGACCCCAAGCCGGGATGGGGTATGATTTCGGTGGAGCTGCTCTGGTCACTCGGGAACGTAATATACTGAGTGACGTCCCCTGAGTTGAAGCTTGGCTACGAACGCGCGGGGCGTGAAACTGCGCCACGACGGGAGCGGGGGCTAGAGGATGCTTGGCTACAAACGCGCCGGGCGCGCAACTGGGCATCGCTCTACGCACCGACTCCGTGGCCCTTCACTGGTGAGGGCTAGAGGATGCTTGGCTACGAACGCGCGGGGCGCGGAACTGGGCATCGCTCGTTTAGGTGTCATACGTGTGGTCGTTACCCGCGGTGTGGCACAGGAGCCAGGGTGTGCGGATGACCCCTAGGGGAGGTCATGGTGCATACGGATTAATTGGTTAATGGATTGAGTTGGATATGGGCCAAATGAGACTTTTGGCGTGATATTTGGAAAGGTAATGTTTTTGGGCCAAACGAAATTTTTGGCGTGCGTGGAAAAATATGGTTTTATGGGTTTTGTGCATTGGCATTCTCTCATGCATATTGTTTGAGTTTTAATATGTTTTTATCTAGTAAGTAGTGTTTGGATTTTACTTACCTGCGGTACCATTTTTGGTACCGTAGATTTTTGATGCAGAGATTGAGGAGGAGGAGGAGGCTGAGCCCGAGGATGCGGCTCCTCCGGAGTTTTGAGTTGAAGTGCTTATCTATGGATTTTAATTGTATTTGTTTTGATGTTATGTATTTGGATTTGAAAGTATTAAACATGTTATATTTTATTTACGCGTTTAAATTTATTATATATGCTTTAAACAGCTTTGTATTAAACTAAGAAAAAATTCTGGTACTTAGTTATATGACTTTGCTATCCGCTGCGTGTTTCTTCGTGCACATTTGTTGCTTTTACACGCACTCGGCACTTGTCGATAGGGTGGTCACCCGTGTTGTCACCATCCGGACGTCTCGATTTCCCCGTGTCCGTGCGTGGGGATTTGGGGGCGTCACATATAGTATTAATATCACTATCTGTACTAATAACACTATAGTAGTATTGTAATAGCCCGCTAGAAATTCAATGGTGAAATTTCTATTGACTTTAGGAATCTCGTGAAAACCTCATAAGTTTTCACGAATCGACCAATCGCACAACTTTTAGTCTGTCAATATAGTCAGTGTTATCACTTACTATGGTGACAAAATTGCGATTTTAATTCTTTGAGATAGTTAGAAGTGTCAGAATACGTTATGATCTAAACCACTAGAGCCAGTTGAGTATTTAGAATTTTATGGCGTAATAACTCATTTTCATAATTTCAGACGAAACAGTTGTTCGAAAGTGTAAATTTAATTTTAGGGGCACTTCGGGGTTGAGTTTTGGTAAATGGTTTTTACTGTAGGATAATATGAATATTTAGGATTTTTCAGTACTAACTTAATTACGCATTTTTTTGGAGTGAATAGTAACCTCGATAAGCGTACGAAGTGCAGTGTTTTCAAAATCACAGTGTGGAATGTCCAAATTAGGTTAGAGAAGTTTTATTTGGACACTTGGTAAGATCTTAGCCATGCATAGTTAATAGTATTAGACACTTGGCATAAAGAGGAACCATTAGATAGATTTGTGAAGGAAATCAAGATGTAAGATCATGCCACCTAAGCAAAACTTTTTTCATTTGATCAACCAAATTGAGCCAGATCAAATAGGGTTTCAACCCTAGTGAAACTCTAAATGGTTAGAATCCATTTGAAACCCCAAAAGTTTGGTTGAAACCGAAACCCTAAACGGTTTCCCCAAACCCTTTCTTATCCAATTTCTAGCATTGTGCTTAATCACTTGATTAAATCACTTTCACATGCTATTAATTTCTCAAATCCTTTTTATGATATCATTATCCAACCTTTTAAACTTTGGAAATTTGATTGGGCCAAGAAAAGGCTTGATAGCATCTCAAACCCTAACCAAACCTCCTTTAAAACCAAAATTGAAGCCCACTTGGTTGAGGCCCACCAAGACCCACGAATTTGGCTACCTTGGCAAAGCTTTTTGAAGAAGTTTCCTCCCCCACATGGCAAACCATGCACTGCCCTTGGCTGCACCCAATAGTGCCTTGATGAGATAGAGAAACCCACCCCATCAACCTCCATACCTCACAGCTTCTGCAGGCAGTCCTTTGCCGTGCACTATTCTCCACTGTATGTCACATAGCCACCTCCAATCAAGGGTCTTTCAAGTCCATATATTCCCCCTACAGAAGTCTTGAGTCACGCAAGACACACTTCCTTCCCTTTCATCACTTCTTTAGCCCGTTCTTAGAAAAAAACCCAAAAGAACTCTCTCCGGCAGATTTCTAGGTCTTTTTACGTGGCAATTTTTGACTCTTTGTACGTATTTTCACACGATAACTCCTTCATAAAAGGTGTTCCTCTTTGAGTATAGTTTCCGTATATATATTATTCGTATCATTCCATGTTCATTTAGTTGGTCAAAATTATTTTTAACCATAGAAAGGTCATTCTGGGCGTGAAACTTGAGAGTATGTTATGTTTTGGAGTCTTTGACCAAGCTAATGGACATATCTTGGTCTGAAAATTTTATGGAGTGTTTTTAGAATATGCTTATGAGTTTTCATTGAGGTTTTGTTGCATGAATAAAGTTTTTGATGATAGATTTTCTTAGATCTAGAAACTTGAAAACTGGAAGTGGAAAAACAGTTTTTATTTTGAGAAAGTTTGAATGTTTCGTAGTTTGATCTTACTCTAAAGGCCTTGATATTTTTATATGATGATACTAAGTCTCTTATTTTCATGTTAGGATGTTATTTTGAAAATATTTAGTATTAGTTTCAAAGATATGATTTTTCTATGCAAGAGAATTTCGGTTAGGTTTAAGATTTGATGTTTTTGGATTAGATCCATATTTTATTGATTTTTAGCCATGTGATTTTAATTTTGATGGTTGGATATTATTTAGGACACATCTTTAAACCATGTGATGTTTTTTTTCGAAGATCTCACCTTCTTAAGCCATTGATCAAGAGATTTATCAAAGCTAGTTGAGGAAAAAGTTTATGTTTTTGGACTAAGTGTCAAACCAAAAAACTCAAAGTGTTATTTTGTGATTTTGGTGAACTTATTTTTATGATTTAAATCATGGTTAATCTTAGGATGATTTTATGAATATGTTAGAATTAAGATTTGATTTTTTGGAATTCTTGGAGATATTTTGATTTAGGGTCAAAGCTTGTGATTCAAGTGTTTGGATCTTTTTACAAAAAGTTTGGTGTTGATTATTAGCTTTTTCTAAATGGATTTTTTAGGTATGGTTTTAAACTTAGGATTGGAAGATCCTTGTTGCAAAATTTTGGTTTAAGCATGAGCTTTGAAGTTGGAAGGAATTGCAACAAAAATCAAGAGAAGTGGCCTATAGATGTTTCGGCCATAGTGTGTTTTCCATAGCTGTGATTTGTTTTAAATTTTTCTGAGTTGATATTTAAGTTTAGGACAAAATTTACATGAGGAATGTAAATTTTAGAATTTTTTTTGGAGATAAGATGTGAAATCCTTAAGTTATGGGTAAAATGATCATTTTCCCACATGTAGAGGGTAAAATGGTAATTTTACTCTAAGTTGTCTCTTTTACGCATTTCTAATTGTTGGTAATTAAATTCTAACTTTTAGAATACCCTCTTACACAGCTCCTCATGTTTCGCACTTTATTCTCGTGGAACGCGACGATCAAGGTAAGTTAGCTTCTAAGTTACTATCAGTTTATTGTGTATGTATGATGGGTAAGGGAACTACAATTTATTCATGTATGTTATCATATATGTCATGCCATGCCACGTCATTACATGTTTATCTGTTACGCATGATTTATTCTGTCATGAATATTTATCTGTTACACAATTTATTCTATCATGTATTACTATATGTTATAAGAATGCCAAGTTAAGTATGCCATATGTTACATGTATGTCCTATCATGTAATATTCACTGTTGCAAGTATATCATGTCAAGTATGATATCTGTTACATGTTCGATCATGTTACGAAGTGTTTCCATCTCAAGTAAGTCATGTCTTTCGAGTTATGTTTGGTCAGTTATGTCTAGCATACTCGTGATGTAATCATTATGATTGTCCGAGCATCTTTACTTGTAAGTCACACGAGGTACTTTTGGCGAAATCATTTTGATTGTCAGAATGCTGTTCATGTTCAATTATGCAGATACTCCTAGCGTAATCATTCTGATTGTTAGGGTATCTTATTTAAAATACTCGTGATGGAATCATTTTGATTGTCAGAGTATTACTTGGTACTCCTGGTGTAATCATTCTGATTGTTAGGGTACGTGTTTTAAAATACTCATGATGGAATCATTCTGATTGTCTGAGTATCTCTGATGGAATATGTTGGGTGGAATCATTCTGATTGTTCACTATTCATGATGAAACAACTGGTGGTATCATTTTCATTGTCAGAATTCAAGTCCATGTTTATGTCAAGAAGTTAAGAATAAGCAATCATGGTGATCCCATGAATTAAGAATAAGTTTCAGATCAAGTCTACGTTAAGCCAAGTTTCAGATCAAGTTCATGTTATGTTATGTTATGTTCATATTCACGTTAAGTTTCAAGTTCGTGTTCATATCATGTTATGTTCACGTTTATATTATGTTCAAGCTCACGTTCATGTTATGTTATGTTCATATTTACGTTATGTTTCAAGTTCATGTTCATGCCATGTTATATTCACGTACATGTTATGTCTCAAGTTCACCTTTATGTCATGTTATGCTAAGGTTTATGTTAAATTCAAGTTCATGTTTATGTTATGTATGTTTACATGCATGCTATGATTCAAGTCCATATTATGCTTCAAGTTCACGTTCATGTTATGTTGCTAGCCCAAGCTATATTATAAATTCATGTTCATGTCTTGTCAAGTCAAGTCCAGTTCATGTTTCAGTTCAGGTTACATCAGTTATGCCATGCTATATGTCAAGTTATGCTATGTTTACTTATGACTTTAATTATGCATTATGTTTTTACTGCCATGCATGCATCATTAACCTGTGTGGGAGTTTCCTGTTAACTTACTGAGATTTGTAATCAAATCTCATCGTTGTAGTCCCAACTACCTTTCCCCCGAATGATAGGTGATGTGTCAGGATCAGAGCACGGAGTGGACATTGGTAGACTAAAGGACGTTGACTAGATGCTGCAAACATGACACGGAGCTTACAGCTTCCATAGTTAGTTTTTGGATGGTATTCTAGCCTCTTTAATCGAGTTACTCGACGAACTTCCTCAATAGTATATTTTGGTAATGTAAATATACAGTCTGGCCTCCCATGTTTATGAGATTACAGTCTTCTAAGACGCGTAATGAAATTGTGGATGTTTATTTTGTTAAGTATGCTTGGATTACGATTTAACTATTTGGGATACTATAAGTTTTGTGCATAGTTTTGCTAAAAAAAAAATTATCCATTGCGAATATTGCATAATTCTATATGCATGTTAGGAACATTACATCTTATATGTCATGAACGGGGGCAGGTAACCTTGTGTTGCATGTCCCGACGCTTCGGATGTCCGTCCGATCCCAAAACAAATCTGGGGGCGTCACAAGTATAATATATAGTATTAGTATATATGGATATATTATAAGAGGCAAAAGTTATAGCATAATATATGTATAATAATAATAATATAGTTAACTTAATATCATAATATGTTAGTATTAATATCCATATTAGTATACTATATAATATATGTATATAAATTATAATATGTATTATGTATGTATATATAATATATTTAATAATATATATATAAAGGCCCAAGGGGCCAAAAGTCCAAAACAAGCTCATGGAGCCTAGACCAATGTCCAAAATCCCACAGCCCAACCCCAAAACTTTAAAAACAGTGTCGTTTTAGTGCATTTAGGGTAAAAAGTAAAAACTTCAACCCTCTCTCTCTGATGCTTATTGTGACGCCCCCAAATCCCCACGCACGGACACGGAGACATCGAGGCGTCTGGATGGTGACAACACGGGTCACCATCCTATCGACGAGTGCCGAGTGTGTGTAAAAGCAACAAATGTGCACGAAGAAACACGCAGCGGATAGCAAAGTCATATAACTAAGTACCAGAATTTTTCTTAGTTTAATACAAAGCTGTTCAAAACATACATAATAAAATATTACAAGCTACAAATATTGTTTCAAAACCAACTACAAGGCATAAACTCCAACTCAATACTCCGGCGGAGCCACCTCCTCGGGCTCAGCCTCCTCCTCCTCCTCGATCCCTGCATCAAAATCTATGGTACCAAAATGGTGCCGCAGGTAAGTAAAATCCAAACACCACTAGATAAAAAAAACATATTAAACTCAAACAATATACATGAAAGAATGCAGTGCACATAACCCATAAAACACATTTTTCCACGCACGACAAAATCCCATTTTGGCCCAAAACATATCCTCGCCATTATCCCAGATAATGACCCAAAAACCAGTCTCGCCATTTTCCTAGAAAATGGCCCATTAACCAAACCATCAGAGCACTGTAGGCGGGAATCGCAGGCGGGACTCTATCACCATCCCTGCTTACCACCATCCCTACACGTGCAACGTAGGCGGGAATCACAGGCGGGACTCTACTACCATCTCTGCTTACCACCATCCCTACGCCTCGTGCACCATAGGCGGGAATTGCATGCGAGACTTTACCACCATCCCTGCTTACCACCATCCCTATGCCTCGTGCAACGTAGGCGGGAATCGCAGGCGGGACTCTACCACCATCCCTGCTTACCACCATCCCTACGCCTCGTGCACCATAGGCGGGAATCGCAGGCGGGACTCTACCACCATCCCTGCTCACCACCATCCCTACGCGTGCACCGTAGGGGGGAATCACAGGCGGGATTCTACCACCGTCCCTGCTTACCACCGTCCCTACACGTGCCTTTGACTCAAACCAGTCAATCCAATCATTCACATATACCATAAATCATTTCTCGCTTACAAGCCCAATTTTCATTCACAACCACATGTACATGCATGCAACTACACAAAAACCCAGTTTTCCCTTTTTAAACATGAAAATGTGTGCACTATACAATGCAAACATCAAGGCACAAATATCTCAAACAAATATCAACATCAACCAAACAACTCCGTCCTTAATCCATCCGACCCCCGAACTCCTCGGACTCAGTCCAGAATCAACCAACCAGTCCAATAATTAATTATAAGAGCAAAATATATTTAAATCTAAAAGTAGAGTTTGGAAAATACTTACAGCGCTATACAGTATTTTTTGAAAGCTCGCGGCGTTGCAAACGGCGGAGGAAAAGCAACGTAACAGTGTATTTTACACTGTGGTCGTGGGTAATAAATTACCCACTTTCAAACGGAAACAAACCAAGACACGAAATTGATAGGGAATGGTCTTGAGATGTTTATGAAGCTAAAGGAAGTGAGCTTTGGCCGTGGGTGGCAGTGGAAACGGTAGAGGAACCGAAAAAAGCCCAAATCGGAGTTGAGCTCGTGGGAGTTGCTCCGGCAACGGATCGGGGCCGAAATTAGGTGGGTTAGGTCGGCAAGAGGTAGAGGAGGATGTTGTGAAGAGATGGTGGCCTGAGGTGGTGTGATGGCGCCGAAAACGATGAAAAACCGTGTGGTTTGGAGGAACTCGTGGTGGCTAACGGTGGCTCGGATAGAGGTGAAACTTGGTGGGGATGTTCACCGGTGAGAGGGGAAGAAAACTGGGTGGGTGGTGTAGGCCACGCCGCCGGCGACAGGCGGTTCTGGGCTGCGAAAGCAACCGGCGACAGGGGAGAAAAACAGGGCAGGTGCTTGACTTCCAACCGTGCGTGGCGGCTAACGGCTGGTCCGATAGCTCTGAAAATTGGTGGGGATGAACTCTGGTGGGAGGGGAAGAGAATGGTGGGGGTGGTGTACAACACAGCCGCCGGACGGCGGTGCACTGGGCGGCCGAAGTGGCGGCGATGGTAAGGGGAAAAAGAAGGGGCAGCGCGCGGGAGAGAGGAAACGGGGAAGAAAGAAGAAGAAAAAGGAAGAAAATAAAGAAAAGAAGAAAAAGAAAAGGAAAAAGGGAAAAAGAAAAAGATAAAAGAAAAGAAATGAGGTCCAATCCTTACTCCGGAAACCAAAAACAGATCCGCCGAAAACGATTTTAAAAACTGTAAAACGATTAAAATAAATTAAACACAACATCAAATAAATTAAAAATCAATTAAAATACATTAATTTAAAATAAATAAACCAATATATTAATTAAATTAAAAACACTCCTTCAGTGAAAATACACGTAAAAGCGGATCATCACACTTATTGCTTATCTCCCCTCTGAGCCCTCTCTCACGAAGCCCCCTCACCTTGCCCGTAGCCCCTCCGACTCCCCTCTCTTAGACTCTCCTGCAAACCCCTACCTGCAGCCTTCCCTATTTTGAGGACTTCATTCGTCAATGACTCAACAAATCCACGTTGATGTTTTGAGGTATGCTTGAGTTTGGGGTTTTCTGGTGAATTAGAATATCTTTTGAGAGAAGCATCTTTTTAGAGAAGCATCTTTTGATATGCTATTGACGATCTCTGAAGTAGTTGCTTCTTGTGAATCAAAAAACCAAAAGAAATTGTCTAAGAACAGCAAGGGTTTTGAACGATTCCCCAAAGAAATTCAATTTTTTCTTCTGTTTAAGATGGCAATATTATATTTAAACAAGTATTCGTTACCCTTTTTCCAGAATGGAGCATTCTAGGGTTTCAGAAAATGACCACATTTTTTTTCTTGTAACTATATATCATGATGTCTCCTTATTCCCTTACAAACTTAAATTGAGAGACCATGTTGATAGTTTGAGATAAACATACCAAACACTTATGCATTGTCCTCAGAAAGCAAAGCAAAAGAGGGAGAGATGTTTTGAAATTACCCATAAAAGCCACCACCATTATTGTTATAGTCTGCTAATCCCAAGCAAAAGAGGTTTGGCTATTAAACAGATTGGTTTGGCTATCATCCACTCCTCATTCGTGCTATTATTAGAGGTAAAAATACTAGAATAGTTCTTGTGGTTTGGCTGTTAAACATATTGGTTTCTATACCTAACAGGCTTACAAGAATCAAATTGGAATTTGGCTTACAACATAACTAGCAAATTTTGTTTACAAATTAGCATTTTTTTAAAACTAAAAAATTGAACTGAACCAGACCTGAATCAGTGAAACCGAACGTACCGGTTTAGGAGGTAACGGGTACGTAATTGATTTTTGAAACTGTAAAACCGATACATACCAGTTCAGTCCTAAATTTTGTCCAAAACCGGACCAGATTGGACTGGTTACACCGCTAGTATGCTAACATTCGTTCAAGCTCCCCACTTCCAGTCAACTTAGCTACCCTCTTCTTCATAGTTGAACAGTCTTCTATTCAGTGAGTAGCAGACTGATGGTACTTACAATAGTGCTGGCCCCTAGTGGGTGGGCACATGTCCTTCCTTGTGGTCACCAACTTCTCTTGTATGTTCATGTTGTTGTGAACTAGGCAAGGCCCTTGGTCCTGCTGGGCGAAGTGTTTCTCACACCCTCCACCTTGTTGACTGGACCTAGCTTTTTTGTATCTGCTTGAGTTCTTGGATTCATACTTCACTTTCTACTTCCTTAGCTCAAACATAGCCTATAACATGTCTTCTGCATTAACATAATCATTGGCCTTATCCACAAACTCCCTTAAAGTTGAGGTTTTCTGGCCAACTCAGTCATGAATGGGCTTCGGGGCCATATACCTCCCAGTAAGGTGGCGAGCATGATCTTTTCATCTTGATCTTTAATGGATAATCTCTCTTTATTATATCGAGTTAAATAGGCTTTTAAGCTCTCTCATTCTCTCTGCTTAATGGTGAGAAGGTAGGCTGTAGGGCGGCAACGTCATCTGCTTGCCATGCATTATGTTAAGAACTGCTTGGCCAACTCTTCAAAGTTGTTGATGGACCCTGGCCGTAGAGTTCTGAACCAACCACATGCAATCCCTTTCAAGGTTAGTGGAAAGGCGTGCACTTCTCTTGAAAAACCATGGAGAGTCATGCACGCTTTAAAATTCTCCAAGTTATCCACAAGATCCCTAGATCCATCGTACATGTTGATCTGAGGGACTTTGAACTTAGGCAAGAGTGGTACCGCCATCACTTTGTCAATGTAGGGGAGATCCATTCGGTTTAGCAATTGCTCTACGGAGGAAGACCCTCCCATCTTCCTTGCCATCTCTTCATATTTATCAACAAGGCTCTTCAGTTCGTCATGTAGCTTATTTTTTTCTAGCTCCTTGGCATTGACCTCACCTACACTGTGCGCATTTCCTTCCATTTGTTCGTTATTGATTGGTGGTATAGCAGCGTGCTGCCATTTCAACTCCTCGTTCTCTTTTTGTAACTGCTCTGCTAGGGCCATTGCGTTCTTCAATTTCTCTTATATATCCACCAACCTTGCTTCCATCTCTGTCATGTTCATCTCTTGATCTCTGGTTGCCTACAATTTCATTATAGTTGGCATATGAAAATCACATTGAAGTTTATAAAGATTTCACAGATGGAGCCACTGTTAAGGACGTGTTGCACACTACCAACTATATAGCTACCTGCAATGGAATAAGAAGGTGGTACGGGGTGCCAGTGGAACTCCGTTGCCTAGTTTAGAGAAATGAATTCAAGTAAAGTATATAAATGAATGTAAATGTGTTAACTTTAACTGTTATTTATAGAGGCGTGGCATGGTAAAGATGACCTACCTCCAAAGTATATGTTAAAGACTCTCCATATTAATTGGAGTGATCTTGTAACAGCCCGCTAAAATTATCAGTTTTGGATTCTTTCCCGACAACAATCACATCTCTCTCGTCTTAACCCTCTATCTTTAGTTATTTATGTTTAACATAGTTGATTTGGTTGGCTGTAGACTATGTAGTTAGTGTTTGTGGAGTTCGCTGCGTAGTTGTGAAACGAAGTGTGGTTGTGAAGTGTTAGGCTTGATTTTGCAGTTTTGTGGACTGTGCTGTGAAGTATAGGCGTGAGATGGATGCCGTAGATGTGATACGGCGGGTTGTGTGAAGAGAATACGCGTGTAGCGTATTCTGTGTAATGCAGCGACGCGCCGCGCGACGTGCGCTGTAGTGATGTGGGTCGTAGAAGGAAGGGAGTACGCATGTAGTGTACTCCGTGTGGTATGGCGATGCATCGTGTGATGTGCATCGTGTTGATGAGTGTTGTAGCGAAGGAAGTACGCGTAGCGCGTACTCCGTGTCGCGTAGCGATGCACCGTGAGACGTGTATCGCAGTGATGGGTTTTGTAGTGTGAATGGAAGAGAGTTCACGTGAGTGTACTCTGTACTAAGTCGTGATACACCGGATGGCGTGTCACGAAGGGTTGGATGGCGTAGCAGAGAAGTGTGGAGCGTATGGTGTAGTGTTGGGAAACTGTATGACAGTGTCCCGAAGCAGTGATGATATGGATTATAGTCTGGGGTGACTGGTGTCATCTTGTGGTTGACTATGGCTAAGAGTATATGGATTGAGAAAGGAATTGTTTGTTGGTTATTATTGATAATTTTAATGAACTTGTTTTAGTGCAAAGGTTTTCTGAAGTCAAATTATCTCTTTCGAGTATAGTGAAACCTCACGTTGCCCGTAGTGTTGCAAGTGCTCACAATATGGCAATTGAGTTCAGAATTGAAAATCTTAAGGACTTGAGTGTTCCTCTTCCAGCTGTTGTGCAGTTCCTCGTGTTTCGCACTCTATTCTCATAGAACGCGACGATCGAGGTAAGTTAGCCTCTAACTTACTATCAGTTTATTGTGTATGTGTGATGGGTAAGGGAACTACAATTTATGTATGTATGTTATCGTATATGCCATGTCATGCTATGTCATTACATGTTTATCTGTTACGTATGATTTAATCTCTCATGAATAATTATCTGTTAAATAATCTTTTCTGCCATACAATATGTATGTTATAAGTATGCCATGTTAAGTATGCCATATGATACATGTATGCCATGAAATGTTTATGATTAAATCATATTATGCCATTTACAAGTATACGCCATGTTAGAAAAGTATATGATATTAAATAATATCACATGCATTAAGAAAGATAAGACATGTTATGTTATAATAATGCGTGGGGCCACAACAACTGTGGAGTACGTATTATATCTTATGTTACTTATAATGCGTGGGGCCACAACAACTGTGGAGTACGTATTATATTTATGTTACTTATAATGCGTGGGGCCACAACAACTGTGGAGTACGTATTATATTTATGTTACGTATAATGCGTGGGGCCACAACAACTGTGGAGTACGTATTATATTTATGTTACTTATAATGCGTGGGGCCACAACAACTGTGGAGTACGTATTATATTTATGTTACTTATAATGCGTGGGGCCACAACAACTGTGGAGTACGTATTATATTTATGTTACTTATAATGCGTGGGGCCACAACAACTGTGGAGTACGTATTATATTTTATGTTACATAAGTATGGGGCCACAACAACTGTGGAGCATACACTACATGAGACACAGCAATTGTGACATGTAGAATACGTGGGGCCACAACAACTGTGGAGTACGTATTATATTTTATGTTATGTGTATTCATGGGGCCACAACAACTGTGGAGCATGAAGTATGGGGCCACAACAACTGTGGAGCATACACTACATGAGACACAGCAATTGTGACATGTAGAATACGTGGGGCCACAACAACTGTGGAGTACGTATTATGTTTTATGTTACTTGAATACGTGGGGCCACAACAACTGTGGAGTACGTATTAACGCACTTATTAATCAAGACAATTGAATAAGATTCCAAGTTCTATGTTAAGTCCAGTTTCAGATCAAATACATGATAAGTCAAGTTTTAGATCAAGTCCATGTTATGTTATACTCACGTACATGTTATGTTCAAGTTTATGTTATTTTCAAGTTCTTATTTATGTTATGCAGGTTTACGTTCATGCTATATTTCAAGTCCATGTTATGTTTCACGTTCATGTTATGTTGTTTGTTCATGTTATGTTTTAAGCTTAAGTTCATGCCATGTTAAGTCAAGTTCAGTTCACGCTTAAGTTCTGTTAAGTCATGCTATATGTCAAGTTATACTATGTTTATGTATGACTATAATTATGCATTTATGCTTTTACTGCCATGCATGCATTTTTAACCTGTGTGTGAGTTTTATGTTAACTTACTGAGATTTGTAATCAAATCTCACTGTGGTAGTCCCAACTACCATTCCCCCGAATGGTAGATCTTGTTACAGGACCCAAAGGAGAATTGGAATCTGACCAACTGAATACGGTCGACTAGGCCACGGTGCGATGTTGATGATGGTATAGTATTTAACTTAGGTTAATACTTGTACTTTTGGAGTTGTATCTCAAGTATTCTTTTGATCACAACCATTTTGGACTAGTGTGATGATCACGGCTTTTTAGTATGCCTTTATGTATGAATTATATTTCAAGTATTTGGGATATATTTAGTTTGGTGCATAGTATTGCTAAAGAAAAAGATTATCCGCTGCGAATATTGCATAATGCTAGATGCATGTTAGGAACATTGCATCTTATATGTCATGAACGGAGGCAGGTAACCTTGTGTTGCATGTCTCGATACTTCAAATGTCCGTTCAATCCCAAGCGAAATTTGGGGGCGTCACAGATCTCCTTCCTGATTAGTCGGAGGTATTATTTGTTATCCTCAATGTATATAAATAAGATCCATCCTTGGGCTTGCACTCAACCATTGGGCTTTCATTATAATAGGTCCATTAGTATGAGGGTACCAAATATCCCTTCCAAGACCGAAACAACTCATTAAATGCTTAATTAGAAAAAATGAAGAGCTCTTGACTTTCATCTTCTAAATTTACTTATAATTTCTCTCTCTCTCTCTCTCTCTCTCATTTTCAGTTCAAAAAATGCATGTTGACTTGAGGCTAATCTATTAATTAGGTTTCTGTTGGTCACTATAAGAAAAAATAGTATTTATGGCTATATATATATTTCTGGCAACTAATTTAATAGCAAAAAGTTATTTTTTACTGTAGCATTATTTATTTATTTATTATTATTTTTTTTTAGCCTGGAACAGATAAGATCACCATAATTATGGCTTTTTACTACTATTTTTTGTTGCCACAAATAAATGATTGGGAATGAAAAATCGATTTTTCCTGCTACAACATTGTCGTTGCAGCTTATTGCAACACACCCTATAGAGGTTATAAAATAAATACAAAAACTACCTCATTCATGCCATAACACGAGAAAAAACACTATAATAGATTAAGAGCAATACTACCTGCTAATCTAAGTAGTGTAAGTCCCACAACGGCTACTTGAAAAAAAAATGGAACCCAGTCGAAAAAAATTTATTTTCATAATAGGTTTCACTTTATCCAATGGGTCATTCGGGATATCTTAAATTAATAGGGTTGAACATTTAGCCCCCTAACCCAACCCGAAATTCCCAATTATTTCGATCCTAAACGAAATGGGTCAGCAACAAAATGGTTTTGATTTGAGTCCACAATAATTTGGTTCGGGTCGAGTATTACCCGATAACCGAAATCTAATGCTCCAATACTTGTATACCAACTTTGAAATGGTGCTGCTTTTATATGTTTACTCTAATTTTCTTTACCTGATAACTAAAGCTCTAGTCTCCCTCGATTCCTTGAATACCATTGTTTTGATTCTTCTTAACTAACTCTCACTCACAGTCTTCAATTCATCTCTTCCTCAATTCCTAAAATGCCCTTAGGAAGGATTTCTCTATCTCACAGGTTCTAGCTCGAAGCTCCCTCTCTCTTACCTCTCCCTTACAACTCGCTTGCTCTAGGGATTTTTCTATCTTACATGCTCCAACTCGCAGCTCCCTGTCTCTTGCCTCTCCCTTGCAGCTCGCTTGTTCTCTCATTCTCTCTTTCTAATCGAAGGTTTGAATGATCTGACTGTTAGGGTTCCTGGGTTTGGGTCGATCTTTGTTGTTTAACTATTGGGTATTATAGTTTTTTTATTTTCAATGCTCAATGCTTGGCTGAAAATGCAGGATGATGATATACATACTATCTTTTTACCACTCCTTTACTATTTTAAATTTAAATTTTTTTATTATTTTATTTTAAGTATATTTTTAACTTTTTTAATTATTAAGAAAAAATTAAAAAAATATACAATTTCACTAATAGTCACTTTCTAAATAAAGATAAAAAAATAAAAAGCCTATTACTATTTTTTTGTATTGACACCAGTTTCATCGTTTAAAGAGTAGAACGACAACAAAGTAAAAGTACTGTTGGTCCTCATATTGTGGTTAAGAGCTATTTTAAAATTTAAGAAAGTCGACTCTGGCAGTTTGCTAGAAAGGAGTAATGAATCACTGCAATTAGGTCATTAGTCTGTGGATAGGGGTGTTGTGAAGTGGTCAAGACCTGATGGGCATTATTTTAAAGCTAATTGGGATGCTCTTGAACCTGACAGGGGCAAGATGGGAGGAGGCTTGGTGGTAAGGGACCATACTGGTGACCTGATAGCAGCTGCTACTTGGTCAAAAAAATTTATATACATCCTCTGCATGCTAAGGGAGTTGTGTTGGAAAGAGCCATAGATTTGTGTACTGAATTGGGACTGAGGCAAACTATATTTGAAGGAGACTCTCTTATGCTTGTTGATGCAGGGCACAGTAAAGAAGAAAATTGGTCTGGGTAAAGACAGATTGTTGAGGATCTGAAGATGCTTTTTATGATGTTGATAATAGGACTCTTCAATACATACCACGGCAAGGGAATCAGGTGGCACATGTTCTTGCTAAAATGGGATTGCAGGCTGATGTAGATTCAATTTGGATAGAAGAGGGACCAAGAGAGATTTTGGAATGTATTGTTCATGACAAGTTGTGGTCTACTCTTTGATTATTGAAATGTCTGTTGTTTTCTTTTTTTTAAATGAAAGTCAATAGAATATTGTTTTGTATTGAAATCACAGTTGTTCTAACTCCTGAGAGATTAAACATGTCTAATCAATAAAGGAATCTTCGTTACCGAGGTGCAATGGGCAGTGATGTTGTTCATGGCATTGTAATATAGGCAAAAATGTAAAATCGTGTGTGCATTTGATTGAATATTGCAGTAACTGTTCTTAGAGTACATCCAGAATTAGAGCTGCTGGGGAAAATGAAGAAATGAGTCGTCCTTCCAAAATTGTATGAGACTGGGAAAGAAAGTTCTTGGCTTGAGGCATATATTAATCTCTCAACCATGATTTTAATGTAAGATGCTGATTGACATTAAAAACATATATATATATATATATATATATATATCTCCTTTGGAATGCTTATAAATAACGCCTCTGTGCCCATTGGAATACCCAATTCCATAGAGGTAAAACTGAATCCTCTTAGACAAACATAAGTAAGGAGAGATCAATGAAAACCCGACACTACTAATTTGCCGCATGCTAGGTTAGGTTGTTTGTCGTAGGAATTAATCGGCTAATTCCTCACAATGATTAGGGTTAATATAATTAATTGGACACTCAAAACATTTAAAATTTACATGTTACTGTTCAAAATAAGATTTTAGCATTAATTTAGATAGAGTGGTGTTAATGGGGGACCCAACAATTTTAAGAGACTCTAGTTCTACGTAACCCTCCCCTGGCAACTTGTATCTTCCACATTACTCCATCCTGATGCATTCAACATGTACAACGCTTCCACCAATTCATTTTGCAGTATTTCTTCATATCTATAAGGCCTGTGCAAAAAACCTGCTGGACTGATCAACCTGCACAACCTGATTCAGTCAAACCCGCTAAAGTCAAGTTGAGTAAATGTCGGTTTCGACAGCCATCCAACCTAACCAATGTCAGACGACATTTGGACTTGACTCTTAAAATGTGTTTTAATTAAGCTTGTCTTTCACTTCTGCACCAAATCGTAACCCCCGCCCCTTCATCTCCTTGTCGTTCTTCCTATGTTCCCCTTTCTTATCATTTGGTTTTGGTTCTATAGAGCAACACAAAGACCGATACTTCTACCTCTTATACAAAGCACTCACTACAATACAGTTGTAGATTTGGCGTTGTGCCCCTGTCTGGCATTATGAACCAAACTTTCTCGTCTAAGATCCCCAAAAAACCCTCTTTTGCACTGGTAACAGCGAAGAATGAAGCAAACAATGAAAGGAAGAAAAAGTAAAGCCCCTATCGAAATCCATTGCGAGATCTCAATTGCATTTAGAGTACAGTAATAGCAATTGTAGGGAAGCTTATTTCATGTCCATGGTGGTCCTAGATGCTGTCTCAGGTTCTCTCTCTCTCTCTCTCTCTTCTCCTCAAGTTCTTTTTCTCATTCTAATTCAAAGTTGAAAACTCCATTTCAAGGTACATAACTCTCAAAAACTCCCAATCAGCCCCAAATTTAAGCCCTCAAAAGAGATACTTTGCCAAAATCAATTGTTGAAGAAAACTCAGACAGACCAATACTAAAAAGGGGGCAGAAATTGAATGATAACCCTCCTTATCTGACAGGTCGAATATAAATGCTTATTTCTTATATGTTTCACTTTCTTTGACTTCCAATTGGGTTTGCATTTCTGTTGAAATCTTCTATACCCTTGTTTGAAGGTTGAGTTCTACTTCAGTGATAGCAATCTCCCAAGGGACAATTTTCTCGAGAAGTCCATCAGTGAAAGAGATGATGGATGTATCCTTACTCTTCAATTGATTATGTCTTTAATAATAATCTCACCCTCTGTTTGTGTTCGTGTGTTTGCATGTAAAATATGTACACATTTATGTGTATGTATTTATATGTTTTATCTCTCCCTCAGTTCCCAAGCATTCTCCTTGCTTTCGACTTTAAATCATGCACCATTTCTTTTGGTGGGAACTTGAAAGTGTTCCTTGCAAATATTATCTTGGTGTAAAAAGATGTTTCAAGGTCACTTAAAAACAAAGAAAAAAGAAAAAAAAAAGGTAATGTAAAACAAACCTGACTGCATTATGACCTGACCCGAATGGACTGTGTCAGGTTGGGTTGGTGCCTTCTAATTGTCAAGTCGGGTTGGGTTGGAACCAAATTTGGCTTGGGTTGGTCAAGTTGCAAGCCTAATATCTATAGCATGGCAAGCAAGCTCCTAAAATGAACAAAAGATTGAAGTGCTTGAATGGGGTAGCATGAAGAGCAAATGTTAAGAAGCTATATTGAACTCTTATGATATTATGCATCGTTCTTCGTAGAAAACAATGCACCCTGAACTCCACCAGCCATGGTCAATCATGGACTAGTCACCAAATATATCAATCATTCAATACCTCAAGTAATGTATCAAAGATTTTTGCAATGAGCAACAGTGCATCATTCTTTAAATGATTATTTACGACGGAAAATAAAAAAATGCCTTGTTGGAGAAAAAAAATGACAATTTGTTAATACTAATTGTTCAAACATGTTTAAAAAACATTGGCCAAGGAAAAATGACTACTTCAGTTATTTATTTTTACATGTTTCCTTGACTATAAATATTTATGGGAGATTTGTGATCAGTACTCATGACTGACAAGCTGGTTGAACCAACAAAATATATTGCCAATATTATTTTCATGAATTCCTTGGATTCATAGTTGAGGAAAGCTAGCGAGTTTGGTTTACGGATAAACGCAATTCATTGAATGCAGAATTGTTGAACAATGAACAATGAGTGAATTAGGTGAAATTACAATCTACACCTCACAACCATCACAATTATCCTTTTTTTTTTTATGGAAAACCTTTCATTAAAAGTATATCGGCAGTACATTGGTCTCTCAGTCCAAAAGACTAGAGCAATTACATTAGGGAATGATCCCTAACATAAGCTGATATCACAAAGGACAATCACAACTTATGACCTGAAAAAATAAGTCAAATTCTAACTTTTCTAGCTCCCTAACACACAAATTCATTTGTGGCAAACATGGTCTTGTCCACCGCCTCCAGACTAACCGTCTGGATAGCATCTCCCTATCTTAGAAAATGGACCTCCTAACAAAGCTCCCCCTCCCATGGAGTGAAGCACAAAACTCTACGGACCCCTGGCCCTAGAGACTAGTCTTACTATTTATAGATTTTTATTTTTTAACCTAAAAAGCAACATATAAAAACAACATTACAACATTAAAACAATAAAATGCATTAAAAAAAGGTCCTTCAACCAACTGTCATAATGATGGACTTTGCACAATTGTCAGTTTGCCAACCCACGCCTCGAAAAAATATGCCCATCCATATCTGTTCCCCGACAAACACCCACATTTTCTATACTTTTTGGGTAGCTAACATGCATGCCTCCCCCCTCACCACGGCTTGTAACTCGGAGAGCAGACACAACGGCACTAGCCTCGTACTGTTGTTGTCAGTCGTATACCAGTCAACCACCGTGGTGCTTGACTGTGAGCTTTTGAGTTGCATGGTGACAGTCACTCTTGGTACTTTGTCTTCGTGTTTTAGTTCTATTGCATGGTGCTTTGTTAATGATGCTTTATCTCAAATTGCAGTTGGGATTAATGGAACCTAGTGGTACTATACGTTCATCGTGGTCTAAATCAATTCCCTTTGTGATGCATTTGGATGGCTCTATACCTCCAATTTTGGATAGCCCTAGTCCTAGTGGTCACCCTCCTATCACACATAAAAAATCTTGGGGCAGATCAGAAATATGGCAGCATTTTACTAGGATTAGGGACGCATTTAGGACCATTCTACCTTCTTTGTGGTGGGCTTCACCTAGTTACTTCTAACCTCGATTAGCCTTCTAGCTCTGAGTGAGGCTTCCTGCATGAAGGTTCACATCTAGGTGGGTGTTTGGCGATTCTTTATGGCAATTAAAGGAAACTTTGTCAAAATTCATGTTGTTCTCTATCACATTTGAGATGTGTTGTAAAGGTGGTGCAGAGGAGACTTCGTGGTTGAGCTATTCAATGGTCTTTCCTATCTTAGGACTTTTCATGCAGTCCATGTTTCGTTACAACATCTTGACTCATTCCCATGATTGGGATGGATCAGGGCCTCTCACTCAGGCTTCGTGAGTGAAGGGCATTTCTCTTTGCCTAGGCTCGTTCTAGTTCAGGAGCATCCTTTCTGAGTAATGAGGGGGAAAGGGGAGCCCTAGTCTAGGTCAGGTGTCCTTGTCATGTTCAACTCAAGCTCGACACATCGCTACCACCTTTGACTGGGGCTTGGATCATGAAGGAAAAGCCTCAATTTTCCTCTTCAACATGGAGATCTTTGTCTACAACTTCCATGTGCACATCTTAGTTTGTGTGGAGATGGTTTTGACTCTAGGCTGGCTTCCCCGATGGTCATGTGTGAGTCGAAGATCCAGATGTGCACAAGACGTGCACACCCTCTTGTCTTCACCTCCTTTATACTTCTGGAATGGTGCCTCTAGGCACCCCGCTGAGTATGACTTTGTTGACGAATTATTTTCCTTCGTGAATATATATGTTTCTTTCTTCTTGTAATGTTCCTTGTGAAGATGTCATAAACTTCCTCTTTGTAAAGATTTTCACAGTTGATGAATAAAATGTTCTTTGCTTATGTTCTTACATTTTGTTGCCTTTATTTTCTTATCATCCATTTGTGTTTTGCATGAGCCCTTTAAGCGCTGCTCAGTGTCGATTCCTTGATGGCATTGTTGATGTCGAGGACTTGGCTTTTCTTTCATCTTGGTGAGTGAGTGACTTCCATACTGTGAGGGTGGGCTGGGGTGTTCTGAATCACCTCACCTTGTTGAAAGGGACCAAGGGGCACGTGAAACTGGGCTCACTGAGATGCTTTGATGGAGGTCGATCAACACTTAGGCTGAACTTGCCTCGTTGACTCTCGCACTTAGCGAGAAAGGGTCAAGTGACATGTAAGGCTGGGCTCGCCCAAATACTCTAATGGGGGTCGAGCATCATGTGAGGTCGAGCTCACCTCATTGATCCTCATGCTTAGCGAGAGGGGGCTGAGCCTGATGTAAGGCTGGGCTCACCCAAATAATCTGACAGAGGTCGAGTGGGGCGCAAGATGAGCTTACCTCATTGACCATCGCGCTTAGCGAGAGGAGGCGAATGGAATATAAGGCCGGGCTCACCTAAATATTCTAAAAAAGGTTGAGCGGCTCGTAATCCAAACTCACCTCATTGGCCCTCATGCTTGGCGCGAGGGTTCGAGCAGCATCTAAGGCCAAGCCCGCTAAAATACTTTGACAGAGGTCGAGCAGCATGTGAGGCATAACTTGCCTAGTTAACGAGAGAGGGTCGCGGGTCATGTAAGGTCGGGCCCGTCCCAATACCTTGATGGAGGTCAAGCGGCATGCAAGTCAAGCTCGCCTTATAAAACCTCGCACATGGCGAGAGCAGACTGAGCGGCACGTAAGATCGGGCTTGCCTATATACTCTGACAGACGTTTGAGTACGCTACAAAAGTCAAACCACAATATGGATAATCATTGATGTTCACTAACTTGAGATGTTTGGCCGATGTTGAGTGAAGCTCTGAGCTATTATCCATTGGAGGAGACAATCGTTTTAAAGTTGTGACGGATAGTCTTGGGACTATTCCACACTCCACTGAGGGAGGGGTAGAGATGCCTTAAACAACGCTCTCCCCAATGGTCCCCCCCGGAGGACATAATTAGTCAATGGCTTTGGAGCTAGATTACTCTTCATCGTTGTGGGATAGGGTAATTTGTTCAGATAGCCTCAGGACTGGGTCATCTCTCCTCCACTGGGGAGGTTGTGTGACACCCCAGATTCCGCTTGGGATCGGATGGACATCTGAAGCGTCGGGACATGTAACACAAGGTTACCTACCCCCGTTCATGACATATAAGATGCAATGTTCCTAACATGCATCTAGCATTATGCAATACTCACAGCGGATAAACTTTTTTTCTTTTAGCAATACTATGCACCAAACTTATAATATCCCAAATAGTTAAATCATAACCAAGCATACTTAACAAAATAAACATCCACGATTTCAGTACGAGTCTTAGAAGACTATAACCTCAAAAGCATGGGAGACCAGACTCCATATTTACATTACCAAAATACACTATTGAGGAAGTTCGGCGAGTAACTCGTGTAACTCGACTAACAAGGCCAGAATACTGTCCAAAAACTAGCTATGGAAGCTATAAGCTCCACGTCGTGTCTGCGGCGTCTAGTCAACCTCCTTCAGTCTACCAATGTCTGCTCCCTGCTCTGATCCTAACACATCGCCTACCATTCGGGGGGAATGGTAGTTGGGACTACCACGGTGAGATTTGATTATAAATCTCAGTAAGTTAACAGGAAACTCCGACACAGGTTAAAGATGCGTGAATGGCAGTAAAAGCATAAATGCATAATTAAAGTCATAAATAAGCATAGTATAACTTGACATATAGCATGGCATGACTGACATAACCTGAACTGAAACGTGAACTTGACTTGACATGACATGAACTTGAACTTAAAATATAACATGGGTTAGCAACATAACATGAACGTGAAGTTGAAACATAACATGGACTTGAATTATAGTATGAACGTGAACATACATAACATAAACATGAACTTGAATTTGACATAAACCTGAGCATAACATGACATAAACGTGAACTTGAGGCATAATGTAAACATGAACATAACATAACATGAACGTGAACATGAGTCTTGAAGAGTAAGCACGTTCTCCTCCTTGGGGAAGATCGGGTTAGCATTGGACTAGTCACACCTGTTGACCCTCACGTAGAGGTAGTCTGTTCGGATAGTTTGTGACTAGACCTGCTCTTGTTTGTCAATGCTCACGAGAAGGGTAAATTGTTAGGTAGCCAAGGGCTGGCATGCACTCTGCCATGGCTGGGATAAAGCAGCCTTTTGTTATTACACCCTCCCTTTGTTACCCTACAGGGAGGTAATTAGTCGGTGAAGATTCAATGTTGAAGGCGACATTGTAGGCGAGGATTATTGTGAAGGAAGATTTTCTCCTTGAATTCTTGAAAAAATTCTAACGTCTTCCACTAAAATAGAGATCATTCATTAGAAAATGAAATTTACAAAATTGTAGGTGGGATTGGGTTGCTTCTTTGTTTTTCCTATATGCGCCCTTTGTTGAAGAAATGAAAATAGTTTGATGAATTGAGAGGAATGCTCCAGACCAAACAACAATGGTGAACGGACGAAATTACTTTTCTAATTTCTCATCCGCAAAACACATAGCCCCTTTTTTTTGTTTCTTAGCATAAATGCCAAAAATAGAAAGACAACAAAGGAGACCAACTCTGTTCACTATTTCACTATACATAAATGCAGACTTTTGTCCACTACATTCCTAGCTAATTTCAACAAGGACTTGTTGTGTCATGCACCCACCATTGCTCTTTGTTCTTACTAATCTAATCACAGAAGCTGCACTCCACAAGGTGCACTACCTAATGCACCACTCAACTCTTGGACAATAGCTATCAGCTGCAAGTTCTTCATTGAAGTTTATGACTCCCCATCAAGATGGGCATAGATGTTTATGGTGTCCATCTTGGATAGTAGAAAATAGAAAGTAGCAGCAAGAAGGGCCTTGGTGAACATTTCTACTAGTTGAAATTTGGAGGCTATGTGCACAAGTGTAAGAACCTTAGACAACACTTTTTCCCTAAAAAAGTGGCAATCCAATTCAATATGTTTAGTCCTCACGTGGAACACTGGATTCTTGGTCAAGTGGATTGTTAATTGGCTATCACAATACAAGAGTGATGGCTTAGGATGGTCTATGTTAAAGTCTTTGAGTAGAGAGATTACCCACACACAATTTCACAATTGGTATGGGTCAAGGCCCTATACTCTGCCTCTGCAGAAGATCGAGAGATAGTGGCCTATTTCTTTGACTTCCAACTGATCAAGGAGTCTCCACTGAAGGTGCAAAAACCCACTTATGGACCTTCTGGTTTCTAGGCAAGCTACCCATTTAGAGTCCCTAAAGGCCCTTTATGTGCAGAGTTAACTGTGAAGAGAGGAAAATGCCTTGTCCTATAGAGCGCTTCAAATACCTTAGGACACTATGAGCTACAACCATGTGCATCTAAGATGGCTTGTCCATGAACTAGCTAAGAATGCTAACAGCATATGTAATTTTTGGTAGAGTTATGATTAAATAAATTAACCTTCCAATCAGTCTCCTATAACCTATTGCACCAGTTAGGAAGTCTGAAGATGAATGTGACAGCTTGTAATTCATTTCAATTGGAGTGTTGGCTGGTTTGCATCCAAGCAGACCAGCATCTTCAAGGATTTCCAAGTTATATTTTCTTGGACATATGTAAATACCTGAAGTTGATCTGGCAATCTCCAATCTTAGAAAATATTTTAAGCTACCAAGGTCCTTAATCTTAAATTGAGAGTGGAGGTGTGCCTTTATGCAATCAACAGCAGCCATGTTAGAGCTTCCAATAATTATGTCATCCACATAAATTAACAAAGCCACAAATCCTGATCTGCCATTCCTTGTAAATAAAGCATAATCTGACTTAGATTGTTGGAAGCCAATTGAAATCAAGGAAGAGGAGAATTTTGAATACTATTGGCTTGAGGCTTGCTTAAGCCCATAAAGAGACGTGTGCAACTTACATACTAGTCTCTTAGATTCCTTGTAAATAAAGCATAATCTGACTTAGATTGTTGGAAGCCAATTGAAATCAAGGAAGAGGAGAATTTTGAATACTATTGGCTTGAGGCTTGCTTAAGCCCATAAAGAGACGTGTGCAACTTACATACTAGTCTCTTATCCTTATAATGTGAATGCTCCCTTTGAATTTTATAACTTGGAGGCAAGTCCATGTATCAATGTGACTTAGACTGTTGAGCCCTAAATGTCACAATGGACAATTCAAAAGGAGCTAAGGCGCAAGAGGTACTCAGATTGAAAGATTTTCTTTTCTGTTTAGCCAAATGGCAAACAATGCATTGCATATCTTTGTCAATTTTTACATTGAGAACACAAGATTGAATTACATTCATTCTTAGTTAAGAAGTCTATCCTAATCTAAAGTGCCAAAGATCAAATCCCTGCTAGCTATTTGCTTGGAAAACATGACTAGAAACTAGCTGGTTAACAGTGTGAATAGAAGGAAGTGAACTACTGACTGTATTGCAACTAGGTGGACTGGAAATGAGAAAATAAAGGCCATTGTATACCCTAGCAAGTCCAATCATCATCCATGAAGAGAGGGCCTATATGAAGCAAAGTTTACATAGAAAAATAAGGCAAAGAGAGGTGCTATGAGTGAGCTTACAAACAGAGATTAAGTTGAAGGTGAAAGCGGGTACATAGAGTATATTATTGAGAGTTAAGGAATCTGATAGCTTCATAGTCCCAATGTGAGTTATCTTGACTTGAGTTTTGTTGGGTAATTTAACAAAAGATTGCGTCTCACAAGTGCTAGTAGTGAGAAGTGAGGTAGAATAGACCATATGGTCTGTGGCTCCAATATCAAGTATCCAAGGTGTAGTTTGTGAGTTACTTGACTGGTGATGTAAAAGAGAGGTAAAATGTTCATTTGCAGAAAAAATGGAAAAATTTGGTAAGGTACAAGCAACAGATGGGTGCAAGTTTGTACCTGCCATGTTAAAGGAGTGAGGGGCACTAGTTGTGGTATCTGCAGGCTTGTCTTGGTTAGGTGATGGAGGGTTACCAACATTGAGTTGTGATGTCTTAGCATTGACATGTGCATGGAGCTGTTGAATCTAAGCTTCAGTAATGGGCAACTGTGACCCTTCTTTTTCATGATTCTATGATGTAACTTAGATTTTAGAGTGCCCAGCTAAATGCATTCCAGATGAGAATCTTCCTTTTGATTTAGTAAACTTGAAGTTGGAAGGAAAACGAATAAATAGATATCACTTGTCTTTAGTGTGTCCACTCTTACCATAGTGGTAACAGGTTATAGGAGACTGAATGGAATTTGTCCACTTGTCTTGAGTGTGTCCACTCTTACCACCAAGCCAAATTGCTAACATAGGACAAAAGGGTGAAATTGTTCTTGAAATCCATTTCTTAATTATTTAAGATTGCATCATGTTTCTATTAAATTTTCTAAGCCATTTCTAGTCTCTTGGTAGCCTAGGAAAGAAAATGGCTAGGATAAAATTTGATATTGATGGCTCCTATAATATGCATAATCCAGGATTAGCAGGAATCGTGAAGGGAAGATGATTTTTGCCTTTTTTTCTAAGTCTAAGATACAGAATAAACACATGATTTGCTTAGATATCATGAGCTATGCACTAGGGCTTGTTGTATTGCCATTGTTTTGGCATGTTTGAGGTTGCTATATATTGAGACTGATGTTGTTTTGTCTACAAATTGGATTCGAGACTCTTCCTCATCCTCTTCACTATGGAAGTATTACAAAAATTGGGAAGAAGTGGTAGAACTCTATAAGTTTCTAGGTGGTATATCTCATGTATTTAGAGAAGGAAATGGTGTAGCCGAGATTCTTCATCAAAGTATGGGCCAAATGGGGTCTGCTTCCTATGTGCTACATCGAGATACTGATGGGCACTAAGGTGGATCAAGTCCTAAAGATTCTTTTCAATTTCCAGATGGGCCAATTACAAGGTCAAGAGCTAAGAAGATCAAGGAAACAATGTAAGGATTAATGCAATCCACTTGGGACAAAGCTAGCAAGACGTCAACATTTAAAATTGGCTTGAAAGAAGGAGAACCAGTTTTGATCCATTTGATATAAGCTATGGAAGAGAGCAACATGACCTAGGAATTATTATTTGGGCTTATTATTATGTTTATGAGATTGAGGCTTTGGACCTATTTAATTTACATAAGGGCTTTTTGAGGAAGTTATTTTATGAACTAGGGTTTTATGTTATGCACTAAGGGGGTGCTGGCCAAGGGGGTCCTTTTGGGCATCTTAGTTTTGGTTAGGGCATTTTGGGAAGGCTTTTATTTTGTTTTGTCAGGGTATGTTTTGGGGAGGGTTATTTAAAGAATATGTAGCCGCCCATTGTAAAGGTTAGACTATTGAATGAATTTTCATTGTGAGTTTAGTTTATCTCCTCTTGTTATTGAATAAACTTTTAAACTTATCAAAGGCAACCCAACCTTTGTTGCATTCATGGGTTGGTTTTCAAATTGATTGTGCATTCAAGGGATTTCAATCCTACGGGTTCATATCATTTGGTATCAGAGCCAAGTTCCAATTCAGGTCTAGTTCTATCTTTAATTCTTGCATCTTTAGTTCTAACGCTTCATTGTCTCAGGGTTGCAAAAAAAAAAAAAACAAGGTTGCCTAAATTCTTTTGATTAGGGCTACCGTGTTCTTCATCGTTAGGGCTGTTGAATTGCTTTATCTAGGGTTTGGCCAAATTCCATTGCTTCATTTTAAGGTTTATTGCATTTTTGAGTTGTCAATTGCTTGGAGTGTCGTTTAATTAATTCCCTTCTAATTCCTTGTCAATTTTTGTGTGTTTGAATTTAGTTGTTTGATTTTCATAATTGAATACTTATGCTTATTATTCAAGAAATCAAATTTGTGTTTATTCCTAGTTTGAATTCAATATCATTTTTGATTGTTTTGTGTTTGTTCTTACGTTTATTCAGTTGGTGAAAAGAAAAGAAAAAAAAATTCAAAAGAAAAAAGAAAGAAAGAAAAGAAAATGTAGCATATTCAAAGATTGTTACATAGTTACAACAAAAGAGAAAGAAAGAAATTTGTTGATTGAGCCTTATCTTCAAAGGGGCTGACTTGCTCTTATTACATCATTCTAGTTGGTATCTTGTCTCATAATTACTCTTTTCCTCATACAAATTCCTTTAGTCTCATGTCATTTTATTCCTTCCTTGTTTCTTGTATCTATTACTGGTTGGAATAATATAAGGTTAAGTCTTGATTTAGTTCAATTAGTTCTTAAAGAACTTGAACAGGAAAACTATTGAGGTAAAAGACAAGAGAGTGTGAGACTATTATTGGGAAAACGCCAATTTAAGAGTGAAACACTAGTGGAGTATCATTATTTGAGTGTGTAAATACGTAAGGGAGAATGTGAGGTTTTTACCACTGATAATCTTTTTGTGCAGTGCATTACGATGTTTCATAAGAGTGACTCATCACTAAAGGGGGTGGTAGATAACACATTCTTTGTGTTGCAGGCTATGCAACAACAATTTGAATGGTTAAATTTGGTGTTGGTGGAAGTTGAGGATAGGATGGATCAACAAGATGCAGTCATTAAAAATCTGTATGGAGGGGGAGATAGGAGGAGACATGAACCTAGTATTGAACATGAGAATGAGAATGAAGAGTATGGTGAGTCTCTTATTGAGACGTGCTCTCAATACACAAATTAAGGTAGATGATACGGAGAAACAGAAAGAGAACATCTTTCATACTAGATCCCACACCAACAACAAAGTATGAAGTATAATCATTGATGTGGGAGTTGTACTAATGTGGGTAACACTACTTTAGTTGAAAAATTGAATTTACCTACCTTGAAACACCCTAAACCATACAAGTTGTAATGGTTGAATGATTGTGGGGAGATTAGGGTAAATAAGAAAGTGCTAGATTTTTTTTTTCAATTAGGAAGTACAAAATGAGATGCTTTGGGATGTAGTGCCTATGCATGCTGGCTATATTTTGTTGGGGAGGTTGTGGCAATATGAAAGAAGTATGATCTATGATGGGGTCAGGAACATGTATAGTTTTGTCAGGGAGGGCAAAACAATCAAGTTTGCTTCTTTAACTCCAACATAGGTCCGTAGAGACCAATTGAAACTAAAAAGTGAAAGTGAGATTGAGCAAAAAAAGAGTGAGGCCGAAAATCAGAGAGAAACAAAAATAGAGAGAAAAGCAAAAAGAGAGTGAAAAGAAAAGAGAGAGTGAAGAAAATGAGAGAGAAAAAAAAAGGAGGATGAGGCCGAAACATTAAAAAAAAAAAAGAGTGAAAAAGAAAATAGAGAGGTGGCCAAGAGTAAAGAAAAAAGAGTGGAGCCACGAGAGAAAAAAGAAAGAGAGCCTGCACAGAGAAAAGGAAAAATAAAAGTGAGTTTTTATGCAAAAGGGAGTGAGGTTAAGAGGGCTTTCTTAGCAGATCACCCTATGATTTTTCTTATTTACAAAGAATCTTATCCTAATCTTGATGAAACTAACCAATCTCTTCCTAGTTTGGCTGTTTCTTTGTTGTAGGAGTTTGATGATGTATTCCCAGGGGAGATGCCGAAAGAGTTGTCGCCCATTAGAGTTATTGAGTATCAGATTGATTTTGTACCTGGAGCTGCTATTCCAAACCAATAGGAGTAATGTAGAGGAGACAAAGAAGCTTCAAAGGCAAGTTAGGATTTGATGAGCAAGGGGTATGTGAGGGAGAGCATGAGCCCATATGCAGTACCAGTGCTTCTAGTGCCAAAGAAGGATGGGACGTGGGTGATATACATTGATTGCAGGGTGGTCAACAATATTACGGTGAAGTATTGTCATCTCATTCATAGATTAGATGATATATTTGATGAATTGCATGGCTCATGTATTTTTAGTAAAATAGATCTTAAAGTGGGTATTATCAAATTAGAATGAAAGAGGGTTATAAATGGAAAATTGCTTTTAAGACTAAGTATTGGCTTTATGGATGGTTGGTTATGCCATTTGGACTTACAGATGCCCCTAGTACCTTTATGAGATTAATGAACCATGTCCTAAGTGTGTTCATAGGCAAGTTTGTGATCGTGTACTTTGATGATATCCTAGTATACAACAATGACTTAAATGAACATACTGAGCATTTGACATATGTGTTTGATGTGTTGAGATGTGAAAAGTTGTATGCTAATTTTAAAAAATGTACCTTTTGCATGGAAAAAATTGTTTTTCTTGTTTATGTTATTAGTACAAAAGGCATTGAGGTAGATGAAGAGAAATTCAAGGCCATCAAAGAGTGGCCAACGCCTAAGAGCATCATTGAGGCAAGAAGCTTTCATGGCTTAGCTTGCTTTTATAGGCGTTTTGTTAAAGACTTTAGTACTATTGTTGCACCACTCACTGAAGTAATTAAAAAGAATGTTGGATTTCATTGGGGGCTAATCAAGAGAATTCATTTACTACTATTAAAGAAAGATTGTGCTTTGCACTTATGTTAGCATTACCTGATTTTAACAAAGTTTTTGAGATTGAATGTGATGCCTCAGGAATAGGGATTGGAGCCATTTCAATGCAGGATAGGCAGCCCATAGCATTCTTCAGTGAGAAGCTAAGTGGGACAATCCTGTAGTACCCCACTTATGACAAACAACTTTATGCTCTTGTTCATACTTTAGAGACTTGGTAGCACTACCCATGGCCTAGGGAATTTGTGATCCACACCGATCATGAATCATTGAAACTTCTCAAGGGTCAAGTAAATTAAATAAGAGGCATGCTAGATAGATGGAATATATTAAGACCTTTCCATATGTCATCCGTTAAAAACAAGGTAAGGAGAACGTTGTTGTTAATGCTTTATGCCTGAAGTATGTCCTTCTTACTTCTATGAGTGCCAAAATGCTTGAGTTCGAATATGTGAAAGACATGTATGTCGATAATGCTGATTTTTCTGATGTGTATATGGCATGTGATAAGGCGGCATTTTGTAAGTTTTAAAAACATGATGGTTATCTGTTTAAAGAAAATAAACTGTGTGTGCCAAGTTGTTCTATGCATGAGTTATTGGTGCGTGAGTCACATGATGGGAGATTAGTATGACACTTTGGCATCAAGAAAACCTTAGACATTTTGCATGAACATTTCTTTTGGCCTAGAATGAGAAAAGACGTCACTTGCATTTGTGGCAGGTGTATTACATGAAAAAATGCCAAATCTAAGGTTTTGCCACATGGGTTGTATACACACTTACCCATTCCTAGTGAGCCATGGTCGACATATCTATCGATTTTGTTTTGGGGTTGCCAAAATAAAAAGGGGTAGAGATTCTATTTTTGTGGTTGTGGATAGATTTAGTAAAATGACACATTTCATTCTATGCCATAAAATAGATGATGCCACAAACAAAGCTGAGTTATTTTTCAGGAAGATAGTGCGACTTCTTGGTATGCCTAGGAGTTTAGTTTTTTTATGGGATGTTAATTTCCTTAGCTACTTTTGAAAAGTTTTGTGGGGAAAACTGGGTACTAAACTTTTATTTTTCACTACTTGTCATCTACAAACTGATGGACAAACTGAAGTAATCAATAGGACCTTAACTCAACTCTTACGCACTGTTGTTCATAAGAATTTAAAAACTTGGGATGATTATTTGCCACTTATAGAGTTTGCATACAATAGGACTATGCATACTACTACTATTTACTCTCCTTTTGAAATTGTTTATGGGTTTAATCCACTTACTACTTTAGATTTAATGCCTTTACCTGTTAATGAAAGGAGTAGTTTGGATGGCCAAAACAAGGCCGAGTTAGTAAAGTCAATTCATAAGAGGGTATGGCTTCAAATTGTTCAAAAGAATAAAAATTTTGCTTTCCAAGCCAATAAAGGGTGAAGACATGTCATCTTTGAACTAGGAGATTGGGTTTGGGTTCATATGCGCAAAGAAATATTTTCAACCCATAGGAGGACTAAATTGCATCCTAGAGGAGATGGACCTTTCCAAATCCTTGAGAAAATT
This sequence comes from Carya cathayensis, assembly GCA_011037825.1. NCBI lineage: Eukaryota > Viridiplantae > Streptophyta > Magnoliopsida > Fagales > Juglandaceae > Carya > Carya cathayensis. The sequence goes on along the minus strand of QGSO01000162.1, from coordinate 1,578,586 downwards.
AATGATAATACCTATGAAGTGGATCTTCCATATGAGTATAATGTTTCTACTACTTTCAATGTTTAAGATCTTTCTCATTTTAATGTAGGCGAAGATTCGAGGTTGAATCCTTTTTAGGAGAGTGGGAATGATGGGCATCAATGTGGACTCAAGTCTTAAAGATCCTTTGCAAATTCCAGATGGGCCGATTACAAAGTTAAGAGCTAAGAAGATCAAGAAAGCAATGCAAGAATTGGTTCAATCCACTTGGGACGAAGCTATCAAGACTCCAACATTCAAGATGGACTTGAAAGAAGGAGAACCAGTTTTAATCCATTTGATACAAGCTATGGAAAATGGTAATATGACTTAGGATTTGTTATTTGGGCATATTATTATGTTTATGAGATTGAGGCTTTGGACTTGTTTAATTTACATAAGGGCTTTTTGGGAAAGTTATTTTATGTTATGCACTAAGGGGGCATCGGCCAAGCAGGTCTTTTTGGGAATCTTAGTTTCGGCTAGGGCATTTTGTGAAGGCTTTTATTTTGTTTTATTAGGGTTTGTTTTTGGAGGGATATTTAAAGCATCTGTAGCTGCCCATTGTAAAGGTTAGACTATTGAATGAATTTTCATTGTAAAGGTTAGATATGTAGCTGCCCATATCTATAATAACAAGATCAATTTCAAACACGTTTTTCATCTCTGGTATTTATTATCAAAATCGATGTATTTAAGTGTGCCTCTCTCTCTCTCTCTCTCTCTCTCTCTCTCTGTGTATGTATTCACGGAATAAATATGAAGTTGATAATTGTGATTGCTGATTGAGCTGAGTTATTGCATATTTTAATACATTTAGAACTAATATATTTTAATTCTTTCATTACATTATCATTGGTTTTATATCGAAAAATGATTAAGATGAATAAATCTAAGTTGTGATTTAAATTGATTAATAGCATGAATTTATGCTTAATTTTACCATTTCTGATTACTATGGAGTTTGGTCCATATCGCTCGAGCTGAGGCATTGGCCACTCGAGCGAATTCAGGCAGATTCAAATGCACGAATGCCGCTCGACAGTGAGTTCGAGCAGGTTACGGGAAAGGAATTCGCTCGAGCGGAGGCATTGGCCGCTCAAGCAAAGTCAAATAGAGTTGAACGCTCAATGTCTGTTCGACACACAGCTCGAGCAAACATCGTATTTTACAGATCTTGGGTTTTTCCACCGTTAGGGTATATATACGAGATTTTATATCATATGGCCGTACTTTTGGACTGAAAAACACTATTGGATTACAAGAAACACTTAGAATTTATTTTTACCTTTTGTCTTTCACTCAACTTCGCTAAGGGGGATTCTCTGGAGCAATCATTCATGCAGCAACACATAAATTTTTCTGGAGCACTCACTCACACTGCAGCATATTGAAGAACTCCTTGAAGGGTCCAATTGCTGCTACAGCCCAGCCTCCTCCACTGCTTCCAATCTTCATCTCCATTCAATTGGCTTGATCTTTTCATTCCCTACTTGTTATTTAATTTTAGTTTTAAGTTTATGGAATATTTTTTAGATTTTTGGCTTAGAAGTTTGAACAATTTATTTGTTATTTATCTATTTCATGGTATTTATTTTTCTCGCTTCGTTAAACTTTCATTTAATAGTGATTACAATTGCTATGGATTAATTTTGAGAATTTGTGATTTGAATACAAGGATGAACCCTAGAATCTTGATTTTAGGGCTTTTCAATTTTCAATTCGTATTTTGTCAATTACTTTCTAATCTAGTTTAATTCTTATCTTAGTTTTATTAATCTCTTAGTCTTTTACATTTCAATTCGACACTCAAAAATCTAAAAATATGAATCTAGTCCATGACTAGTGCCATTTTTCATTCTTGTTGCACTCTTCCATCCATTGCACATACCATCATCTTTATTTTCTCTTTTTGAAGATTTTTACCATTTTCAACTAGTTTGAGTTTAAGTAGCTTTTCCTAAGAAGATGATCTAGGAATTTATTCATAATTATTACGCGACATCCTCCTGCACTTGGGATAGCCTTTGTGCTACTCAATTTTGAGCGAGTCAAGTTTTTGGCGCCGTTACTGGGGAAAGTAATTTAACTTAAATTTAAACTCGTTATTTTTTTATGCTTTTTAAACTGATGTTTCATGTCATGGGTGAGAGACAGTTCAAATAGGCTGCTTAAAGTCACATCGAGTGTTGAGAGTAGTATACACAGCTTGGAGATAGATAGCTTTTCTGTCTTTACTATGAGTGAGTTAGGTGAGGATATTGAAATTGAACAAAACATGGCTGCTCCTGCACCACGCACTCTTAAGGATTATTTGCAACCCACTTGCACCACTACACCTTCATGCATTGTTTTACCCGAAAATACACCTATTTTTTCTTTAAGCATGGTATGATGTGAGTGATACCTCAGTTCCACGAGATGGATTCTGAGAGTCCTTACCAGCACTTGACAGCTTTTGAGTTGGCTTGCACTACTTTTATTACTAGGGCCGTTACTGATGAATTTATTAGACTTCGTTTATTTCCTTTCTCTTTAAAGGATAAAACGAAGGTTTGGTTTAATTCTTTGAGGCCTAATTCTATCTCTAGTTGGTCTGATACGCAGCGTGAATTCTTACAAAATTTTTTACCTTTTCAGAGAACTCTGTTTTTGCATGAGCAAATCAGCCAATTCAATCAGAAACCTGATAAGACTTTTCAAGTTGGTTGGGAAAAATTCAAAAATTTGGTAAACATCTGTCCACATCATGGTTTTGAATCTTCGAGGTTTGTGAGCTATTTTTACACTGGTCTCACTCCAGAATGCAAGCAGTTTGTTCAGACGATGTGCAACGGGGAATTCTTTAGCAAGGAACCTGATGAAGCACTATCATTTTTTGACTATCTTGTTGAGAGTGCACAACAGTGGAACACTCGTATTGATCGAGTGCCGTTAACAGCACAGCCACTAAGGGCTATTTCTGAAGGGGGTAGATATGAGCTTAAGGAAGACACTGATGTTCAAGCCCGAATAGCTACTTTAACTAGAAGACTGGAGGTCATGGAAATGGAAAAAGTGAAGGCTGTGAAAGTAGTAGAGGCATGTTCTATATGTGCTGATTCGAACCATAAAATCCAAGACTGCCCGATTATGCCAGTATTTCAAGAAAGTGGGTCTGAGCAAATGCAATCAGCTAACTGGGTTAACAGAGCACAAAATCAGCATTTTTCCAACACATATAATCCGGGGTGGAGGAATCACCCAAATTTCTCATGGAGAAATGATCAGCCTGGCCAGTCTCCACCAACTGCGCAGTAGCTATTTCATCAGGGTGCTCCTCAACACCAGTATCAGCCATATCAGAGTTCACAGAGTTATCCTTTTGTAGTTCCTCCTGGATTTCAGACAAAGTTATCAGCCTCCATCATCTGCAAAGAAGTCTCTAGATGACAGTATGGCACAGATGGCCAATACACTTAAGCAATTCATGCAGATTCAGGCCACCACAAATAATCAGAACACTCAGGCCATAGATGAGTTGCGAGGCACTATTAATAAGATGAGCACGACCTTGAGCAACCTAGAGAAAGGAAATTTTCCAGCACAGCCTCAGCCAAATCCTCAAGTATACAGGCAACAACAACAACAAGTACATAATGTCTCAGGAGATGTTATTGAGATAGCGAAGACCGTTCTTACTTTGAGAAGTGGGAAGGAAGTTCCCCAACCAGAGATGATTATGGACACACAGGTAATTGCTCCTACACCCGAAGATGTAACAGAAACTAATGAAGTTGAGAAAGAACTAGAGGTAGTGAGACCAGAGTTGAAGAAGCCTGTGAGTGTAGATGCTGAAACTAGTAGGGGGTACCAACCTGTGGTTCCCTATCCTCAGACATTGGCATATAGCCAAAAGAAAAAATACCACACTGAGATTCAGGAGATTTTCAAGCAAGTAAAGATTAATATTCCACTCTTGGATGCCATACAACAAGTGCCTTCATATGCAAAATTTTTGAAGGACTTGTGTACAGTAAAGAGGAAGCTGAATGTAAAGAAGAAACCTCTCCTAACGGAGCAAGTCAGTGCGTTGATATTGAGTGAGACTCCTCAAAAGTTTGGAGATCCCAGCTCTCCCAACATTTCCATTATGATCGGTGAATCAAGCATTGAGAGAGCTTTACTTGATTTAGAGAGTAGTGTGACCTTGCTACCATTCTCTGTGTATAAACAGTTGTGATTGGGTGAGCTGAAAAAGACCTCCGTCATGCTACAATTGGCTGACAGATCAGTTAAGGTGCCGAGGGGTATTGTAGAGGATGTGCTGGTCCAGGTGGACAAATTTTACTCCCCAGTGGATTTTGTAGTTCTTGATATGTAGCAGCCAGCCTCCACTATTTACCAAGCTCCTGTCATCCTTGGAAGACCATTTCTAACTATATCAAATGCTTTGATTAATTGCAGAAGTGGAGTTTTGAAGCTTACTTCTGGGAACATGGCACTTGAGTTGAACGTTTTTAATGTTTGAAAGATGCCACCACATTTTGATGACATAAGTGATTTGAATGCTGTGGAGAGTTTGACACCAACAGAATTTATTTGCTCAACTTCTCCTTTCTCTAATAATGATTCTATTTTTCAAACAACTGAATTTTTACTTGATGAAAAAATTGACCATATTGATGAAGATATCTTTGAATGTTTGGACTATTTTGCAGATTCTTCTTTACCACTTGAAATACAATTTGCAGGCGCAAGATGGAAACCCCAGTTTGAAACTCTACCATCACCAGGCATACTTAAATCTTCAAAGGAAAGTTCCCCAGTTGGAACTAAAACCACTTCCTCAAGATTTAAAGTATGTGTTTCTTGGTCTTGAAGAAGGCACTTTTCCTGTGATGATTTCCTCTAAGTTAAATCAGAAGGATGAAGCTTAGTTGATTGAAATCTTAAAAAAGCATCGAGGCGCAATTGGTTGGACAATAGCCAACATCAAAGGTATTGATGCTGTTGTTCGTACCCACAGAATCCATCTTGAAGATGATGCTAGACCTGTTCGTGATGCTCAACGTAGGCTCAATCCTACCATGAAGGAAGTTGTTAAAGAGGAAGTGCTTAAGCTGCTCGCAGTGGGTATCATTTACCCCATCTCAGACAGTAAGTGGGTAAGTCCAACTCAAGTGGTACCAAAAAAATTTGGTTTAACTGTTGTCAAAAATGATAAAAATGAGTTGATTCTAACTAGAATGGTTACTGGCTGGAGAATGTGCATTCATTATAGAAAACTTAATTCAGCCAGTAGGAAGGATCATTTTCCTTTACCATTCTTGGATCAAATTTTAGAAAGAGTGGCTGGTAATGCATTTTATTGCTTCTTGGATGGATACTCTGGTTATTATCAAATTGCTGTAGCACCTGAGGACAAGGAGAAAACCACTTTCACATGTCCTTTCGGCACTTTTTCTTTTACTAGAATGCTTTTTGATTTGTGTAATGCTCCAACCACTTTTCAGAGATGTATGATGAGTATTTTTTCTGACATGATTGATGATATTTGTGAAATATTCATGGATGACTTCTCTGTTTTTGAAAAATCTTTGGATAGTTGTTTGCATAATTTGGCACGTATTCTCCAGAGACGTGAGGAAAAAAATCTTTTACTTAAATGGGAGAAATGCCAATTTATGGTTACTCAGGGCATTGTCTTGGGATATATTGTATCTTCTGAAGGTATAAAGGTCGACAAGGTAAAAATTGAATTAAAATCTAAACTTCCTATCCCTAGGACGGTTAAGGATATTCGTTATTTTCTTGGTCATGCTGACTTTTATAGGCAGTTTATTCAAGGGTTCAGTTCTATTGCAAAACCTTTGTGCACTCTTTTACCAAATGATATTGGATTTGTTTGGACTGATGAGTGCAAAAAAGCTTTTGATACCCTTAAAACATTGCTTACCACTGCCCCTATTATGCAACCCCCGCAGTGGGACCTTCCCTTTGAAATCATGACAGATGCTAGTGATTATGCCTTAGGAGCTTTTTTGGGGCAACGTGTGGACAATAGACCTTTTGTGATTTATTATGCCAGTAGAACCTTGAATGATGCCCAGAAAAATTATACCACTACTAAAAAAGAATTGCTTGCAGTGGTTTTTGCATTTGATAAATTTCAGACTTACATTCATGGTTCTCTTGTTACTATTTTCACTGACCACTCTGCTCTTAAGTATTTGTTGGCTAAGAAAGATGCAAAACCACACTTGATTCGCTGGATTCTACTACTTCAAGAGTTCAACATCAACATTAAAAACAAGAAATGAGTTGAAAATGTGGTAGCTGACCACCTCTCTAGATTGCAATCATCGTCCTCTTCAAATGTCAGCCTTCCTCTTGATGATAGTTTCCCAGATGAGCAGCTGTTTGTGATTAATAAAGCTCCCTGGTATGCTGACATAGTCAATTATCTGGTGACTGAGCGAATGCCTTCTGAATGATCCACCCAAGATAAGCGTCGATTTCTCTCTGAGGTATGACACTTTTAATTTGATGATCCATACCTTTTCAAATATTGTTCGGACCAATTGATTCGAAGATGCATTCCTGATGATGAGTTTTCTTCGGTGTTAAGATTTTGTCATATGGGTGCATGTGGTGGTCATTTTTCAGCAAAGAAAACAGTCGCTAAAATTTTGTAAAGCGGTTTTTACTGGCATTCCATGTTTAAAGATGCTTATAATTTTTGTAAGGCTTGTGAGCCTTGTTAAAAATTGGGATCCATTAGCAAAAGAGACATGATGCCTCTTTCCCCTATTCTTACCTTAGAAATTTTTTATTGTTGGGGAATAGACTTCATGGGAACATTTTCAGTTTCCTTTGGAAACACATATATTTTATTAGCTGTGGATTATGTTTCAAAATGGGTGGAGGCCGTCGCCTACAAAACAAATGACCATCGTTTTGTCCTAAAACTTTTGCAATCTCTGTTTACTCGTTTTGGCATGTCCAAAGTTATCATAAGTGATGGGGGTTCTCATTTTTGCAACAAACCATTTTCTACACTCATGAAGAAATATGGCATCACATATCGAGTTTCTACACCTTATCACCCTCAAACAAATGGGCAAGCAGAATTGGCCAATAGAGAGATAAAAATCATTTTAGAGAAAACTATCAAGCCTAATAGGAAAGATTGGTCAATTAAGCTTATTGATACTTTGTGGGCTTATAGGACAGCTTTTAAAACAAATTTAGGGATGTCTCCTTATAGATTAGTTTATGGTAAAGCTTGTCATTTACCTGTTGATATTTAGCATCGAGCTCTTTGGGCCCTAAAACATGTTAACATGTCACTTGATGAAGCTTCAGGGTTGAGAAAATTGCAAATCAATTAATTGGATGAAGCTCGTCGGAATGCTTATAACAATGCTCAGCTGGCGAAAGAATGCATGAAAATTCTACATGATCAGAAAATTCATCCAAAACATTATACACTTGGCCAGGAAGTTCTCCTTTACAACTCTCGCTTGCATAGTTTTCCTGATAAATTGAAATCCCGATGGAGTGGGCCGTACATTGTAAAGAACGTTCATCCTCACGGGGCGGTAGACATTGTCAATCCTAAGAATGGCAATAGCTTCACGGTCAATAGACAACGTCTAAAGTCATTTATGAAGGTCTTTGATCCACATGAAGAGATCTTGCTTGTGCAAGATTCCAGGGAAGTGTTTTGATTTTTTTTCCTATTTACAGTTTTCTTTACTTGCATTTTTCTTTTTATTATTATTTGTTATTTTGCTTTGATTTTATATTTCATGTTGATTTTTTTTGTTTTGCTTGCGTATTTCTGTGCACTTTCGTTTCTTTCGTTTGATTCATTGAGGATCATGTCTCTCACTAGTTGGGGGATAGCGTGTGTGCACAGTTTATAATAATAAAATAATAATAATATGATGTGTATTGTTACATATATGATTGGGCATCTTGGTGGAATTTGAGCATCTTGGTGGAGTAGTTGAGCGGAATCATTTTGTGAAGATTTATTTTCAAGCTTAAACATAGAGCATGATTTTTTATGCATCATATTTTGTTGATGTGTGGCTTGAAACACCGGGATGCTATACTTATTGAGATGAAACTTGATAAGATTTTTGTAGAAGGAATGGCAAATTTTGAAGGACATTTTGCACATGCTTACGCTTGTAGTGTTCCTTATTTACAATTCATTGATTTAAAACAGGAGAAGTAAACTGCAGGACTACCGAGCCATGCCTTAAAAAAAAAAAAAAAAAAAAAAAAAAAGGAAGAAGAAAATGAGAAAAAAAAAATGGAATAAAGGTGACTTAGTGAACTTTTCTAAGTAAAAGGGTTATAAACAGTTATCAAGACTTTGGGGGTTGAGTGTTCAACCTTTAAAAACAGAGCTGGCGTGAAAACTACTAGTCCCTTGGGCTTTGAGGTAGTTAAAATCAACAATGATTAATCTTAAGGTTGAAAAAATCCTATGACAAATCATGGCTAGTAATGAGGAATACACAACCAGTTTAGCTCCACACACACATTTGAGTTCTGAGAAATTTGTCTCAATTCTATGTGAAAGATTGTTGATATAGTCTTGGTGGGTATATCCCCTAGGGATTGAGTAGTAACGTGTCACTTTTGTGAGAATTCAGAATCGTGTTTGATAGTTTCTATTTGAATTTCGATCTTTATGCAATATTCATCTCAATTAATTTTTACTATTTTGCTCAAGGATTAGCAAAATGCTAGTTGGGTGGTGTGATTGAGCTGAGTTATTGCATATTTTAATACATTTAGAACCAATATATTTTAATTCTTTCATTACATTATCGTTGGTTTTATATGGAAAAATGATTAAGATGAATAAATCTAAGTTATAATTTAAATTGATTAATAGCTTGAATTTATGCTTAATTTTACCACTGCTGATTACTGTGGAGTCTGGTCCATATCGCTCGAGCGGAGGCATTGCCACTCAAGCGAATTCAGGCAGAATCAAACGCTCGAATACCGCTAAACAGTGAGCTCGAGTGGGTTGCGGGAAAGGAGTTCGCTCGAGTGGAGGCATTGGCCGCTCGAGCGAATTCAGGCAGAGTTGAATTCTTGATGTCTGCTCGACACGCCGCTCGAGCAAACATCGTATTTCATAGATGTAGAGGTTTTTCAGCCGTTAGGGTATATATATGGGATTTTACATCATATGGCCGTACTTTTGGACTGAAAAACACTGTTGGATTACAAGCAACACTTAGAATTTATTTTTCCTTCCATTTTTCACTCAGCTCCGCAGAGGGGGATTCTTTGGAGCAATCATTCACGCAGCAACACAAAAATTCTTCTGGAGCACTCACTCACACTACAGCATATTGAAGAACTCATTGAGGGGTCTAATTGCTACTATAGCCCAACCTCCTCCACTGCTTCTACTCTTCATCTCCATTCAATTGGCTGGATCTTTTCATTCCCTACTTGTTAAATAATTTCAGTTTTAAGTTTATGGAATATTTTTGAGATTTTTGGCTTAGAATTTTGAGCAATTTATTTGTTATTTGTGACGCCCCCAAATCCCCACGCACGGACACAAGGAAATCGAGACGTACGGATGGTGACAACATGGGTCACCATCCTATCGACGAGTGCCAAGTGTGTGTAAGCAACAAATGTGCACGAAGAGACACGCAGCGGATAGCAAAGTCATGACTAAGTACCAGAATTTTTCTTAGTTTAATACAAAGCTGTTTAAAACATACATAATAAAATATTACGAACTACAAATATTATTCAAAGCCAAATACAAAGCATTGACTTCAACTCAATACTCCGGCGGAGCCGCATTTTCGGGCTCAGCCTCCTCCTCCTCCTCGATCTCTGCATCAAAATTTACGGTACCAAAAAATAGTGCCGCAGGCAAGTAAAATCCAAACACCACTAGACAAAAACATATTAAAACTCAAACAATATGCATGAGAGAATGCCAATGCACAAAACCCATAAAACCATATTTTTCCAAATATCACGCCAAAAGTCTCATTTGGTCCATATCCAACTCAATCCATTAACCAATTAATCCGTATGCACCATGACCTCCCCTAGGGGTCATCCGCACACCCTGGCTCCTGTGCCATACCGCCGGTAACGACCACGCGTATGACACCTAAACGAGTGATGCCCAGTTCCGCGCCCTACACGTTCATAGCCAAGCATCCTCTAGCCCTCGCCAGCGAAGGACCACAGAGTCAGTGCGTAGAGCGATGCCCAGTTCCGCGCCCGGTGCGTTCGTATCCAAGCATCCTCTAGCCCCTGTTCCCATCGTCGCCCAGCGACAACTCAGGAGAGGTCACTCAGTATATTACGCTCCCGACTGACCAGAGGATTTTTTATGGTCAATACCCCATCCCGGCTTGGGGTTGTGGTACACACGCACCCGAAAATCCATTTACGCCAATAAAACAGGATTTTTTCTCAATTTAAATAAAATGCACGTGCATGCACCATGTAAATGCAATCTCAATGCACAACACAACCAACCAACCATAAATCAACAAACCAAGCAACTCCGTCCTCAATCCATCCTACCCCCGAACTCCTCGGACTCAGTCCGGAATCAACCAACTAGTAGATAAATATATATTGTATGAGCAAAATGCATTTAAATCTAACATTAGAGTTTGGAAAATACTTACAGCGCTATACGGTATTTTCGAAAGCTCGCGGCGTTGCAAACTGCGAAGGAAAAGCAACGTAACAGTGTATTTTACACTGTGGTCGTGGGTAATTTAACCCACTTTCGAACGGGGACAAACCAAGGCATGAAATTGATAGGAAAAGGTCTTGAGATGTTTATGAAGCTAAGGGAAACGAGTTTTTGGCCGTGGGTGGTCGTGGAAATGGCGGTCGAAGGCCAAAAAGGGGCTGAACGGAGTGGAGCTCGTGGGAGCTGCTCCGGCAACGGATCGGGGCCGAGATTAGGTGGGTTAGGTCGGCAAGAGGTAGAGGAAGAAGCTATGAAGAGATGGTGGCCGGACATGGTGCGACGGCGCCGAAATTGGTGAAAATCCGTGTGGCTTGGAGGAGCTCGTGGTGGCTAACGGTGGCTCGGATGGAGGTGAAACTTGGTGGGGATGTTCACGGGTGAGAGGGGAAGAAAATTGGGTGGGTGGTGTAGGCCACGCCGCTGGCGAGCGGCGGTTCTGGGCTGCGAAAGCAACCGGCGACAGGGGAGAAAACTGGGCAGGTGCTGTGACTTCCAACTGTGCGTGGCGGCTAACGGCTGGTCCGATGGCTCTAAAAATTGGTGGGGATGATCTCTGGTGGGAGGGGAAGAGCATGGTGGGAGTGGTGCACTACACGGTGGCTGGATGGTGGAGAACCGGGCGGTCAAAGGGACGGCGACGGTAAGGAGAAAAGGAAGAAGAGCTGCGCGGGGAGAGAGAAACCGGGAAGTAAAGAAGAAGAAAAAGAAAGAAAGGAAAGAAAAGAAGAAAAAGAAAAAGGAAAAGGGAAAAAGAAAAAAGAGAAAAGAAAAGAAATGAGGGTCAATCTTCACTCCGGAAACCAAAAATAGATCCGCCGAAAACGATTTTAAAAACCGTAAAAAGATTAAAATAAATTAAACACAACATCAAATAAATTAAAAAACCAATTAAAATACATTAATTTAAAATAAATAAACCAATATATTTTTTAAATTAAAACAACCCTTCAGTGAAAACACACGTAAAAGCGGGTCATCACATCCTCCCCCCCTTAAAAAACAAATTTCGTCCTCAAAATTTGCAAGATCAAACACCAACTTGAAACAAGCCACATAATTCCACATAAAACCACCTGCAACCAAGATTAAGAAACGTACCGTCATTACTCAAACAAGTAGGGGTACTACTCCCTCATGTCCGCTACTCGCTCCCAAGAGAAATCTTGAGCTAACGGATCTCCCCATGCCACCTTAACCAAAGGTATCGTCTTGGACCTCAATTGTTGCTCCTTCCAATCCATGATCTGCGACGGAACAACCTCATAAGTAAGGTCCGGTTGCAACTGAATACTCTCTGGGTCGACAAAGTGCGGCTCTTGTTAACCAAAACTCTTTTTCAAGGATGACACGTGGAAGACATCATGAATATCTCCAAAATAATCTGGCAAAGCAACTCTATAAGCAACGGACCCTATCTTCTCCAAAATCTGGAAAGGGCCGACTTACCTCGGATCCAGTTTCCTCTTTTTACCAAAACGCTTAACTCCTCTCATGGGAGAGACTTTGAGATAAACCCAATCACCTTCTTCAAAAGATAACTCTCTCCTCCTGGTATCAGCGTAGCTTTTCTGACGACTCTGAGCTGCTGCCATTTTATCCCTGATGATCCGAACTTGGCTTTGCATCTCTTGAATTATTTCGGGTCCAATTATCTTACTCTCCCCGACTTCATCTCAACACAAAGGCGATCTGCACTTCCTCCCATAAAGAGCTTTATAAGGAGCCATCTGAATGGTCGCATGGAAGGTATTATTATACTCAAACTCTATGAGCGGCAAGTGATTTTCCCAACTCCCTTGAAATTCCATGACACATGCTCGCAACATATCTTCAAGGGTCTGAATGGTGCGCTCCGATTGGCCATCCGTCTGCGGGTGATATGCAGTACTGAACTTCAGCTTAGTACCCAATGCTGCCTGCAAACTTTTCCAAAACTGAGACGTGAACCTTGGGTCTCGATCCGACACTATACTCTTCGGTATGCCATGCAACCGCACCATCTCTTTCACATACAGGCGAGTCAATTTATCCAAGGAATCAGTATTATTAACAGGCAAGAAGTGAGCACTCTTCATTAACCGATCAACAATCACCCAAACAGAATTTTTCCCACTAGGAGTCCTCGGTAAGCCCACTACAAAATCCATCGTGATGTCGTCCCACTTCCACTCAAGAATAGGGAGGGGTTGGAGCATACTAGCGGGTCTTTGATGCTCGGCCCTGACTTGACGGCACATGTGGCATTTCTCAACATACAAGGCAATATCCCTCTTCATTCCATCCCACCAATAATTTTTCTTCAAGTCCCTGTACATCTTCGTACTGTCGGGATGTACCGAATAAGGGGTCGCATGAGCTTCTGCCATGATCCGCTCCTTGAATTCAGAATCTTTGGGGACCACTCTGCGATCTCGGAACCGAAATATTCCATCTTTATCCATACTATAGTGCAAAGGCCCTCGAGATTTTCTGACTCTTTTTCTGATATCTAACAGCTCCGGATCTTTCCTTTGAAGAGTCTTCAATTCCTCAAAATCAGTTACCCGAATATCAAGAACTGAAGATAAAATCTCCTCTTGCTGTGAACTTTCAATAAGGAGTTTTCTCATCCCACAAAGCAAAGAATCCAATCCTAACGACTCGGCCTCATCTTCCAAATGCGATTTTCGGCTCAAAGCATCAGCAACTATATTTGCCTTTCCCGGATGGTACTTGATCTCGCACTGGTAGTCACTGATTAGCTCTAGCCATCGCCTCTGCCTCATGTTCAGATTCTTTTGGGAAAACAAGTGCTTCAAGCTCTTGTGATCGGTGTATACTTCGCAAGCTTCCCCATACAAGAAGTGCCGCCAGATCTTGAGAGCAAAAACAATCGCAGCCAATTCCAAATCGTGCGTCAGATAATTCTTCTCATGATCCTTTAGCTGACGGGATGCATAAGTAACAACCCGTCCTTCCTGCATAAGGACACAACCCAATCCAAATTTAGACGCATCGCTGAAGACTAAGAATGGCTTATGCGGTTCTGGGAGCGCTAACACTGGTGCAGTCGTCAACCTGTTTTTCAATTCTTGGAAGCTTCTCTCACACTTATCTGACCAAACAAATTCTGCATTCTTTCTAGTCAAAGCTGTGAGAGGTCCGGATAGGCGAGCAAATTCCTCCACAAATCTTCGGTAATATCTGGCAAGTCCCAAGAAACTCTGGATCTCGCGCACTATTGTCGGACATTGCCATGACAAAATGGCTTCCACCTTACTAGGATCAACAGCCACTCCCTCTCGGGAAATCACATGCCCAAGAAATCTGACTTCCTCCAACCAAATTCACACTTGCTGAGTTTGGCATACAACTGGTGTTCTCTTAATTTCCCAAGAACTAGACGAAGATGGTAAACATGCTCTTCAATATCTCGGGAATAAATCAGAATATCATCAATGAATACTACCAAAAAGGAATCTAGATAAGGTCGAAATACCCGATTCATTAAATCCATGAAAGCAGCAGGGGCATTGGCTAACCCAAACGGCATCACCTTAAATTCATAATGCCCATATCTCGACCTGAAAGCAGTTTTGGGCACATCCTTGTCTCTTATCCTCAACTGGTAGTATCCTGACCTCAGATCAATCTTCGAGAACACAGTTGCTCCTTGAAGTTGATCAAATAATTCATCGATCCGTGGGAGAGGATATTTATTTTTGATGGTCACCTTATTTAATTCTCGATAATCGATACACATACGGAGAGGGTTCCATCTTTCTTTTTAACGAACAGCACTGGCGCACCCCACGGCAAAGTACTTGGTTGAATGAACCCCTTATCTACCAGCTCTTGCAACTGAGTCTTTAACTCTTTCAATTCAGCCGGTGCCATGCAGTAAGGAGCCTTATGTACAGGAGCTGCTCTAGGTTCCAAGTCTATAACAAACTCCATTTCACGAACAGGGGGTAGCCCAGGCAAGTCTTCCACAAACACATCCGGAAATTCCTCCACAATGGGAATGTCTACCAAAGACTTCTTCTTAGACGGCATAGACACCATCTGAACTAAGAAGGCATCCGCTCCCCATGCAATCTCTCTTCTTGCTTGAATTGCCGATATAATTACCGGTTTTTCTTTTAGCTTACTCCCCACAAATTCCAGACAATCACCATTTGGAAGCTGAAAGCTAATTACCCGACTTCTGCAATTAATACTCGCAGAATATCGGTATAGCCAATCCATCCCGAGGATGATATCAAAACCCAACAGCTTAAACACCACCAAATCAGCATCCAAGAACCTTCCATCAAAATTTAATGGGCAACCCAAGGCAACCTTGGAACACCATACCATTTCACCATTGGGTAGAGCCACTACCAAGGACTTCGGCAAAGGTTCCGTGACCAAATTCCACATCAGAACAAAAGTGAAAGATACAAATGACTGTGATGCACCGGAATCAAACAAAGTGCAAGCATAAAACTCATATAAACGGACTCTCCCTAAACCAAACACATTAACCCATGAAATCCAAAAAAGCAAAGGAGAAACCAAAATACACCAAAAATCAAATCCAACATTAAATTAAATTAGATCCATACCTGTAATTACTCCGGCATCATGGGTCGTTGGCGCCTCATCATCAGCATCTCCGGGTGTGACAGCATAAACCCGGGCTTGCACTGCTTGTCTTGGATTTGTTCTTCCACCTCTTCTACCTCCATGGCTTCCTTGAACTCTAATGGGGCACTCACGAGCAATATGTCCCACTTGGCCGCATCGGTAACACTGGGGTCCACCACTCAGCCGACACTCGCCCTCATGAGCTCTATTACAAATTACGCAAATTGGCACCCGTCCTCCCATACGTACACCTGAAGCCGCTTGAGGTCGGATCCCGATCCGCTGAACAAATTTTTGAGGCGAACCTGAACTACTTCCTTCACCAGAAAACTCCGCCTCTTATGTCCTGGAGGGGAGCCCATACTCAGATTATTCTCTTGCTCCACAAGAGTGGCCACATCCACTAAATCCTGAAAAGTGGATATCCGGTGGCTGACCACCATACGGCGTATGTCAGGACGTAGACCCTCCGGGAAACGCTCGGCTCGCATTTCCTCTATGGCGATGAGGTGGGGAGCAAATCGCCCAAGTTCTATAAATCTTCGGGCGTACTGTTCCATAGTCATGCTCCCTTAGACCAAGCTTGAGAACTCTCTTGCCTTTTGCCGCCTTACAGAAGCGGGAAAGAAGCGATCATTAAACTCTTTCTTGAAGCGCTGCCAGGTCACAGCGGCGAAAGACCCCAGTTCTAATTCCAGCATTACTCTTTTGGTATCCCACCATTCAGAAGCGGTGCCTTGCAACAGATAGCTGGCGTAGAGTACTTGTTGCGCCTCAGTGCAACCACACACCTCAAAAGTTCTTTCGAAGTCTTTGACCCACTTTCCAGCTTAAAGTGGATCCTCTTCTCCAGTGAAGTGTGGAGTTCAATGCGCCAAAAAGAGCTCATAGGTGCACCCAGCTTGCACCCCTCCACTAGGCCCTCCAGGTAGTAGCCATGGCCCTCCTTGTTGCCAAGGACCTCCTGGTTGTGGCCAAGGACCTCCTTGTTGTGGCCTAAAATTCTGTTGCATGAATTCAGTCATCTGCCGTATTGCTTGGGCTATGGAATCATCTCTCGGTGTATCGTCCCGAGGCCCTTGAGTAGATTTTCTTGGTCTCACCATTTTTTCCTGCCATCACAACCTTTGACCCCCTTTAAGAAAACAAAAACAAATAACACCAACAACAAAAAAAACAAAAACCAAAAACCAACACCACATAACAAGAAACAAAAGAAACCAGCATGCAATAACATAACTAAATAAATAAAAACAAGCAAACAAGCTCAAACAAATTCAAAACAAATAAAACACGTCAAATAGAAACTTTACTTAAAATAAATTTTAAAACACAACTTTAAAAACATTCTGGTACTACCTACGTGACATGTGGTTTTACCCAGAGCCAAACCGCTCTTAAACAACCTGTGACGCCCCCAAATCCCTACGCACGGACACAGGGAAATCGAGACGTCCGGATGGTGACAACACGGTTCACTATCCTATCGACGAGTGCCAAGTGTGTGTAAGCAACAAATGTGCACGAAGAGACACGCAGCGGATAGCAAAGTCATAACTAAGAACCAGAATTTTTCTTAGTTTAATACAAAGCTGTTTAAAACATACATAATAAAATATTACGAACTACAAATATTATTCAAACTCAAATACAAAGCATTGACTTCCACTCAATACTCCGACGGAGCCGCATCCTCGGGCTCAGCCTCCTCCTCCTCCTCGATCTCTGCATCAAAATCTACGGTACCAAAAAATGGTGCCGCAGGTAAGTAAAATCCAAACACCACTAGCCAAAAACATATTAAAACTCAAACAATATGTATGAGAGAATGCCAATGCACAAAACCCATAAAACCATATTTTTCCAAATATCACGCCAAAAGTCTCATTTGGCCCATATCCAACTCAATCCATTAACCAATTAATCCGTATGCACCATGACCTCCCCTAGGGGTCATCTGCACACCCTGGCTCCTGTGCCACACCGCGGGTAACGACCACGCGTATGACACCTAAACGAGCGATGCCCAGTTCCGCGCCCCACGCATTCGTAGCCAAGCATCCTCTAGCCCCCGCTCCCATCGTCGCCCAGCGACAACTCAGGGGACGTCACTCAGTATATTACGCTCTCGAGTGACCAGAGGAGCTCCACCGAGATAATACCCCATCCCGGCTTGGGGTCGTGGTACACACGCACCAGAAAATCCATTTACGTCAATAAAACATGATTTTTTCTCAATTTAAATAAAATGCACGTGCATGCACCATGTAAATGCAATCTCAATGCACAACACAACCAACCAACCATAAATCAACAAACTAAGCAACTCCGTCCTCAATCCATCCGACCCCCGAACTCCTCGAACTCAGTCCGGAATCAACCAACCAGCAGATAAATATATATTGTATGAGCAAAATACATTTAAATCTAAAAGTAGAGTTTGGAAAATACTTACAGCGCTATACGGTATTTTAGAAAGCTCGCGGCGTTGCAAACGGCGGAGGAAAAGCACCGTAACAGTGTATTTTACACTGTGGCCGTGGGTAATAAATTACCCACTTTGGAACAGGGACAAACCAAGGCACGAAATTGATAGGAAAAGGTCTTGAGATGTTTATGAAGCTAAGGGAAACGAGGTTTTGGCCGTGGGTGGTGGTGGAAATGGTGGTCGAAGGCCAAAAAGGGGCTGAACGGAGTTGAGCTCCTGGGAGCTGCTCCGGCAACGGCTCGGGGCTGAAGTTGGGTGGGTTAGGTTGGCAAGAGGTAGAGGAAGAAGCTGTGGAGAGATGGTGGCCAAAGGTGGTGCGACGGCGCCGGAATCGGTGAAAATCTGTGTGGCTTGGAGGAGCTCGTGGTGGCTAACGGTGGCTCGGATGGAGGTGAAACTTGGTGGGTATTTTCACCGGTGAGAGGGGAAGAAAACTGGATGGGTGGTGTAGGCCACGCCGCCGGCGAGCGGCAGTTCTGGGCTGCGAAAGCAACCGGCGACAGGGGAGAAAACAGGGCAGGTGCCGTGACTTCCAACCGTGCGTGGCGGCTAACGGCTGGTCCGATGGCTCTGAAAATTGGTGGGGATGATCTTTGGTGGGAGGAGAAGAGAATGGTGGGGGTGGTACACTACACGGCGGCCGGACGGCGAAGAACCAGGCGGTCAAAGGGACGACGACAGTAAGGAGAAAAGGAAGAAGAAGAAAAAGAAAGAAAGGAAAGAAAAGAAGAAAAAGAAAAAGGAAAAGGGAAAAAGAGAAAAGAAGAGAAATGAGGGCCAATACTCACTCCGGAAACCAAAAGCAGATCCGCCGAAAACGATTTTAAAAACTGTAAAACGATTAAAATAAATTAAACACAACATCAAATAAATTAAAAAACCGATTAAAATACATTAATTTAAAATAAATAAACTAATATATTAATTAAATTAAAACAACCCTTCAGTGAAAACACACGTAAAAGCGGGTCATCACATTATTTATCTACTTCATGTTATTTATTTTTCTCGCTTCGTTAAGCTTTCATTTAATAGTGATTACAATTGCTTTGGATTAATTTTGAGAATTTGTGATTTGAATACAAGGATGAACCCTAGAATCTTGATTTTGGGGCTTTTCAATTTTCAGTTCGTATTTTGTCAATTACTTTCTAATCTAGTTTAATTCTTATCTTAGTTTTATTAATCTCTTAGTTTAATCTCTTAGTCTTTTACATTTCAATTCGACACTCAAAAATCTAAAAATATGAATCTAGTCCATGACTAGTGCCCTTTTTTATTCTTGTTGCACTCTTCCATCCATTGCACATACCGTCATCTTTATTTTCTCTTTTTGAATATTTTCATCATTTTCAATGAGTTTGAGTTTAAGTAGCTTTCCCTGAGGAGAGGATTTAGGAATTTATTCATAATTATTACTCGACATCCTCCTGCACTTGAGATAGCTTTTGTACTACTCAATTTTGAGTGAGTCAATTGCCTTTAGAGTCGAATTACTCTATCTACTTTGTCATTGACGCTTTATTTCCTATGGCTCTAAGATTGCCAAACTGGTACCTCCGTCCAAATCTTGTTGATAAATCATGAGACATGTTGAGTACATGGCATGCAATTTCTAAAAAACTTAAATTAACAGATATAACTTCACAAACTTAAATATATATATATATATATATTATACAGCTAAAACTAATACAGCTAAAACTAATATATATATATTAAAAAATCACGTCGAGAGAGAGAGAGAGAGAGAGAGAGTACCTGAAGCAATCTATTATCGAAGTCAGGTGATAGATTGTGGCACCTTGCTGCTACAATGACTAATACAGATTCCAGATTTAAACCCTCAATCTTGATTAGTTTACAGCATTTGCTTACGCAAATTAAAAGCAATGTATTCGACTGAATTGAGAGTCTTTCCATTGATGAGCAACCATGTAAAAGCACAGCACCTATATTGGCAGTGAATCGTGAAATTGAGCGAATAGAGTTACACTGATTCAAAACCAATACTTTTAGACTAGGAAGACGATTGATGCAATCAGGTAGATGAGAGAAGTTGTTTTTAGATAAACCCAAATATCAAAGTGAAGATATATTCTCGATTTCAACGGGAATCTGATCATCAGAAAAATTGAAATTTCTAAAAGCAAGACGATCCAAATTAAGTATGAAATCCAAAATGGGAAGCTCCTAGTAGCAAACTTGTGGGGTTCAAAATTGTTGATGCTATCTCTCAAAAATATGTGACAACCAAAATAGTAAGGACTCAAGACTCTCCCATCTCAATAAGGTGGATAAAGGTCCAAGATTATTTGAATTACTAGCTTAGAATATTGTAATAATATTTGTAGCCTGCTCTTTTGAAGCCAATGTCATATCACCCAATTTCTCTGCAGCCTAGTAATATCTTAAGCAGCCAGATAGCTGAAGAGTTTTAAAAGATTCTAAGTTGGGTATGCTCCTTAGACTTGTGGAACAATTTTTGTTTAGGACAAAATGAAAATCGTTCCAAAAAATGAGATATAGTGACGAAATTCAAATTTCATTCCTAAACAACAACGAAAAGTGTTTATCGTTCAAATGTAGGGATGAAAAATTTCATCCATAATAAAATAACTACTCGAACATTTACAAAAAATGTTCGAATCAAATAAAATAAACATTCAAACAAATATTATATATGGTCAAATGACAATTTGACGTGTTAAGTGACAAAATTTAGCAGGACATTGATTTACCATTCCAACAACATACAACAAAGTTCGAACATTAAGGTTAATCAATGTCCAAACATATATTATATATGATTGATCGTCAAAGATAATCAATGTTCGAATACATATTATATATGTAACAGCGCCCCGATCCCGCAAGAGTCAGAGAGTTACTTCCTCTAACTAAAGCTCACATTTCATCAAGATATTTACAGACTCCAAAACAATAAAATCATCAGAATACTACAAAAAATCTCTTAATAAAATTCGACAATCCTCAAAAATCTTTTATGAGTAATCCATTAAGTTTAAAAATCATCTCCCCATTCTCCATAATCCTAATCCTTAGTTGAACTATTTCAAAATTATCTGAAAAATATTATGTAGAAAATGGGTAAGTTATCAATAACTCAGTAAGCAGAGAACATATATTAGTGTGCAAACATGAGCATTTACAGAGTTCAGAATGCAAAACAAAATATTTATAAGGTCAAAATGCAGAATCAAAACATGTTATCAAAAATATCAAAGTGAAAGTTTAAAAATATCAGAGTACAAAATAATTTCAGAACAAAAAAGAATCTATCACAAAAATATAATTTATGCACAAAATTTCACATGCGCTCTATTTTGCATAGTTCAAAAATAAAATGTCAGAAAATAAGCTCATGTCTACACTGTTCATGACAAAAATACTTTCCCTTTTATACACAATTCATGAGTAATGCTAAAACAAATAATTAAGGTTGTTTTTCTTATTTCTTTTCAAAAACCAGAAGATGCATATTTTAAAAGTCAACCCCGTTTCATTTTCCTTTTATGCAAAGTCTAACATAGGAACCCTGCTTACCTGGATTTCTTAGCTTTTCAGAATTTCTCCACAACAGTACCGGACGAAATTAATCGTCACCTATAAAATAGTCACGTAATTCTCGTAAATTTCTGGTCAAAGACATATTTTGATATTTAAACCCAAAATGCTAAATTAACCTATTCTAAATCCTCAAAGCCTAAAATCCTCATAATTCCTAAAATACCATCATCTTCCAAAACTATCAATTATCCACTTAATTTACTTAACCTAATGCCAACTCAAACACCGGTCTATTTAAAAAATCAAAACCCAACCTCTTTAAAAATATTATACTGCTTTTAATGCAAACAGTCCCTGGTTACAAAATAACATAAAAAAAAATACACACTCAAGTGGTTAAAAATAATTTCCTACTAAACAATATAATTTTAAAACTCATTTATTTTATTTATAAAAAATAATTATTTAACACAAGGTCCTGTATGGGTTTAACATAAAAAGGAAACAAGCCACCTAAAAAGTGGAAAGTTCTACTCGAAAGGCTACACCAAAACTTAAAGGCTTTAAGGGCATTTTAGTAATTGAAGAAAAACTTTAATGCACTTTGAAAAAATGGAAAACATAACAATTGAGTAAAACAAAGTAGGCTTACAGAGGATATACGATGTGTGGTGTCGGGATGAAAATCTTGAAGTCACCAAGAGTACTAGAGGTTGTGCGCTGATGAGGTAATTGTGCTTGGAGGAGGCAGATGCTAGGCGGCAGCTTCTGTGCAGGTGGAGACGACGTGAAAAGAAAAACACAGAGAGAGAGAGAGAGAGAGCACGATCTGAGAGAGATAGAAAGAGACAAAGGAGGCTAGGCTCAGGGTGGGCTTACGGAGAGGAGCACGGCGGACTTGGGGTGGCACGCTTGTACCGTCGAGGCATCGAGGTTGAGCAGCTTGGCTACAGCGGAGGAGCTGCAATCCATGGCACTTAGGATTTGTTTTTGGGACTCGAAAATAGGGGATTCACATGGGCTGAGTTCGGTGGTTCAACTGGGTCACACGGTGGCTGTGTGTGGTGCTGCTGTTTTGCATTGGCTGGGCACGAAGGGGTATGGCAGCATTGTGGCGGCTGGGCTGATTTTAAGGTGCTTCCAGAGTGAGGCAGTGCCTTGCAAATTGGTTGGAGTTGCCATGCGTGGAGCTGGGCAGTGGGGGTCACAACGTGAAGGTTGCTCTCAGTGGTTGGGTATGGGATGGCTCTCGGATGGTGCTGGGCCACATTATATTTTAGGAGAACATGAGGGAGAGACTGATCAGGTGGTGGTTGGCCATTCTTGGTGTTGGGGCTGACTTATGGCATATTTTAGTGGACTAAGTAACGTATATATGTATATATAGAAAACTGATATAACCCTAGAGAAGGAAGGAAGGAGAGATGTGCAGCAAATATGCCGTGAAAAATGGACGTGATGAAGCCGTGAATAAAGAGCAATCTGTGGGTTGTTGCTCTATAGCTGGCTACTAGAGGAGGTGCAGTTGGCTTTGAAAAGGAAACTTAGGGTGCAAGAATGCAGTGCGTGCATGAGAGTGGTGTGAGAGTGGTGTAAGAGCTGGGAAAAAAAAAAGACCAAGAGATAAAAACGTGCATGCGAAGGACACGAACACAAAGAAGCCGTGCATGCAATGACAAACAGACGTGAATCGTATAGTGTGTGGAGTCTGACACAAGATCTCACGGGCTTGGGCTTTTGGGTGATCAAGTAAGGCCTATTTCAAAAACATTTGAGCACATGGTTTCGATAGTGTAGGAAATTTATAAAATAGCTCTTTTCTTGAATTTTTTGGACCTTGACTCAAGTTTAAAAATAATCCAACTTGCTTAAAAAATATCTTGGCCCATAAAAATATTTTAAACCTGAACATCAAACCCAAAGAAAAAAAATCATAATCCACCAAAACAAAGATTTTAAACCCATAGTTTCCCATAAAAAAATATTTGAAAATTCAAATGGGTTTTTCACACATATAAATCCATAAATTCTTTAAAACAGCTTGGCACTAAACCCGGATGTTACAATATATGATTGAACGGGAAATTGGTGGCTTAAGTCAATAGATTTAGCAGGACATTGACTTACAAGTCAAACAAATTACCATACTGTCGAACTAATACGTTAATCAAGATTCGAACGGAGATTTATTGCTGAAATAATTAGAGGGAATGGAGAAACGTTTGAACATGATATATTTCATTCGAATGGTTACGAAATTTTTGCAATTATTGATGGCAACAAAATACTTACTTAATT
The DNA here is from genome assembly GCA_011037825.1 of Carya cathayensis. Lineage (NCBI taxonomy): Eukaryota > Viridiplantae > Streptophyta > Magnoliopsida > Fagales > Juglandaceae > Carya > Carya cathayensis. The sequence goes on along the minus strand of QGSO01000162.1, from coordinate 1,554,890 downwards.
ATGGATAAATATTTAATTTATTTAAAAGTTAGTAATTAAATAATAAGAATAATAGAAATCAATAATTAATTTAGAAAACACAAAAATGATTTAACTTATAAGTAAATTAAATTTACAAAATACCAAATATTGTCCATACCAAAAACAAAAAAATGTAAATAAAAGATAGAAACTAGTAAGATTCAAACTCTCTGCATACATCATTGACTCCAGCTAGACGTGTCTCTGGCTATGTTAGTCTAGTACAGATCATGACCTGAGTTGCATATATGACATCAATCTTTATGCGTAAGTTAGAGATGTTAGCATTAATCTCTAGCGTAGTGATGGGGTTACTACCCTATTACTACCCATTTACTACTTATAAAAGATTTGAACTTTTTTATTTTTTTATCATTTTCTTTTAAGTATTTTTTTAACATCCTTAATCATTAAGAAAAAATTTAAAAATTATATAATTTTATTAAAAACCACTTCCTTAATCATTAAGTGAAATAAAAAATTAAAAAAAAATCAAATACAAAGATAGTAGTAAATGGATAGTAGGAGAGTTATAACCCTATTATTTTCCAAATCTCTATACGTAAGTCATAGATGCTAGCATTAATCTCTGTACATTAGTCAAACATGGTAGTACGAATCTCTGTACGCACTGCATCAATCACTACTAATGTCTATTTGCTTATCTCTGCTCACACTACATCAACCATCTCCTCACGAGTAGTTGTGCGTGATGTCTTGACCTGCGTGAATGTCTCATCAGCGGATACTCCACGATCTCCTAGTTCTGCATCTCTCTGAGTATTGACTTGGTTTGGAATAGGACCATTAAGATGAAGTCTCGAGTGTCCCATGCTTCGTAATAAGGTGGAGGAGTTGATCAGTCCATCGGCCCCCAGACATGCTCGGCAATATCTGGTAGGACCTTAGCATGTAGCAGAAATCAGGTGATCAGGATCCTGAATGGCAATATATCCATCGTAATATATTTGGCCTCTGATCGAATCCTATCGAATATATAATCCACTCGGTCGATAGTAACACCATGAGCGACGCATATAATAAACTTCTCCCGATCCATGCCAATCTCTGTCTTGTGCTACTGAGGATCAATAATGTTGGCGATGATCAAGTTCATGATCTTGAAGAAACCAGATAGATATGCATGTTTGATGCTCTTCATCCCATCATAGGAAAGAGCATCTACACCAACAACAACCAACTCTCTCACCTCATGATTAGCGAGGTTGTCAAGTTCATCTGTGTAAGATCCCTCGTCCTCAGCCATCTCCCCATCACTTGAATACCATCTGTTTGCTGAAAATATCGAATAGCCATCTCACCTCTTTGGGTAGCATGTTCGAATAGCAATGCCAATCTAGGAATACCAATTAAATTAGCGAGTCTATCTGCTGAAAATATAACTGAAGCTCCAAGGATAGATATTGTGTATGCCCCTCTATCATCTGGGCTAGCACCACCAAGCTCTTTATAGAACTTAGAGACGATGTCAATATAAGAAACGAGATCTCATGATTTGTTCTTTTGGTCAAGAATTAGTGTCTAACCATGATCAATGAAGACTGGTGTTAAGGGCTGACCCCAACGAATAAAATAAAAATCTAATAGTCATCTTGTTTCAATTAAGGTCCTAAAATAGATATATTATATCATTTCTAACCATCATTTACTTTGTTTCTACAACGAATATTATAATTTTCATTTTCTAATAGTTACAACTTCTATGCATGAGTGAAGTTCTATAAACAAAACAAATAGGTCGAAGTTTCACGTAGGCTCAAGATCTTTCCATTGCCTCTCTTAAAAATTGAAAATTCTAGTTTTTAATTGTATATAGTTTTTTATTTGGAGGTGCTCTAATGACTTTATCTCTCAACAAATGTCTCTTATAGCAACAGTTATACACCAATTATGATCTAACAAAATTATTTACTACATCACATATTGATTGTAATGGAAAGTGGACTCATCTCGATGCTCGTAAAAATTATGTAAGCATTATAATCTATTTTAATTAAATATATTTGAATATTAGTGATGATATTAATTATCTCTTGTGTGTAGGATAAAATGATCATCCTATGTACTGAATCTGCATCATATCAAAATTCCTCAACAAGTGATGTTGAAATTTTTACACAAATTCTGGGTTAACGTTAATAATACTTGAAGGGTTTGAGTTGTTGTGTAAAGTCTTCTAGCTCTTCCTTATCATTCGAGTTTGCCTCTAATACCTCCATAGCGTTAGAGAATGCGAGTTCCAAAATAGAAAAACTTAATACAAAACAATATCGGGCTTATCTGCTATTTGAAATTCAAGTCTCGAGACAGAGAGCTTATCCAAATACAACTGTTCGAATAAATCTCCTCACCCGAAAGACTCTCAATCAGTTTTCTTTCAATAGTTGTGATAGATTGGGCTCTTAGGGGACCTTGGGTTATTGGCCTGAGTTGTAACCCAGGCCCGTGGGGTGGCCCAATAGGCCTTAAAGTGGTATTAAGTCCCTTCTAGTTATCCCAAGCGCATGATGAGACTTGTAATCATAGTGTCGCTTTGTTATCCGAGTTTTCTATCATGGGTGCCCCTTCGTCAGACGTCGTTTCACCTTCGCGCCCTTTTGCACATTTCCCTTTAACCGTAGCGGGTACTTATAATTTCCCGACACTTTCTTTTCCACTTCTCCTCGCACATTCTCTCATTTATTCTCTTGAGCACTCTGTTGTCTTCTCATTCTCTCTCTCAATTTTCACTACAAATCTATGGCTTCCTCTAAGAGCAATCCTATGGCTTCCTCTCATGGGGTTGGTTCCTCACAACCCTACAATTCCCCTATCTATCCTAAAGGGGCCGCTACTAACCCCACCAAGAAAGGGGAAAATGCTCCTCGCTCTATTTTTTAGGGCCATAGATGGTCCTTAACCATTTCCCATTGTGAACTAGAGACCGCAAGAGACAGCTTCAACATCCCAGATTTTGTGACTTTAGGATTGCTTGATCAGCACCGTGGAGTTGTTGACGAGAGAGGTATGGCCATTTTTGTTGCCCTGTATATGGCCATGTTTGTGATGAGGCTTCGTTGGCCCTTTGTACGACCTATCCATTACGTGTTAGATGTCTTGGCACTTGCCTTGGCCCAACAGCCCCAACTACTGCCTAATGCTTGGAAGATTTTAATGACTTGCTGCGTTCTTTGGTGGCAAGTGTTGGAGCCTATGGGTGATGAATATCCCAATCTCACGGCTTGTAAGTTCCTTTCTCTCCATAGATTTAGACCCTTGGATAGGAACAATTGTAGTTTTATGTTTGACAATAAAATAGTCCAGTTAGAGTATAAATATTCACACGCCAAGGGTTGGTAAAGGAAATTTTTCTTTGTTTTGGGTAATGGTTCAGAATTTCCTACGGATGAGGTCTTAAATCAGGAATTCTCCATAGGGCTTCATCGTCTCCAGCTCCCAATGAGCTTTGAAATTATATAAAGAAAAATATCAATTATCAAACGATTGTAAATATTCTTAAACTAAATTTTTTCCACTTTTTATTTTGGTTTAATTCTATTCTCGTAGCAAATATTTGGTTACAAATAAACACTTTTCTTCTAGCGCATGGCAGTTGATCATATCATGGTATGCAACATGCCATATCAATTATTACTGAAATCAGGAAAGAATGGCTAATTTAATCAATCTTACGGCTACAAATTAATTTGTATACATTTCTAATAAAAAATATGAGACCGGAGCAAGTTTGAACATAACAGCAACGATTTATCACATAATTCCGCAGGTTCTCATATATCATGAGCTCCGATCCTCCCATGCACGATGTTAATTTTCCCAATGCAAAACCACAGATTCTAATTGCATCTTCATTAAACTTGACATACTTTTAAATACAATACAAAGAAGTAACTAATAGTCATGAACAGTGCAAACAACATAATGCCGTTTCTAGAAGTTAAGAGATTGACACTCAAGTTGTTAATTAATTAGGTTTTGCCATCATATAATATTAGACTTCTTATATTTACAAGCCAGTACATAAAGCATACTATCCACGTTATTTATATGCTTGGTAAGATTTTTTTATTTGATTTGTAATATTTAAATTTTAAGATTTTTCTCCAAATCAAATTATATTATATAAATACTTATAGAGAGAAGCTAGCAGCCGGAAGGGTGAAATACCCTACTTTACACCCCCAAATAAAAAGCTAACACATATAACTTGTAGATAACTAAACAATGAATTAACTCACATGTAGACAATCTTTTTCTTTAGAAATCCCAACCCGGTCTCTTCCCCCCACCCTCTCTCTCTCTCTCTCCTCCTCCTCCTCCTCCCCCACCCCCCCTAGCTCTCTCTCTCTCTCTCTAAAATGCGAGAACTCGAAAGCCCTTAGCGCCTAAGGGACATCTTAATAGTCCCAACTAGAGCCTAAGGGACATATGGTCCGAACCTCATAATATTATAAGTATGAGAAAAGCATCAAACAGGCCTCATAATATGCCACACACTAGTGGTCCACACACGGGATTTTATCTTCCTTCCATAGACAACGCAAAGATGAACTTCATGAATCATAGTAATTGAAAGTGAAGGTAGCCGAAAGGATATTGAAGGTCCATTTCTCTTATGAGTGAACCAATTTGGAATCTTACTACCATAGAGAGTGAAGTAGTGTTGACCAACACCAAGAAACAATTTCCTTCTTGCAAGAAATTTTGTCCGAAATAGTCAACATTATTGCCTGAAATGACTTTTTTATGCTATTTTGAATCGTAGGAAACTCCCTAGAAATAACTGGCAATAGATACTTTCTTGCGAATTTAATTGTTGTCCAGAATACAATTTATTTCTAGCATATGATAGTCGTTGGAAATATAGAGTTTTCGTGCAAAATATGTCACACACGAGTGGAGCTTGCTCATAAGAAAAGTAAATTGTGGTGAATGATGTTGCCAGAAATGCCTCTTTCAGACAATAAATATGACAGGAAATGCTTTTTTCCTGCATGAACTTCATGAATCTCAGTATCTGAAAGTGAGAAATATGTCAAACACTAGTGGTCCGCACACTGGATTTTATCTTCCTTACATAAACGGCACAAAGATGAACTTAAAGATGAACTTCATGAATCTCAGTAATTGAAAGTGAAGGTAGCCGAAAGGATATTGAAGGTCCATTTCTCTTATGAGTGAACCAATTTGGAATCCTACTGCCAGAGTGATTGAGCTGAGTTATTACATTCTTAATGCTTTTAGAACCAATATATCTTAATTCTTTCATTACTTTATCATTGGTTTTATATGGAAAAATGAATAAATCAAAGTTGTGATGTTAATTGATTAAAAGCATTAATTTTTGCTTAAATTTTTACCAACTGTTGATTACTATGGATTATGGTACATATCGCTCGAGCGGCAGCTTCTGGCCACTCGAGCGAATTCAGGCAGATTCAAACGCTTGACTGCCGCTCGACAGTGAGCTCGAGCGGGTGTGCGGGAAAGGAGATCGCTCGAGTGGAGGCTTTTGGCCGCTCGAGCAAATTTAGGTAGAGTCGAACGCTCGATGTTCGCTCGACACTCCGCTCGAGCGAATATCGTATTTTACAGATTAGGGTTTATTCCGCCATCAGAATATATAAATGATTTTTTACATCTTATGGCCGACTCTTGGCCTTGGAAAACTCTGGTTTTAATTAGAGAAACACTTAGAATTCATTTATTCGTTGATTTTTCATTCAGATTCGGAGAAGAGGATTCATACAAGTGATCATTCACACAGCTACACAATTTCCACTGAATCGTTCACTCACACTGCGGTAGATTGAAGAACTCATTGAGGGGTCCAATTGCTACTGCAGCTCAGCCTCTTCCATCGCTTCGAATCTTCATCTCCATTCAATTGGCTTGATATTTTTAATTCTCTAATTGCTATTTCATTTCAATTTTAAGTTTCTAAATTATTTTGGAGATTTTTGATTTAGACGTTTGAGTAATTTAATTGTATTTCATTTAATTCATGTTATTTATTTTTCTCGTTTCGTTAAGCTTTAATTTTAGTAGTGATTACAATTACTGTGGTTTAATTTGAGAATTTGTGATTTGAATACAATGATGAACCCTAGAACATTGATTTTGGGGCTATTCAATTTTCAATGCATGTTTTGTCAATTACTTTCTATTCTAGTTTAATTCTTAATTTAGTCTTATTAATTTATGAGTTTAATCTATTAGTCCTTTACTTTTCAACCCGACAATCAAAATCTAAAAACATAAATCTAGTCTATGACTAGTATCCTCTTCCATCCATTGCACATACCATCATTTTATTCTCTCTTTGTGAAGTTTTTCACATTTTTCAACGAGTTTGATTTTTAAGTAACTTTTCCTGAGGAGACGATCTAGGAATTCATTCCTAATTATTACACGATATCCTCCTACACTTGGGATAGCATTAGTGCTACTCATTTCTTAGTGAGTCACAGAGAGAGTGATGTAAGGTTGACCAACACCAAGAAACTGTTTCCAAAAAAAAAAAAATTACTTCAAGAGAGAGAGAGGAGAGAGATGTTGACTTTTTTCCTCCTTTACTTAAGCCTCACATGAGTGGGAAGTGAAGGAGGAGCACATTTGCAAGCCTATATAAGGAGGTTTGGGCTCCTTGATTTAAACACACCAGTTGAAAGCTTATCTAGTAACTTTTGACTTTAGTTAAATTCCTCTGTTGACCTTTCTATGTAAAAGGGAAAGAGGTGTAAAGTTAAAATTTTACTAGTGGGGGAGCTTTGTGGGTGTGTTTGGGGTGAGGAGAAAAATTGTGTGATTGTAACAATTTTTCATATAGTAAATTTTCTTCTCTGGGTCTGGTGGTTTTTCTCCTATTTAGTAGTTTTCACGTAAAGTCTTGTGTTGTTTTTATTTATTTATTTTTTCTTATTATTCCTACAAATGCTAGATCTTAAGGGGATGAATTTGGGAGATCCAAATTCCCAACAATTGGTATCAGAGCCACTAGGTTTTTTTTGAGGGGTGGAGCTTTAGTGTGGTAGTGTAGATATGTACAGTCTAAGCAGTTTCTGTCTAAGAGATTAAAAATTTTAAGTGTGTCCATTGTGGCCCTTCAATCTTTCTTAGGAACTTACTTAGTAAGGTACTATCATCTCTACAGTAAATTCATTAAAGCAATGTCAGGAAATAGGGCTTCAAATCCTTTCAGATTTGATGTGGAGAAATTTAATAGGAGAATCAATTTTGGCTTGTGGCAAGTACAAGTCAAGGATGACTTGATTCAATCAGGATTGCACAAGGCTTTGAAAGGTAGACCAACACCTGAAGTCAGCAGTGGAACTAGCGACTGGTGAAACGGCTAGTATAAGGAGCAAGTTCGGCAAGTGGCTCCAAGTCAGTAAATGGAGATATTGGTATTGATGCTAATGTTGTGTCTCTCTCTATGGAAAAAGAGACATGTATATCTTCATGGCATGCCGCTAATTTTCAAAGTTGCCATGATAGAGGATGTGTTAATGTTAGCGGGTCCACAAGTTTACACACAAGCATTGATTTTGTATTGATGCAGGGTGTGTGGTGGAAATTCATGTCGATGGCTGATGAACTTCCATTAAAGCCAAATGTGGAAGTTATACCATAATTTTCAATAAGGTTGGTTTTTGACATTTGCCGAAGTGAAATGCTTGGAATTGGTTTATTCTGAGTGAGTATGCTTTTATGGTGAAGCATGATAGCAGAAGCTATGAAGTTCTTCATTGAGATGGAGTTTGGCTTTGAGACCAATCAAAGTCGCAAGGTGGAGATTGTTGACTTTTTTCCTCCTTTATGTAAGTCCTACATGGGTGGGAAGTGAAGGAGGAGCACATTTGCAAGTCTATATAAGGAGGCTTGGGCTCATTGATTTAAACACACCAGTTGAAAGCTTATCTAGTAATTTTTTATTTTAGTTAAATTCCTCTGTTGACCTTTTTATGTAAAAGGGAAAGAGGTGTAAAGTTAAAATTTTGCTAGTGGGGGAGCTTTGTGAGTGTGTTTGGGGTGAGGAAAAAAATTGTGTGATTATAACAATTTTCACATAGTGAATTTTCTTCTTTGAGTCTAGTGATTTTTCTCATGTTTAGGAGTTTCCACATAAAATTTTGAGTTGTTATTATATCTCTTTTATTCTTTGTTATTTTTGCAAATGGTAGATTCTAGGGGTTTGAATTTGAGAGGTCTAAATTCCCAACAAGAGACAGAGACTAAAAATACCTAAAGCAGTCTATTTCTGAAATCAGAAGATAGATTGTGACAACCTGCCGCTACAACAAATAACACGGACTCCAAATTTAAGCCCTCGATCTCGACCAGTTTATAGCAGTTACTTACGTAGTATTCGACTGAATTGATAGTCTTTCTATTGATGAGCAACCAGTTAACATCAAAGCATCTATATTTGCCGGGAATTGTGAAATTGAGCGAAGATAATTACAGTGCTTCAAAACCAATATTTTTAGCCTAGGAAGGCGATTGATGCAATCAGGTAGATGAGAGAAGCTGTTTACAGATAAATCCAAATATCGAAGTGAAGATATATTCTCGAGTTCAACGTGAATCTGATCCTCCGATAAATTGTGATTTCTTAGAACAAGACTATCCAAAGTACGAAACCCAAAATGGGAAGCTCCTTGTAGCAAACTTTTGGGGTACTTCAAAATTGTTGTCGCTATCATCTAAAAAATATGAGACAACCAAGTTGATAAGGATTCTAGACTTTCCCATCTCAATAAGCTGGTGGATAAAGTTCCATTAATAATATTCGAATTACCAGCATAGAATGTATTAATATTTGTAACCTGCTCTTTTGAAGCCAATATCATATCCACCCATTTCTCTGCCTCCTCATCAAATCTTGAGCAGCCCGACATATGAAGAGTTTTAAGAGATTCTAAGTTACATATGCTCCTCAGAACATTCCTAAGCTTTTCACATCCCCTCAAGTTCAACAAAACAAGCCCTTTCAACTTGTTCAGCACCTGTAAACAGAAAACCACGCAAAAGAAAAAATTAAAAAACCAGAAAATTCTCTTGTAAGTAATTAATTTACGCGATTTAACATCAATAGAAAAATAAAAGAAATGGTAAGACTTGTTATACTATATTGTTCTTCTTCCAGTAGTTTTTGATATTACTGTGTCGCATTTCCAGCACAAGAAGGTGCTCTAGATGAAACTTTGGTAGAAGAAATTTTAGGGGTCACTTATGCCAACCAAGCCATCTTAGCTCTTTGGATAGCCGCTCAAAACATCCATCGATATGATCACCATTGATTTCGAGCAACTGCAAATTCTTCTTGCTTGCAAATGCCTCAGTTTGAAAATGTTCTTCTTGAAGTGAAAGTGTACCTAAAGCGAGACCCTCCACTACATCTGTCCCCTGTAAAAACAAAACTTTAGGTTAATATTAATGACTCTCCCTAGATACTCTTGCCAAAATTTAACTAAAAATTAAAGTACTGTGCTCTCTTCAAACTATGAAGCATTCTTGGCAAAATCACTAATTAACTCTCTTGCATATCTACATATATAACACAGATGGTACCATGTGTCTATGTACATGGAGATGATGTTTACATAAAGGCAAATGTCTCTTACTGTATGATTTCGTAATACATTCACGGCATCCTCGTGAAACCATAATCTACTACGCTTTCCAGGATAACGGAATGATTCTTCTCGAACAATCTCCCTTCCCACATCTCGTACCAAATCATGCATTCTCAACTTTCTGTAATAATCAATTGTCAAGAGGGATCTATTGATGAGAATACCAATACTCATACCTGGAATGAAACCATAGCCCTTGAATATTTCAATGACATGTTCTTTCTTCATATCAATGAAAAAACATGCAAGATCAAGAAATATGTTCTCCGTGTTCAAATTTAATGACTTATTCTAAATATTCTCTGAATCTTATCATCGGGAGTTCTTCGTAACTCTTCTAATTTGTCTTTCCAATCATCAATGGTTCATTTCGATAGAAAAGAACCTGAAACCTCTAGAGCTAATGGAATTCCTCCGGCATACTTCACTGCACTGGTTGAAAGTTCCCAATACCTTCTCTTGGTTGGGCCAATCCGGAGGCATGCCAACAGAAAAGTTGAAGGGATACAAATGGTTTCAAAATTTCAACCTTATATCGTCATTTACTCCAAATTGAGTTAGAAAATGCTTCTCTCTCGTGGTTGCAATCACTCTGCATGCTTTCCGAACCCAACCATTCAAAGGTTTGAACTAAATTATATACTTGTTACATGTCATCCACATCATCGAGAACAGCAAGAACCTTTTTACCCTGAAATTTTAAATAATTTGGTAGTACCATGCATGGGTTCTAGAATACCTCGAGGATAAAGATGATGGAAGAGTTGAGAAGAAGATAGAGAACGTGTGTAGTTGAAGTACTACTAGTGATGAAGAACGTGTGTAGTTGAAGTACTACTAGTGATGAAGAGGCGGTAAATGATATCGTAGATAAGGATGATGTATGCGTCGTTGTCTCCGTTGATGGCTGTTTTTATCTGAAAAGATTCCCCTTGAAATACACAAAGATGGTGAGGAGATCAAAGCTGGATGCATCGCCGTCTCCGTTGAAAGTTGTTTATAACAAAGGAAAAGTTTTTGACACGCAGGATCGCACCCACCGTATTGAAATCCAGCTCATGCAATGACAAAGGTTTTGGGCCTTGGCACTCAACTTCTCAAGAAATGAAGCCCAAATGCACGACAAATCAACAGGCCCGAGTCTACACCAACTTGAACAACTATTTGGAGCTCCGAATAACAAAAGTACTATAAATCCGTACGAATATTTCATAATTATAAATTTTGTTAGTCTTGTTTGCTCGAAGATTTTATCTCATTTAATCATTATAATTTTTTTAAATTTTTATATAAAATATATTTAATAATTTAATTTTTTTAAATTGTAAAATAAAAATAATATTAAAAATTTTTATTTTAATAATATTTTATTTAATTTTTTTCTCATCTCATCTTAGGATCTATATAACAAAACGAGCCTAAGTCGTATTGCTGAATGTGTGCCTTAACTTTTACGTAAAATTGAAACAAAAAGATACGTAAGTACAAAATGTATATAAGCAGGAACATGTTGCTTTTGTTGGAGAGATCATATAATATTTACAATCTTAAAATGTATATGTTTTACATAATTTTTTAATAAAAAGAGGATGAATGTGAGACCTATATAAAAAAATATAAATTATATGTATATTTACTTTTACATACTCCATTAATATAATTGATTGTGTATCAAAAAAATTAATCTTTCAATTATATTAGTGGAATGCATAAGAAGGACATAAAAGTAAATGTATGTAGTATTATTTATAAAAATAAAAATTTAATTATGGAATTCACTCTTTCGCAAATGGAGTATGCGAGACTTATTCAGATCTATGAGTATATATATAGTATCACTCGCCCTGTATACACCTACCGATAATATTACCGGCTATTAATACCATACACCACCGCATGCACTGCATTTACGTACAGCTAGCGGCGATCTGCTTGTATTCTCATGCATTAATACCGATATCCATGGTTTTACTTCCAAGTGAAAAAAAGGGACAATGATCAAGGATTCAAGTTTAATGATGGATGTTTAACTAAACGTCGTCGTCGATCTATGTATTTAGGTAATTAGATGTTAAACGCTCGATAGTTATATAATAAATAAATATAATTTTTATTTTAACTTTCAATATGGACTGGTCAAATTTATAATTAGGTTACGTTTGGATGTTGAGATAATCTCAACTCATTTCATCTCATTTCATTTAATCTCAACATGATCTAATTAACACTACCACTCAAACAAAAACACTTTTTAATTTTAAATTTTATTATAACATTATCTCAAACTTTCAAATAAAATAGAAAAAATAATTTAACATTATAAAATCTCAAAATAAAATTAATATTATAATAATATTTTAACTTTATAATTCTTTTATTCAAACTTTTTTCTCTCTCATATTTTAAATTCATATCAAACATTTTAACTCAAACAATTTTATTAATATTTCATTATTATTATTCAAAGATTTATCATTTCATGTCAACATGGTAATTGACAAAGCTAGTCGGCCCTCCAATTAACCGCTGCAGCTTAGAGTAGGTCTCACATTAGGTAAAAAAGAAAGAAAAAGACTAGGCAATAATCGACCGCCCGGGCTAGCTTCCATGCATATTTCATTTTCAAAACCTAATCTCCTAGTCTTAGGTCCCTTTCTAATTGGTCCCCCCCTCCCCACAATCTCTAGTACCGGCCACCATCAACTTCCAAGGAATTAAGGCGTTTCCCCCGGCCCGCATGGCAAGTTGTCATCGATGTGAACAGGATCCTGTATTTCACAGTAGAAAAGCTCCATCCTCGCACATGCAGCAAGCTCCATTAATTTGCCAATATCGAACAATTCAAGAAATTAAGCTAATTAATTTGATGCAATTTATTGATCAAATACTAATTCTGCGATTTGTCATCATGATTCAATTGTTTGCATGGTTCATTCTCAGATTGGATTTACCATGATTCTTGTCGATTTTCTTAGCTACCAAATAGAAATTAAGATCAGCACGTTATATATATGAAAGAATGTTACAAACTGGGAATATATAAATATATATTTATTTATATATATCGATATGGGGACACATGAATGCATGGTCATCTTAAAGCTTTAGTAGCTGTGCCCCTAATAAATTTGTAGTATCTCTGACAATATTGTTTCGTTTGATTAACGATTTTGATCTATTATATATAGTAATCATGTCAACATGATATAAAGCCGTAAGCAGACATAGACAAGGATCTATCAATATTAATGGAAAAGCAACGCATGCATCTAATTAATTACAATAACAAGGATATAACTATTAAATATTCTCATCAATAATAATGTCACAAAAATATATAGTACTTAAACAGTAGTAGTACTATCTCAAATATATATGATAGCTAGCTAGGCTCATATATATAATTGCTCTCACACTAAGCATGATAGGACATATAGTCCATTTCTTTCAGTTATATATATATATATATATATATATATATATATATATGAGTATCAATTCCAATATGATCTGATAGTGATGATCAGAGGTGAATCATGATCTTACAGTCTAATAATGCAATTTATTACTCCTCTTATTATATACACGAGCGTATAACCCACGCAATGCGCGGATCGTTATTTATGCTGAATTTTATAAATCGAAATAGTTTATTATACATAATTTATTATTATATGAAAATTAAAAATAATAATTTAATGATTTATTAATAATAATAAAATAGTTTGAATTAAAATATCTGAGTTAAGATAGTGGAGTAGATTTGCACGCTATCCTTCAAAATCGTGGAACCACAACCATTTATTTTTTCTTCCAAACTTTTTGCCTTTCTTGACTTAAAAAATCAGATTTTTGAATAGAAGTTTTGGAAAACACATCATTCGGCTATAACCACTTGTGTTTTCTTCCAAAAGTTTTCCCTTTCTAGGTTTAAAAAATCAGATTTTTTAAGAGAGTATTGGAAAAGATGTCATTGGTTACTTCCTGATTTTTGGCCCATTGATCTATAGAAGAATCATCATGATTGGAATCTATTTGCTAATATCCTTCAAAATCGTGGAAGTACAACTACTTATTTTTTCTACCAAATATTTCCCTTTTTTGGTTTAAAAAATCAGATTTTATAACAGAGTTTTGGAAAACATGTCATTTGGTCACTTCCTTCTTTTTTGCCCATGAATCCATAGAAAAATCATCTAGATTGGAATTTATTTGTTATCCTTCAAAATCTTGGAACTACAATATTCACTTAATTTTTTTCATCAAAAAATTTATCCTTTTCTGGTTTAAATGCCATATGACATAACGGTAACTTGATTTTTAACAAATACAAAAGAAAGTAAATTGAGATGGTGGCCAAGTGACCAGAAATCATAGCATATATTTTAACCAAAAAAAACATTTACATGCCGTTGAAAAAGAAAAACAATGCTGCCTTTTAATGATGTAATAACATAAAAAATCGATGAAATACCTAAAAAAAAAAATGAATGATGCATTTTGATGGCTTTAGAGCATTCTCATTGGATTATGCAATTGCAAATCCAATGAAAAATTTAGCTAATAGGACTTGAAAATACTCTACATTGAATTATCTAACTTCAAAATTTTTGACTTTTAGTTACAGTAAAATTAAGATTTCAACCAAATTTGATTATTACTATTTCATATCCAAACAAATAAAAAATAATATTTTTATACTCACACTCTCTTCCCTCTATTCTCCCTCCTCATTCTCATTCTTTCTCCTACATTATTTCTCCATATTATTTAATAAAAAATAATAATGTATTTTCATTTAACCTCTTAATTTAGAAAAGAAATTAGTAGAAAAGAATTTTTAAAAAATATTAAATTTATAATATTTTATTATTATTTTGACTAATAAATGAATAATCTAATGTGAAAATAAGTTTTGAATGAAATAACCAAATGTAAAATCATGTAATTTTATGTAAATTATATATTTACATTTGGATAATCCAATCAGAATGCTCTTACAGGCTCTGCCCATTTGGAGTTCAAACTCAAGGCATCATTCCAAATATGAATACCACTTCATAATGAGATGTCATCTAACAGTATTGTTTCAAACTCATGTAGCAAACATAAATCTTTATTAGACATTGTTCCCAATTTGTGAAGAAAGCTGGGAAACAAAATACTAGAACATCCTTAGAAAATGGCCTCACATCGTCAGATCGCCTATCATCCAAACTACTTACCTAATTGAAATAAAATAAATTCAGGTAAAACAAAATTATGGAAAATTGTCATAAATATATTAGCTTTCCAGGCAGGCAATGACGAGGTTTATTTCTATTCTAAGTTTCTGCTTGCATTGGAGCCATACATATTTCTGTTGGGAATTTGGACCTCCCAAATTCACCCCCCTAGGATCTACCCTTTGCAGGAATAATAAGAAAAATAGAGAAATAATAACAACACAAGAAATTTACGTGGAAACTCCAAAACAGGAGAAAAACCACCAGACCCAGAGAAGAAAATTCACTATGTGAAAAATTGTTATAATCACACAATTTTTCTCCTCACCCCAAACACACCCACAAAGCTACCCCACTAGTAAAACTTTAACTTTACACCTCTTTCCCTTTTACACTTAAAAGGTCAATAGAGGAATTTAACTAAAGTCAAAAGTTACTAGTTAAGCTTTCAACTGGTGCACTTAAACTAAGAGGCTAAGCCTCCTATTTATAATACATGCATGTGCCCTCATTCTCTAAACCCACCGATGTGGGACTAAAAAATGAAAGCAAAAAAACAACAATCTCCACCTTGCGACTTTGACTAGTCCCACAGCCAAGCTCCACCTCAATGAAGATCTTCATAGCTTCCGCTATCATGCTTCACCATAAAAGCATACCCACTCAGAATAAACCAATTCCAAGCATTTCACTTCGGCCCATGTCGAAAAACAACTTGCTGAAAATTATGGTGCAACTTCCACGTTTGGCTTTCCTGGAAGTTCATCAGCCATCGACATGAATTTCCACCACACACCCTGCATCAATGCCAAACCAATGCCTGTGTGCAAACTTGTGGACCCGCTAACATTAACACATCCTCTATCATGGCAACTTTGGGAATTAGCGGCATGCCATGAGAATGTACACGTCTCCTTTTAAAGATCAAAATCTTCTATGGAGAGAGACGCAATATTAGCATCATTTCCAGTATCTCCATTTACTGACTTGGAGCCACTTGCCGAACCAGCTCCTGCTCTCGGACAATTTTTCTTGACGTGCCCAGATTGTCCACACTCCCAGCAGACTACTTTCTTCTTCATGGAGTTCTTCATCTTCCCATTTCCAGCTGCTACCATTACTAAGTTCTCAAGTGGAACATTATTTCCACTACTTAGTCTTCTCTCTTCAGAAAAGATTTTACTGTAACCTCTGAAAAAATTATTTTCTCCTTCCCATGTATCAAAATAGGCTTCATGTGCTCATAGGAAGGTGGAAGAGACCAGATGAGTCTCAAGGCTTGATCCTCATCATCAATTTTAACTCCAATAGCTTCTAGCTCAGCGACAATGCCATTGAGAACACTTAAATGATCTGAAATATTTGTACCTTCACTCATCCGCAGTGTATGAAACTGCTCCTTCAGGTACACACGATTTGAGACGCCCTTCGTCTGATACAACTCTTCAAGTTTTTCCCAGAGTTCCTTTGCCGTAGATATTCCATGCACATTTGCAAGAACATTTTTGGCCAAGCACAGACGTATCGCACTTGCTGTTCTCAAATCCAGATCCTCCCAATCTTCATCGCTCATTTTAGATCTGCTCTTTTCACCAGTCACACTAGTACCAGTGCTGACTTCAGGTGTTGGTCTGCCCTTCAATGCCTTGTGTAATCCTGATTGAATCAAGACATCCTTGACTTGTACTTGCCACAAGCCAAAATTGATTCTCCCATCAAATTTCTCCACCTCAAATTTTACAAGATTTGAAGACCTACTTCCTGACATTTCTTTGATGAATTTACTGTAGAAATGAATAGTACCTCACTAAGTCAGTTCCCAGGAAAGATTGGAGGGTCACAATGGACACACTTAAAATTTCCAATCTCCTAGACAGAACCTCCTTAGACTGTACGTATCCACACTACCACACCAAAACTCCACCCCACAAAAAGAACCTAGTGGCTCTGATACCAATTGTTGGGAATTTGGACCTCCCAAATTCACCCCCCTAGGATCTACCCTTTGCAGGAATAACAAGAAAAATAGAGAAATAATAACAACACAAGAAATTTACGTGGAAACTCCAAAACAGGAGAAAAACCACCAGACCCAGAGAAGAAAATTCACTATGTGAAAAATTGTTATAATCACACAATTTTTCTCCTCACCCCAAACACACCCACAAAGCTACCCCACTAGTAAAACTTTAACTTTACACCTCTTTCCCTTTTACACTTAAAAGGTCAATAGAGGAATTTAACTAAAGTCAAAAGTTACTAGTTAAGCTTTCAACTGGTGCACTTAAACTAAGAGGCTAAGCCTCCTATTTATAATACATGCATGTGCCCTCATTCTCTAAACCCACCGATGTGGGACTAAAAAATGAAAGCAAAAAAACAACAATTTCTTCTTCTTTTGAATACTTTATTTAACTAATTTTTGTTTGTAGACGGGGTTAAACTCATTTCCAGGCAGGCTAGTGATTACATTGCTGGAAGAGGAGCTTCCCATTGCTAAGTCTGATGCTTCGAAGACATCTCATGGAAAGTTTCTTGTTTTGAAGCCAACGTGGGAAAATAGTGTTTCCCCCTGCATATTGGACTAAGAAAGGCGAACGAAAGCACCTTTTCTAACACATTAATCTTTCTGAACTAAAATCAGAAGGATGGTGTCTACCACCCCCTTAAGTTTTATGAATCTTTAAGTTTTACAGTCTTTAACATTCAATTGTAACAGATGATATTAGCAATTCAAATTAAACAGTTGTATATATATACACACACACGAAAGGCACTCACCAGTTTAATTTTCCTTTGAACGTCAGCACCACCTCAATATATCTTATAACCTGATGGCACCTCCACACCTGAAAGAAAATTTATTGCAGAAATGTACAGTGGCTTGGCCTCGTGGTGATTTGAGAGAGAGCGAGCAGAGAAGAGCGGAGAAGAAAGTAAAATAAAGAAAAGCAAATTTCCAAAATATATATGATCGATAGAATTAAACAAAGAAAACTGGCTTTCGTATTTTCTTGTTTGGTTTCAACGCGTTTGCCTCTTCGGTTTGTTTTTTGCAACAGTACTTGATAACGGTTGACTCTTCCATTTCTTTTATGATAAACGGTTGCCTCTTCATGTGATAACGGCTAGTTTGTACGTGGCATATAAGCGGTGCCTTTATAAATCTGTAGAAACATCGCTTCGTGTTTGCCTCTTCACTTTCATGTTTGCACCGCTTGGCTCTTTAATTTTGAACTCGATCCCCACTTTACACCGACGTTTGAATGTAATCTTGGACTTCCTTTGAGCACCGCTTGAGTGATTGTGAAATGGTGATTATGGACAACGATAAATTCAAAAGGGCAAAACGATAAATTAATCATATTCCACCGCGCGCTTGAGCTTTTGTTTCTAAACATCTAAAACTTTCCCACCGACTAATGCGGTACAAATGTCAAGTAAGAAAGTCATACTTGACTTTTATATAATTAAATAGATATATATATATATATATATTAGCTGGGATATTATTTGGAGGTCGAATTAATTCCTATCTAGAGGTTGTTTGGATTAAGTGAGTGTTTTATTTCTTCTCATATTATCATTACAATTTTTTAAAATTTTCACATAAATATAATAAAAAATTTATTTTTTTCAAATCTTAAAACAATAATTATATTAAAAAATAATATTTTAATATTATTTTATTTAACTTTCAACTTTCATTTAAAACCATCTCATATCATCTCGAATCGAAACCATCCCTAGCCGACCCTTAAAAGACATGCATGCATGGTGCTAGATTTGAAAATATAATGCTCTTGACTATTGAAATCTATATATATATATGTCAGTCCAAATATTAGGCTAGCTACAAATATACACAGTACATGATGAGTCAAATTGAGTATCGGTCGAGAAATAATTTATAATATATGTATGTGTGTGTGTGTGTATATATATATATATATATATAGTAGCTAGGTACAACGTACAACACGCGGTCAGAATCATGAGTTTGAATTGGGATCGATTAGGTCAAACTTGAGGGTTCAGTGCGCGCGAGTCATCGGTCAGAAAAATACATAACGCGCATGCTCCACTAGAGAACAAACTTGGAGCTCCAGTCAACAATATATATATATATATAATATCAGGCATATTATATAAATGGTAAAATTGGACCCCCAATTATATATATATATGCGTATATATATGTACATTATTTTCTAAACTAGTAAGACTTTTATTTTGAAAATATATACTTGTGGCTTTATGGTTAATTACAACTCTATAGAAGTGAAAAAAAAAACCAATGAACCAGTAAATCGAACTAGACCAAACCAAACTAGAGGGGTTTGGTCCAGTACCGCGTTTGATTATCTTCAGTACCGATTTTCTTTTTCTCAAAACTAGTCAAAATCGGTTCGATTCTGATTTTCTTTTTTATAGCACGGGACTTAACCGAACCAGACTGGACTGGTTCATATATATATATATATATTTTTTTTTTAATTTTTTATATTGTATAAAATATTTTGTATCTAGTTTTATATTATATCTAATAGATATAATTATATATAAAATAATTTTGTATTATATAATAAATTACTAATTAATATAATATTAAATTTTAAAATTCAATATAAATAATTTTATATTATCATACTATAGTCTATTGTATTAATAGTTATACTGATATCATATCACTATATATTATAATATACTATAATATATAACTATATATTATAATATATCACTATATATAATTATAATAAGTATTATAATATACTACAATGAATTATATAAAATACCCAAAAAGGGAGAAAAACCGAACTGATCTAGTAAAATTGGATGTGGTGGTTTAATGGTATAATCGGTGCGATATCGGTTCTTCAAATCTAAAAATCGTTATATATCAATTTGGTTCTAAAATATATACCAAACGGGACTACACCAGACAGATTACACCGTTACAACTTTATAATATTCGGCCTCATTTTTATTGAATAATCGTTAATTAATCGTACTTCAACTTCAAGGCAAGCTAGCATATATTTTATATATATATATATTATACCATGTAAATCTCCTGCATGTCTTTCAACAGTAAACAACTTTTTTCCCACAAACTACAATGAAAATACATAATGCATGTTATTCTGATCTGGTGCCCAAAAAAAAAAAAAAAGGTGGAAATTAAAGCAGCAACAGATCTTTCACATGACGTACGTTGTAAAATGTTGATCTGCGCATGGTACAGAAGATATTGTATTTCAAAGCCGCAGTTTGGAGAGAAGATTATTTCAAAAAACTTGGCTGGCGGCCACTTGTTTGAAGAGATAGTAATAGTAGTACTGTGTGGAAAATGATAGGCAGTCAGAGAACTTAGAGCCGCCAAAGGCTTGAAAATTTTTCCTTCGAATGCCTTAAGTCAAAAATCTTCAAAACATCATTTTTCACATGAAAAATGTTCCTAGTACCTTTAGAAAACCAGGTTCATGTTTATATTAGAGAACTGGATGAAGGTATTGGTATTGGTATAGATTGTACGTAATTTTTAAGGTATTGGTAGATATAAAAGGTTGCAGTAAGGAATTAATGTCCATAAATGGGTTGAAAAAACCCTTCTGAAGTACCTTTGCCTGAAGATTAAAGCCATGTATGATTAGAGGAGTACACACACATGCATCTGCATTAATTTGAAATATATATGCATATCATGATGAATTTGAATCATTTTAGCTGTGTGGTCAGTAGTCAATCATGTCATGACCAGACCATCATCTTCAAGTTGAAACAACCCCTTAAAATGTTGCAGGCATGAAATGGCAAACCCCAGCTAGCTCAACACTAATTATATTTGTATCCGCCCTTGCAGCTTATAACACTGGGACCAAACACTTTCCTGACTATCCTTATTCCAGTAGTACTGGAGAATATAATACAAAACCGATAAGCACTAATTATTAGTTACGTGCTTAGGTAAGGAACAGTGCTGAAATTCTCCATAAGTATGATTGCACGAACAGTACTATCCAAATAGATCAAAGCCAGAAAACTCCCAATGAGAAGGAGAAAGGAAGATCACGATTTAATTTAGATCTCTTAAATGAGAAGCACGCATGGCTAAATACAATATTTATATTGTTTCCTTCTTTTTGCAAACATCTAAACGGAAAAACAAACTAATCATGCGTAGGACATATTGATTCAGATATAAAAATGAAAACCAAAAATCAAGAAGCCAAAGCTTTTTTTTTTTTTTTTAAAAAAGAAAGAAACTTATATAGCTGTAATAGCTTGATCTAGCGAACGATCGGACCGAGACGCTTGATTCCCCGAGAGCATGCAAGAGCTGTTGGATCCTTCAATGAAAAAGACCCTTCAATCATAAAAGATTGAAACTTAAAAGTAGGGTTTTCTCATAAACAAGGAAGCCTTCTTCTTCTCCTGCAGCTTCTTCTTCTTCTCCTCCTTCTTTTGCTGCTTCTTCTGGATTTTGAGAGTGTTGTAGGTGATGGTGAAGATCATCATCAGGGGGTTGGTGGATGATGATGAAAAAGGAATGGGTGGGAGTGGTGAGGGGGTAATGATGGCGGTGGAGGGTCAGAGGGAAGGGCGAGGAAGAGGGCATGATGATTGCTGTTGGGTATTTCCGTTGAAAGGCTGAAGAAAAATCCAAGGTATTGCGTGCCATCTATTAGAGAGAGACTAATTAATAGATAGACTCTCTCTCTCTCTCTCTCTCTCTCTCTCTCTCTCGTGGGGGAATTATCACCATTCACGAACCCATGGTGCTAGCTTTTTCATGCTAGCTCTTGTTCTCAAAGTAAAGGCCATATAAATATATATATATACACACATATATATTTCTTTTTCAATATTTGAGGGAGAAATTAAAAAAGAAAGAATCAAGTGCAACAATTTCTGCGTACTAGCAGTGGTACTACCCAATCACCATTGGTGCAACAGCTGTGATCACTTGGGAAGCACAGCCGTTTTATATTGTGGCTGATTTTTTTTTTTTTTTTTGCCATATTCTCTATTTCTCCTTAGTTTTTTATTGAGAGCAGCAGTAAAAGGCTGTTTGTGACTGTATCTGGAGTTGATGAAATGCTTAAGCTTTATTGGGTTCAGCTAAAGATGATATTTGGCAGGCACACTGATCTTAGCAATAATAGATATGAAAATGGGAAAAAAAAACTTTAAAAAAACAAAGAAAGAATAGAATGACAAAGGAATCGTAGAACTGAGAAATGACAGAGTTGAGAGAATCGACAAGTTATGTGAAAGTGTGCGAGAGGAAGAGAACAGGAGGTGGTACTTAAGAGGCAGAATGTGTGGCCTTGTGAGCATATTGGCTGGCCTGCAAGAGCACTTTGTACCGAATATAAATGGAGACAAAAATGTTAGCTACTGTTACTCAAATGTCTCAAATCTTTTTACTAAAAAGCAGGTATTTCTTTTTTCTTTTTCAACTCCAATGTCTGAAAGTAATAATTCATTGTCTACAGACAAAGGATAAGATTCCCAAATATGCATTTTTTTGAATGGGTCACCTCAGTTGTACTCTACCTGCATGCATGATACCTGATTTGATAAAATCTATGTACTTATATTAAAAAAAAAAAATACTGATCATACCGTTTGATAATTGTGCATACATCTTTTCATTTCTTTTTACTACGTTTCTTTTCCATATTCCATTCATGCTCGAGGACCCTTTTTCTCTTTTCAAACATCACGGAAAAAAAAAAATATTTGTTCGTGTATTTTTTAGATTAATATATATTAATAGTTCAGTTTTTTTTTATGACTATCTTACAGCAAGATGTGTGTTTACCTAGCAACTTCAATTAAGTAGCGTAACTCAAATAATTATCCTATCCCATAGAAGTGAACATAAACCACCTAAAGTCTTGTTTGTTTGCACGGATGAGATGACCTAAAATAAAAATTAAAAGTTAAATTAAATATTATTAAAATATATATTTTTAATATTATTTTTATTTTAAAATTTGAAAAAAGTTGAATTGTTTAATTATTTTATTTTGTAAAATTTAAAAAAAATTATAATGATGAGATGAGATCAAATGAAAATAATTGTAAAAATAAATGAGACTAGAACTCTAAAATTAAATGCTATTTGCATAAGGAATATGTCAAAGGGAGACTGGTCACTCACCTAGTGATTAGGCTACATGCACACACACACACATATATATATATATATATATATATATATGATCTGTGTGTGTATTCGGAGATGATCATCATGACCCCAACACATACAGTTATTTTATTTACTTAATGAGTTAATCATCCAATGATGCATCTTATCATTAAGGCCAAAAAAAAAAAAATCATGAAATGATTGATATATATATACATGCTTCATCAATCCGTATCTTTTCAATGTCGAACCCAAATTACATGCATGTGTCGTTTTTCGTCCATTTCAACAACATGTTTTAGCATCAGTTTCCTCGTCCTTTCCAATGTCCCAAACATCTGCATCTAGCTGCTCGTACCATTATTTTTGGTCGATATCTGAGACGAAGAAGACTAGGGTATAATAAGACGCATATATTAACTGTTCTTCTTGCTGTCAACATCTAGCTATTTCCTAGACTTTCCAGGCAAACTTATCTTATTTAAAAAAAAAAAAATACAATAATTTATACTAGTGATTCATGCAAAAGAGATCTAATATTAAAGTTAATTTAGTTGAAATTATGCTGTAGTAGTTAGTTTGTCATGAGTAGTTAAATTAATAGTTAGCCACCTCATGTCTCTATTTACAAGAAGAAGTCGGTTTGTCAATATTGTTAAGAGGAATATCAGCACCATATGCAGGCTTGTCTAATGCCACTGCATCTGGTCATGCAACTCAGACACAGCTGGGCAGCAGCCTCACAAATATTCTAGAATGTCTACATACATGGAAAGTCAAATCAAGATCAATTCTGCAATTACTTAATTTTCTTTTGCAAACTTTTCATTGTAATCTTTTGTAATCCTTTCAATCATGGGCATACATTAAGTAATAGGTATATATAGCAATGTTTTATTGTAAAATGAATATAGAGAAATACACATTAGTTTCTTCTATTGTCTTTCTTTTCATGGTATCAGAAACCCTCAAGGGTTAACACCTACTTGATCCTTTGATACTTCTCTTTGATCACTATGTCATTTCCTCTTCCAACTCCTCCTTCTCCTCTTCCTCCAGTTCGTCCTTGCCTAATATCACTCTCTTTATCTCTATCAAGCTAGATAGCAACAACTATATCAATTGGGTATCATAGTTTTTACTTATGTTGCACAGCATGATCTCATGAACAATGTTGATGGCACTAAACCATTCTCACCAAAATTCCTTCCTGATGATTCAGGGAATTTATCCACAAAAGTAAACTCCAACTTCTTATTATGGAAAAAGGAGAATCAATACCTTCTTAGTTGATTCAACACCCCTTTATCCGACAATGTCTTATCATTTGTCTATGGTCTACGTACCTCCAGGCACATGTGGACTTCTTTGGCAACTCGATTTGCCTCACAATCCAAGTCTAGAGTGGCCTACCTAAAGTGATAGCTTCAGTCCTTGAGTCAAGGATCTCAAACCTGCACTCAATACTGTAGTCAAGCCAAGATCTTAGCTAATCAACTCACAACAGTAGGAAAGGCAGTGGATAATGATGACCTTATCTCCTATATTTTGGTAGGACTCAACCCAAATTACACAGTTTTCATCACCTTCTTCCACTTTGCTACGCGAGGCTCTGTAATGTCCTTTGAAGATTTTCAGGCTGAATTATTAAACCATGAAATTCTCCTTGGGAACCAACACCACTAATAGTCCTCTGAGTCAGACAACTTTGCCATTTATTATCAAAAGCCTAAGTCTTCTAATTACAAAGGAAAAAACCTTGGACAACAAAGGAACAACTATCAATTCAAGAAACTAGAAGGACATAGACCCAAAGGTGAAGCAAATCAATCCAATTTTCAAAAAGGACCCTGCCAAATCTGTGGGAAAGCAGGTCACCAAGCCTTGGACTGCTACCATAGGATGAACTTCTCCTATCAAGGAAGGCATCCTCCCTCTCAATTTGTAGCAATGACTACAAGAATCAACTCAACTACTGTTGAATCTGATGAACAACCTAATTTGTTTGCTAACAATGGAGCCAACAACCATGTCACTATTGCTTTAGAGAATGTCACTTTCCAAGAGCCATTCAAGGGTGATAAAGAAGTAGCCATGGGAAATGGTTTAGATTTATCATTCTAAACACTAGTTCCTCAATCTTTTTCACTCTCACAAACATTTCAAACTCAATCACATTCTTCATTGTCCAAATGCAGCAGCCAACTTAATTTCAATTCAACAATTTTGTGCTAAAAACAGTTGCTAGTTTAAGCTAGGTGGCACTTAGTTTTTTGTGATGGACAATCTCACAAACAGACTTTTATGTAAGGACAAGGTAGAAATGGACTCTATCTTATCTTTCTTTCAAAGTCAACAAATTCACTACTTTTCTTGGAGTATCAACCAATGATACTATATGGTGTCATAGGTTAGGGCATCCAACACCTCCAATATTAGAAAAGCTCAAAACATATACACATCTTTCTATTACTAAGTCTCCTAAATATATAACCATGTGTGAGGCTTGTTAATTGACCAAGGCCAAAACTCTTCCTTTTTCAATTTCTAATAATGTAACCATGGAGCCCTTGGAAATAATACATTATGATTTATGGACTTCTCTTGTTACTTCTACCATTGGTTTCAAATATTATGTTGTGTTCATTGATAATTTCTCAAGGTTCACTTGGATTTACCCTCTTAAAACCAAGTTTGAAACATTCGAGTGTTTTGTCAAAATCAAGTGCCTAACAAAAAATATGGTGTCCAAGAAGATCAAAGCCTTTCAATCATATGGTGGAGGTGAATTCCTCTCCACTCAGTTCAGAAGTTTCCTTGCATTTAATGCAATAACTCATTGCATCTCTTGTCCATATACTACTCAACAAAATGGACTTTCTAAAAGAACACACATGTATATAGTTGGGATGGGACTTGCTCTCCAATCACAATCTAAAATCCTAAATACTTACGTGGTAGATGCTTTTAACACCTCTGTGCATCTCAAAAATCGACTTCCCAGTCCAATGTTAAACAATGATTCTCCCTACCTCAAGTTAGTCTACAACGCCCATAACTACTCCTCACTAGGGGTCTTTGGTTGCACTTGCTACCATCTTCTCATGCCCTACAACACTCACAAACTCATGTATAGATCCAAGAAAGGCATTTTCTTAGTCCATTACTCCAACTATCAAGGTTATAGGTGTCTTAATCCAATGACTGGCAAAAATTTTCATCAGTCGGAATGTGGTGTTTGATGAACATTCTTTCCCAACTCAAGATTGGAATTCATCTCTACCAGTGTCCTATGCAAAAGATCTACCTCTTCTACAAGTTAGTACTTTGTAAACACTTGACGACACCACACTTCATAAACATAAGGTCCTAATACTTCACTCACAACTAGCTTGCCATCTGCTGCCCCTACCTCTCCTCCACCTTAAGACAATTTCATTTCCACTTCCCTTCTAGAACCATTCCAAGCAAAGGAACCAACAGCCTCTACTGCACCTTCTCTTGAACTCATAGCAACCCCTAGACATCAATTGACCAATAGCCTATGGATGGCTCTTGGAGACCCAAGACTTTCTCAGACTACAAGTTTTATTCAACCATTAAACACTCTCCAATGGCCTTGCACTTCCTGACCTCTGACACTACTCCTAGCTACACCCTTCCTTTTCTCCCAAGCCATCAAATTTCCCCAATGGACTCAAGCCATGAAAGAAGAGTTTGAGGCTCTCCATACCAACCACACTTAGACCTTGTGCCCAAAGATCCTCTCACAAGAATTTAATCAACAATAAGTGAGTCTTCAAAGTCAAGCAAAAGGTTGTCTGGTCCCTTGAGATATTCAAAACTAGACTTATAGGCAAGGGATATGAACAAACAGATGGAATAGACTACACTAAAACCATTAGTCTAATAGTTAAGGTCTCCACAATCAGAACCATATTTTCCATTTCTGTACACTTCAACTGGCCCTTGAGACAACTTGATGTCTCTAATACTTTCCTTCATGGCACACTTGAAGAAGAGGTTTACATGGAGCAACTACCTGGTTTTGTTCACACAAAATATCCAAATTATGTTAGAAAGCTTTAAAATTTATTTATGGCCTTAAACAGGCCCATCAGGCCTGGTTCAACAAGCTTGCCACAACACTACTTGCTCTTAGCTTCCTTGAGTCCAAAGTGGATTACTCCATCTATATCTTTCATAATTCCAATATTTACATGTTCATGTTGATCTATGTAGATGATATTATTCTCATAGGGAACAACATTTCAACCGTGACAAACTTGATCACTTGCCTTGAAAGCTGCTTTGCTATGAAAGATCTCGAACCCCTCAAATTTTTCCTTGGTATTCATGCTCAATCACTATTCAGTGGCATGCTACTCTTTCAATCTAAGTACACAATGGATCTTTTCTCTCGTTTCAAGATGACAAAGGCCAAGCCAGCAAAGACACCTCTTCTAGCAAGATCTCAACTCTTCCAAAATAATAGAAAACCCCTAGAAAATGCCACTGAGTATAGACAGTTTGTTAGTGCCTTACAATACCGCACCTTAACAAGACCAAATATTAGCTTTTTTGTAAACCAATTGTGCCAATTTATGCACAACCTCACAACTGCCCACTGGAAAATGTATCAAGTCCTTAATAAAGTGTATGGAGTCATTCATGTGGCCATATGAAGCACACACAATTCATTATTATTTCTCTCTTAGTTTATTTTCTAATTTCTTTTTTTCTTCCTTATAATATTTTGATCTCTCTTTGATATATATTATCTTCATCTATTACATGGTATGTATCAAAATCTTTTTGAAAAGGTTTTCGATCATATTTTTCGACCATTTATAGCTTCTTCTTCATATGATCCTTCTATATTCTTTTAATTAAAGCTTTTAGAGCTTGTTATCATGTTACAATTTCAATTCTTGTTTGTGGTAGCTTCGCATACTGGCTAATTAAGCTCAGAGCTAACTATAATCTTTCTTTTAAAAAAAAATTTGAAAGATGACTGTTAACGATGTGTTTCATCAACAGACTGGAAGAGGAGAAGGACCCCTCCCCAGCGTGCTGAGGTGGCGTTAGGCCCCTGTCGACGATGTGTGGGCTCTGATATGTTAGACCTAGACAAGGCTGTGTGGACTCCAGGTTGATCCGGTGCAACTATACGGAGTCCGTGCGCATGGCCATGGTGGTGAAAGTAGATAAATGCAACAAAAATAGAGAGAAATAGACACGTTGATTTACGTGGTTTGACATTGAACCAATATTCACAGGGGCTTGGGGAGGGGAGAATCCACTATAATAAGCTTGATTTACACTCTCTCAATATCTCTCATCCTTACTGTACAATAGGTTTCGTAGATCTCTCTTCTCGGTCTATACACTATCACAAGATCCCATGTCTGGAGGTTGAAGAAGCCTTCCCAATAAGCTTCCTAAGAAGTCTGCTCGAAGAATCCATCTAAAGTCCCCCTAAGTTGTCTATGCTCTTCCCCTTTTATCTCTTTCTTTCACTTCCTTTATATCGCGTCACCTTTCTTCACATCTTTTCCCATCTTTTCCTCCTACCCCCTGACATTACTTTGTTTTCCTTCCTTTCTTTTCTCTTCTCATCTTCCCTCCCTTTTCCCCTATTTTTTCCTCTAGTGAAGCTCCCTTGATGGGCTAGGCCTTGAGAGCCTATGTGGGCATATGAAAAAAAATTCTCCCTAACAATGACGATACCATATTTTTATTGATTTAGCTTAATTACAGTGGAGAAATACCTTTTACAAGAAAGAGAAAATTTGAGGATTACAAGAATAGAAAGATAAAGCTCGTAAACCAAGTTTCTAAAAGGCTAAAAGGAGAAATATAAAGGAAAAGTCCAACAAAACTAAGTAATAATCTAGGAAATTAGCACCAAATAGATGAAAGACCTGCATGATCCAAACAGAGCAAAGAAATCATATGTTTAAGAAGTTGAAGAAGAGAAAAAATCTTATTATCTCATTGCACCATAATTGGCTAGGCTATCCACAAGCACATTACCTTCTCTCTATACATGATTGATACTAAAAGGGAAATGTTCTTGAAGTGTACAATATCATCCTAATGGAATCAATGATTTTTTTAAGAGAATTGAGCATAAGGAGTATATGGGATAGGGATGAAGATGAGGATAGATTTAATCAGAGTAAGCTTGCCTCCTATTGATAAAAGGCAACCTTTCCACCCAACTGTCTTTTTACTTATTTTTCTTTTCAAGATGGGATAAAAGGAATAAATGGGAAGCTTACCATAGAAAAGGGGGGCACCAAGGTAGATAATAGGAAATTTACTTTTGTTGAAACCCGTGGTAGTAAGGATAATATTCTTTTTTGTGCTTGAGACACTTTTATGGAAGACACTTTCGAAATGATTACTTTTTTGTCTCGAGATATTCTAATAAAGAATAATGAAGGTGTAATGGCTTGGAGGCTTTTATTGGAACCATTGGTAAAGACCAAAGGCTCATCGGCAAAGAGGATATGGCTGATATGGTTACACCCACGAGGAACAACATAGGGAGTAGTATGAGCAGCCATCGTTAGCTGATGCAAATCTAGACTGTACAACTCTTTAATCACTACAAGAAATTTTATTTTTAGGGACGAAATTTCTTAGGGATGAAATTAATTTCGTCCCTAAAAGTACTTTTCTGAGACGAAATTAAAATATGGAAAACCTTATAAATCCGTTTGAACTAAAACATAGTAGTTCGAACTGGAGATTCTGAGACAAATTAGGTCGTCTCCAAAAATTTATACCGTTCGAACTAATAAAATTTAATTCGAATAAAAAATTAATTAATTCGAATGAAATATTATTTGTTCGAATTAGTATTAACGCGTTCGAACGGTATTGTTTAATTGAAAAGATATATTGTTAAAATTGTAAAAATACATATTTTTTCTATTAATTATTTATCATTTCCAAAGTGAATAAAAAGTTCTATATATTATATATTATGATTTACAATGAATTAAAATATTTACAAATTCATAAATTATTTTTATGTAATTAATTTAAAAGTATTTTAGTTAACTAAATATTAAAAATGAAGATAGTGTCATTTTTTCAATTATCGTGAACATTAAGTATAATGAGAAGAAAATATAATTAACAATAAAGAGGCTAGCAAACACTAAAAATAAAAATCATACTGCATTAATTACATCCCAAAATGAGTTAGACGTTATATACAACATAAAAAAAGTAAAATAATAACTAACAATATTTATTTATTAAATAAATCAAAATCCTCCTGTAAAGTTTGCATGCGTCCTTCTAGGTCCTTAAGCTTCTTCATCATGGGATGAATGAAGTCCCTCAATAAAATGTCGCGGTGCTCCGCCAATATAGCCCGTACCTCATCTGGAGTAACCCCAGCAGGATGTCTCTCAATAGGGGCAGCAGCAGTAGAAGCTGGATCAATAAGAGGAGGTTGATCCTATTGCACTGCACGAGTCTTCGGCAAGTGACCCTTGCTCTTACTGAATGTGATCTTGTTAACAGGCCCCATCTGTGGCGACCTCCGCTCAGTTAGAGTCACTGTAACCCCTGAACATAGTAGGAGGTTAGATATCAACAATGCAAATGGTAGACTACCTCCACCCGAATAGCGTGACTCTGTGCGAATGCGGAGGAAGAAATATAATGCCAGATCAATCGGCTCCCCCTGTGCTAACCGTAACAAAAATCTGGCTCGCTCGATCTCGAAATCAGTCTTGTGTTTCTTCGGATCAATGTTATACCCGACAATAAAATTAAGCATTCAGAAAAATGTTGTACAGTCGGCCTGTCGGATCACTTTACCGCCATCATATAGAGGAGCCTCAGGGTCTCGCACTAGGTCATGAACCTGATCGTCTGTGAGACCATCATCAGGTACCTCATCGCCGCTCTCACTATCATCTGAGCCAGTATCCAGCTCTGCAGTCTGTACATCTGGCGCTGGCGATGAGGATGCGACTGTTGTGTCCTCTCCAGATGGTGCAGTCGCTGCTCTCGCTGCTTCTGCTGCAGGATATGCACCCGGCTCTCGCCGCAAATCTAGAAACTCAGCAATAACGCGGGGAGAGAATATAATACTCACTCCCCGGACCACTAAGTTATAGCACAGAGTATCACCAGACTGCTCACCCATGGTACGGTAAAACTCACCGACCATCTCAGGATATGCTGTGCCTCTCTGTTGACAGATCGTGGTCCATCCACGATCGGTGATGATGTCATGTATGCTCCGCCCCTCCCAAGTGAGGTCACGAAAGTCGCCTAGAATGATCTCCCGCTCAACTAGTATAGGCCTCACAGCCGACTGAGAAGGAGCGGTAGCTGTGGAGCTACTTTCGACTGTCTGGGGTCGGGAACGTTTTCTTCCGCTGCTGCTTGCCATTAGTATGCTGTTGATGTATAAAATATATATGTGATGTAATTAAAGTGAATTAGAGGATGCATGATGTTCTCATAGCATGTTTGACAACTGCTTATTCGAATGGCCTTTAATTCCATTCGAATTAAATTATATTCATTCGAATAAAATTTAAATTAATTCGAATGATCCTAACTTTCATTCGAATAAAATTTTTTTCCATTCGAATAAACCTAAATTTAATTCGAATGCGATGACTTCCATTCGAATAAAATTTTGGCTCATTCGAACGGAACTGAGCCAAACAGACATGGCTAAGTCGACTCAGTCCCGAACCGACACTATCATTTTTAATAATATATTTCTTCATTTTAATTGGTAGAAATGATTTAGGAGTAAATTCTTATCATTTCTACCGATTAATACTGAGTCATTTGGCCCCAAAACAACAAAATGGGGCCGGATTCATTCAAAATCCGACCCCCCAAAAACTAACCGAAAAAATCATAAAAATAACACGCATTTAAGCCTAACCTCTTGTTTTAGGAGATCTGAGGACAACGGCGAAGTTGGTGGCGACGTTGAGGCTGCTAACGGCGAAGGTGTGAGCGTAAGTTCGAATGAGAGGAGGCACGAAATGTCGGAGAAAAATCTGTCTCGCAGGATAAATAACGTAAATTCGTTCGAACGGAAGCATAATTAATTTGAACTAAAAGGGTATAAGTTCGAATTGAAAGGGTATACGTTCGAATGAAATATATAATACTTCAAAAAAATATATATATAAGTAGAAGAGGTAAAACAATACGTTTTATATTAGTAATACTAGTATATAATACTACTATATATACTAATAACAAATTTCGAACTAGTATATATAATATATATTAGATAACTATATGTATATAGTATTGAGTTTTGATCTAGTTACTTATATATATTGTGACTAACTAGTATATATATATGTAATAGTATATATATTATGCATTATATGAGTATAAAATAGTATTGTGTAAAGCATTGCATTATAAAGTAAATATACAATGTATATAGTAAAACATTGCATTAAATATAAGTATAAAATACATATTTCTAATATATTTAGTTTATATATTAGTAATAAACAAAGTACTTAGACTATATTATAAAGTATTACAGTATTATTAGTTTTCATATTTTTATACTATCTATAATTTAATATCACTTACTATTATACTATTATATTACTTAGTATAGTACTTATAGTGATACTAACTATAAGTATAACATTATGTTTGATTGTAAATAAAATAATATACTATGTTAAATACTTAATATTATAGATTGATAAGAAACTTAGTATTATGCGTTTAGTGACACTTAGTATTATATAGTGTATATAATTTTTACATATACATAATAATATATAATATTATACTTATATATTTCTATAATTATCTGTTCGAACTAAAATAAAACAGTTCGAATAAATATATTTCATGTTCGAACGAATTTTTTTGTTTGGTGGGAAAATTCGCGCCAACATTTCAGAATATACTGGAGAATATTCCTTTTTTTTTGTTCGAACGCGAAAAATATTAATTCGAACGGGAAAAATTTTGTGGGAAAAATTCGCGGTTTGAGGATTTTCGCGTTCGAACTTATAAAAATTAGTTCGAACTAAAATGCACATATTATTAATCCGATCCTTTCACTTCATTTTCACTCGGATTGTATTGTGAGAAAGGGAGAGAGAGCGTGGCAGAGGCTCTGAGAGAGTGTTGTGGAGAGTGAGAGCTTGAAAGCATTGAGAGAGAAGAGATTCTTGAGAGAGAAAGAAGAAGAGAAGAGGTAATATGTTATTTTTGTTATTTTTCATTCCGATTTTCGTTTACAAGTTTTTTGTTGGGATAGAACAGCATGGCTGAATGTGTTTTATTTGTATATAGGTATTGTGGATTGTTGTTTTCTTGAGAGAGAAAGAAGAGGGAGAAGAGGTGTGTTTTCTTAGTTTTCTAAATTGTTTATTAATCATATTTAGGGATAATCATATAGTTTTCAATGTGTTGTATTGAAATATGGCATCATGAATGTGAAAATTGTGTTCTGTGGTTCAGTTTGTTGCTCTATTTCGTGACTGGTTTCTGGCTTGATTTCATTCGAATGCTATGAACACCGTTCGAATTGACTTTTCTTAGTTCGAACATAATATAACGCGTTCAGATTTTGTTCGAATTTATGGAGTGTTTGTTCGAACAATATATTTTAAATATTGTTGATGATAGTTATGATAATGTAATTATAATGTATAATTGTAAATATTGAAGTCCTGTATTTAAATAGATTAGCAACTCAAGTATTTAAAAAGATTTATTAAATAGCTTAATACTTAAAATATAATAATAAGATATATCATTATACTATTATAATTAAATATTTGAAAACAACTTAAGTATTCAAGTATTAATATAAATAATTAAAAACTTGGCATGTAGTATTTTAGGGTAATACTTAAAATATAAGTATAAGATATTTAATTAGAGTAATGTATAATTAAATGGATAACCATATTTAAGTACTCAAGTATTAAGATGATTAAATACATAATATTTAATTAATTATATCTAAGTACTCTAATTAAATAGCTTAATACTTAAAATATAATAATAATATATTTATTTAAAAAATTGTAAATAAAATATTTGAAAATATTTAAGAACTTAAGTCTTAAGATGATTAATACATAATGTATAATTAATTATAGATAAGTATTCTAATTAAATAGCTTAATACTTAGGATATAATAATAAGATATTTATTTAAAAAATTGTAATTAAATATTTAAAAATATTTAAGAACTCAAGTATTAAATAGATTAATACATACTATTTAATTAATTATATCTAAATACTCTAATTAAATAGCTTAATACTTAAAATATAATAATAATATATTTATTTAAAAAATTGTAATTAAATATTTAAAAATATTTAAGAACTCAAGTATTAAGATGATTAATACATACTATTTAATTAATTATATCTAAGTACTCTAATTATATAGCTTAATACTTAAAATATAATAATAATATATTTATTTAAAAAATTGTAATTAAATATTTAAAAATATTTAAGAACTCAAGTATTAAGATGATTAATACATACTATTTAATTAATAATATCTAAGTACTCTAATTAAATAGCTTAATACTTAAAATATAATAATAATATATTTATTTAAAAAATTGTAATTAAATATTTGAAAATATTTAAGAACTCAAGTCTTAAGATATTTCAAAATCTTTAAGGGCCCATCATGTATACTTGTAATGTAATCTTCTCATGTATTTGTGATGTATGCTTCTTATGTTTACTACTGAGGGCTTGAATTTTGTAGTTATTTTACATGCAATTAAACTTTAGACCCGTTCGAGAGTTGTGGCCAAATATTTTCTTAAAGAATGTTTGGGTATAACTCTTGAATTGTCCAAAGTGGACAGTTTGGGATTCTATCATCTATATGGCATATATATTTAGTTAAAACTCATGTGTTAGTCAATTTAAATTTTGGTTTAGCATTTTCCTACATTCTTCGAGTATGTAGTTCATAAGTTTCTCGGCCCATGAATAGGGTCGACGACTTATCATTACTAGCATACTTGGAGAATTGTATGGAAATGTTGTCGAAATTTTTAGTAACATACGAGTTTTAGACTGAGTACATATGTGATATAGATGATAGTCTCTCGAATGGGATAGGACCAACTATCTTAAAAGTACAGGGAAAACAAACATGTGTATTGTAACATATTATAGAATTAGTGTTTATTGAATTTTGTTCGGTTTCTTTTATAGATGGATAAGAGTTGGATGTTTTTGGGAGATAGACTTGGTCGAGACTATAAGCAATATGCACAAGGGATGAAGTCTTTCTTAGAATTTGCTTGTGGGAGTGTTGATAGTCGAGGATTTATAAGATGCCCATGCAATAAGTGCAAAAACCTTAGTTCATATAATATGATGGCTGTGGAAGATCATTTATTCGTAAATGGAATTGATTCTAAATATTCACATTGGGTTTTACATGGAGAACCATTTCCCCAAGGAGTTAGATTTGGCAGTCATCTCAACCAGATGGATGAATGTAACGAGATCGACACGGATGACATAAATGTTGATGTTTCTGATGATAGTTATGATAATGGAGAAGATATGACTGAAATGTTAGGGGATCTTGGCGCAGACATATTTGGTGCTAGGGTTGGAGAGGGAACATCTACCTAGTCATTTGAGGGAAATGAAGATTTTGGATCATTGTGGGAGGATGCACAACATCCATTGTACGAAGGGTGCACCCGTCATAGCAAGTTGTCCTTCACTGTCAGGTTGCTACATATTAAATCTATTTGTCGTATTTCTGCAAAAGGCTATCGATATGCTGCTTGAATTATTTAAAGAGGCTCTGCCAGAGGATAACGTAGTACCTCGAAATTTTTATGAAGCGAAGAAATTGAAGCGAGGGTTAGGATTTGATTATAATATCATCCATGCATGTAAGAATGATTGTGTTCTCTTCTGGAAGCAATATGCAGAATGTGAATCATGTCCGGTGTGTCATGAGTCAAGATGGACATCAGATAAGCGTAATGTACCCCATAAAGTGCTAAGACATTTTCCGCTTATTCCTCGACTTCAAAGATTATTTACTTCCCGGATGACTGCGAAAGATATGACTTGGCATCACACACAAAGATTTCAAAATGATCAATTACTCACTCATCTTGCCGATTTCTTACAATGGAAGAAATTTGATGACCAGTATCCATGGTTTGCCAAAGAACCTCGCAATGTACGTCTTGGTTTAGCAACTGATGGATTTAATCCATTTGGCAACATGAGCACTTCTCATAGCACCTGGCCTGTCATAGTAATGCCTTATAATTTGCCACCATGGAAGTGTATGAAGGATCCTTATTTTATGATGACTCTATTGATCCCAGGGCCAAGGTCACCAGGAAATGAAATAGACGTATATTTGCAACCAATGATGGCAGAGTTGAAAGAGTTGTGGGAACAGGGTGTCACTACATATGATGTGGCTGCTGAGTGTGAATTCAAGATGCATGCTGCAGTACTTTGGACAATAAATTATTTTCCAGCATACGGGAACTTGTCTGGGTGGAGCACAAAGGGAAAAATGGCTTGTCCTGTTTGTAATAAAGATACACAGTCTCAGTGGTTAGCGAATGGCCGGAAATTATGTTTCATGGGACATCGCCGATATCTACCTCATGATCATAGATGACGTTCAAATAGAGTAATGTTTAATGGAAGGGTTGAGCATAGGTCATCACCGCCAGAGTATTCTGGTAGTGATATTCTCACTCAATTGACAGATGTTCCAGACAATAGATTTGGAAAGAATGCAAGATGCTGAAAGAGGAAAAGACAAGCAGTGGAATTGAATTGGACCAAAAAAAGTATTTTCTTTGATTTGCCATACTGGTCTACATTAACACTGCGTCACAATCCAGACGTAATGCACATTGAAAAAAATATATGTGAGAATATTTTGGGTACCCTAATGTCAATACAAGGGAAAACAAAAGATACAGTCAACTCTCGTAAAGATTTGAAAGAGTTGGGAATCAGATTGGAGTTGCATTTGCAAGATACTGGGTTATCAGCTTATATGCCCCTTGGATGGTATACACTTTCAAGTGATGAGAGAAAGAAATTCTGTGATTGGTTCATGACAATCAAATTACCCGATGGTTATGCTTCGAACATGTCAAGATGTGTCCGACCTCATGATTGGAAGATAACTGATCTAAAAAGTCACGACTGCCATATATTTTTACAGCGATTGTTGCCAGTTGGTGTACGCGGAAAGCTTACTCCAGATGTTCGTACAGCTATTACAGAATTAGGGCGATTTTTCAGAAATATTTGCAGTAGAACATTGAAAGTTGATGCCTTATTAAAAATGGAAGCTGACATTGCATTGATATTGTGTAAATTAGAGAGTTTGTACCCGCCTTCATTCTTTGATGTAATGGTTAATTTGGTTGTGCATTTGCCTCGTGAGGCTTTAGTTGCTGGCCCCGTTCAGTATAGATGGATGTATCCTATTGAACGGTTTTTGGGAAAACTTAAGTGATCTGTGGGAAATAAGGCTCGTCCGGAAGGATCGATCGCAGAGTCATATATTCATAATGAGTGGCATACATTTTGTTCAATGTATTTTCGTGGGGTTGATACTAGATTTACGAGACCGGATCGAAATTATGAAGGTGGACAAATGGGAGTTTCGTCAGCATTTACCGTGTTCTCCCAGAAAGTACGTCCTATAGGTGCACAAGGGGGTTATGACCTATGTGGGCGAGAGTTTGAAAGAGCTCGATGGTATGTCTTAAATAATTGTGAAGAGATTGAACAATATTTGAGGTTAGTGATGATCATCTAATTTGGCAGTAGTATTATGTGCATTTCTAATACTTTAGTATGTATTGATACAAATTAATAACTCACATTAACATACGCAGCGAACATATACAACTACTTCGCACGAATGGTGTGACTGACGTAGAAAAGACGCACGAAGAAGAATTTGCCTCATGGTTTGAACATACGGTATTATTCGGGAAAAAATTATGCACAAGTATTTTAAATATGATTATATTTTAAATTTCATCCTTATTTTATTTATGTAGGTTGCATCGAAATATAATGACCATTCATGTGAAATCTCACCAGAAGTATATGCTTTGGCATGTGGTCCGTCTAAGCGGGCTATCCAATATTCAGGATGTTTGGTGCGTGGATATAGATTTCACACAGCAGACAGAGAACGATATAGGAAAACTCAAAATTGTGGGGTTGTTGTCGAAGGAAGTCATGGGGATGATAATATCGATTTTTACGGAATTGTGGAAGATATCATAGCATTAAAGTATGTGGGGGGATATATGGTCTGGTTATTTAAATGTACTTGGTGGGATGTCTCAAATCCTAGGTTGGGAGTGCGTAAGGATGAATATTTTGTAAGTGTCAATACATCTCGCAAATGGTATGAGGACGATCCATTCGTTCTCGCATGCCAAGCAAATCAAGTTTTTTATTTAGATGATCCGGAGTTCGGAAATCCATGGAGAATAGTCGAGAAGTTTGCGCCAAGAAATGTATATGATTATATTCCAGAGGCAGACAAACCACATGAAGAAGTTGATAGTCCAGACCATGAAGAAGCATATCAAGAAAATGAATCAGGCATCAATCTATTTGTTGATCTAAGCCATTATGACATGGTCCCATTGCGCAGAGAAGATGTTCAACCCGAAGTAATTGAAGGTGACATGTCGGAAGAACATGAATCAACTGAAGTGTCTACTGAGGATGAGAGCGATTGGTCCAGCAATACTGATACCGAATGATTTTCAAACAGATATTTGTGTAGGTAAAATTCTTATAAAAATATTTCATGTATCTAGTTCGAATAATAATTTATTATAATTTCAAACAGATATGCCTCCTAAACGCAAAAGAACACGTGAGCCATCCCCACCACTTACTGAATCTCCGTGTGCTTCACCTACCAACAATGGTGGGCCACCGTCACCAGAACCAGAACAAGGTATTTTATCACTGTATATCTTTCAAATAAAATTAATTTAATTAAAATATATGCTATAATTTTTGTATATATAACTGTTGTAAACCAGCGCCGAGTTAGAGGCATTACGAGGGGTGTCTACATAGAAAAAGTAAGGAAAGTGGGTAAAATTAAAGTTGATATATCTGATGATCACACCGGTGGCTCTGGGGATTCGACAGCTTGGCTTGCTTCTTATGTTGGTACACTTACTCGCAGGTATGCACCGATGGCTACATCCTCCTGGGCTAAAGTTCCCCAAGATGTGAAAGACCACATCAAAAATCGTTGTCTGGTAATAAGTTACTTTGTATAACATTTTTATTTAAATGAGAATGTTTGAAATTTTACTAATTGTTTATAATTATTTGAAGGACGAGTTTGAACTAAATTTTGGTCGGCGAGAGAATCGACTAACGATTGAGGAATTGATGTCGAATGCATTCCGGAGGTACAAAGGTCGATGCCATGCACACTATCAGAAATTCAGTACTCCGATAGAGGCGCGTCAAAATCCATTCCAAGCAATGCCACCAAACGAATGGGAGAAAGTATGTGATCTATTTGAAGATTCTGCTTATCAGGTAATTTCGCTACTATCTTTTTTTTAATAATTTATAATTATATATGTATAAAATGTAAAAATTATAATACTGTTTTTTTAGAAACGAAGTACAGTGAACAAAGCAAATAGATCAAATTTAACGATACACCATCACGCGGGTTCTCGTTCTTTTCATCGCTTGTAAAAAAAAATGGTTAGTTCTTATTGTCTCCATTAAATATTTAATATATACACTTTTTTCGTATAAATTATGATATTATTTTTCA
The DNA here is from genome assembly GCA_011037825.1 of Carya cathayensis. Classification (NCBI taxonomy): domain Eukaryota; kingdom Viridiplantae; phylum Streptophyta; class Magnoliopsida; order Fagales; family Juglandaceae; genus Carya; species Carya cathayensis. The sequence continues at coordinate 1,514,969 of QGSO01000162.1, read as the reverse complement.
TTTTGCAGCAAGAAGAAAATCCTACCGATTATGATCTGACCCAATTGTATGCTAAAGCACATAAAAATCGTGATGGTGTTTGGAGCAATCCTGAGGCAGAGGCAAATTATGTAAGTTTAAGTTTATTTAATTTCGTTGTCTAAATTTATTTTTGCTACATATACTAATTTTAATGTTTTCTTTTTCCAGGACAAGATGATATCTCTTAAAGACACTGTTGCGGATCCATCTAATGAATCATCTGTCAACGATGCTCAAATCTTTTCTCAAGTTCTTGGATCACGTTCTGGATATTTGAGGGGCTTAGGACGTTGCGTGAAGCCATCCTCAACATCTTCATCCTCTTCTAAAACCAGATCGAATGACGACAAGACTAAAAAATTAGAGGAAGCTGCACTTGAGATAGAACAATTGAGATCGAAGGAAAAGGAGTTGCTGACCCGATTAGATCAAGCAGCAAAATTAGAAGCAAGATTAGAAGAGAGGCTACAATTAAATAACCAAAAACTGTTTGAACAATTTTAATTAATGATATCCCAAAACTCTATACAACCACAACCACCACCATTATAATTCATTTGACTTTTTTAATTGCCTTTAATATTTATAATGTTTGTAAACATTTGAACAATTGATATATATAGATTGCAATTTGATGTATACAGATTACAATTTGTATTAGTATCAATTTCATTTTGTTTGATCAATGCCGTTCGAATGCTAAATTACCATTTATGCATACATTCGAACAAAAACATATCCATTCGAACAAAAATATATCCATTCGAACAAAAATATAACCATTCGAACCTACATGGAAATACAATCATCTCGTTAGTTCGAACAATTAAATACTCATTCGAGTAAATTCATTTCTAAAAATTCGTTCGAACAGAAGATTTTCCGTTAATAGATTGTTTGTTCGAACAGTTAATATTTTTCTTCGAACTAACGTCAATTACCAACTTTTTGTTCGAACAAAAAATGTTTTGTTCGAACTTTGATTCTGAAACGACTTTTTTTTGTCTCAGAAAAAATTTCCCGTTTGAACGGTTTCAACCGGTTCCGCCCAATTTCGTCCCTAAAAATACTTTTCGGAGATGAAAATTGATTTTTGTCTCCGAATACTTTCTGAGACAACCTTTTTGAAACAAAATAGAGACGAAATTTTGTCTCCAAAAATTTTTAAGGACGAAATTTTCATTTTTTGAGACAAAATTTTTTGTCTCAAAAAATCCAATCTGTTGTAGTAAATAATGATGAAAATAAAGGGAGGTAGAGGGTTACCTTGTTGAAGACCTCTGCTAGTGGTGAAATAGCTAGCATTGGTACCATTAAAACACATGAAAATGTAGAATTATAGCAGTAAGTCTTAAGAGGAGAGACCACATGTGCATTAAAACCCAAAGCGAACAGCACACAAGAAAGATAGACCTAGTTAAACTTTCAAAAACTTTGTTAATATCAACTTTGAGCATGACATTGTTACCACATGTATTTTTAGCCAATTTATGAGTCAAATCTTGTGCTAAAGTGATACTATGCGAGATAATTACCCATAAACAAAAGCAGCCTAATGATTAGAGATAATTTTGGGCATTATAGTAGAGAGGCAAGTATTAAGACTCTGGAGACAATTTATAAGAGACTTGGCAAAGGTTGATTGGCCTAAAATCAGAGAAAGTAGTAGCCCTATCAGTTTTTTGGAATTAAAGTAATGAAAGTGTGCTCATGGGAAGGAGGTAAGAGACCAATAAGAAGATCATTATAGATAATAGACCAATAAGAAATATAGACGGAATTAGAGGAGACCATGGTTTGGGAATAGAGTCCATAGGAATGCTCCAGACTGCATTGTTAATCTCATCTAGGGTGGGAGATTTGAGAAGAAGAGCATTCTTATCCTAAGTCATGAGACTCGGAATATGATTCAGTAAATGAGTGGCCTCATAAACAGGTTCAGCTGTCAATTGATTTTGAAAAAAGTCAGCATCAGCAGCCTAAATGATGTTGTAATCAGAAGTAGATGTACCATCAGGGAGATTGAGAAGAACAATGCTAGCTAGCTTTTCTCCTTTTATGAGCAACCATGTGATGGAAGAATTTAGTACTTCTATCGTCCTCTAGCAACTATATATCAAGAAACTAGTGATTTCTAGATTTTTCTTTAAGAAAAATTTCTTCTTGACAAATCTTGTCATCAAATTCTTTTTTAAGTTATTTTAAGAACATTGAAATCAGAATCAAGATTAAAATGTTGCAACATAATTTCAACGACTCTAATATTGTCTCTAAGCAAAGCAATATTTCGAAAAATATTTCCCAAAATTGAAAATTTCCAAATTTTCAAATCTGTTTTGAGACGTTTCATTTTAAAACCCAATTTATGGATTCCAAAAAAATGACAAGATTGGTTGCGACGTTGGAGAAAACAAAATTATAAAAATCTTGATGTTTGGTCCACATTGATCTTTGAAACTTGAAAGGAGATGGACCAAATTTGAGGGAAGTTGTATCTTGGATCAAAAGAGGGTAATGGTCTGAGTAGTTTCTTTCAAGGTGAGTGAGAGTAGCTTGGGGATATAGGCCGGAGAGCCAAGATCGGCTAACAAGGGCCCGGTTAAGTCTTTGCTGATTATTTTTAGTTTTTCTTAACAATTTTCTAAAATATTTTTTCTTTATTTTAATTTTATTGGCACTTTCTCGTTTCTTTCTAACGTGGTATAGTTGTGCTATTAATCAGCAAATCAGAAATTAACACTGCAAGTACATGTTGTGGGCAAATATCCCTTGTTTTTCTAAGTGGGAGATGGACAAGATGACAGCCTTTTAAAACCAATTAAGGGATATTAGATATATATATATATATTAAACTTTAGCGTATAGATTCATTTTGGTATGTAATCCAGAATTCATTCTTTCTAAGTTCCTTTTTTTTTTCTTTCTTCATTGTAATTTTTCCTCTACTATAAAATCTCCATCTTTTTTTTACTTGGTTTTGGGATATTTCTGATCTCAGATCATCTTGTTATTTAGGTTTATATATATATATATATATATATGTATATATATTTAATTTCTGATCTCAGATCATCTTGTTACTGATTGCTTGGGAAACACACATGACTGGCGGTGCAAACTGCTTTAAAGTATATTTTTGATCAACTTTAAAGAATGAAAGTTGTTTCTTTTTAAACCTTTGGTTTTAGAATTTTTAGGGATCCCGAGGCCTAATTCCCTTTTTAATGCGGTATTCTTGCTCCAAAAGTGAAGGTTTTAATAAAAGGAAAACACTACTCTTATTTATAAAATTCACTGATAAAACCGGCCTATCGATTAGATTATTTATTTATTTATTTAATAGTTAAGAAAATGTTTTTTTAATGATTTTTTTATTTTTTATATTTTTCTAAGCTATTTAAAGTGTTTAAAAAAAATGTTTGCAAAAAAAAAATATAAGGTTTTACCATTCGGCGAGGATTCTCGATTCTGTGGGTGTATAAAATGGGATACCATGCATCTACCAACTTTTTTTCGGGAAAAACAAGAAACGAAACTGCGTTTTTGACCAGATTGGATACAACATGAGTAATACTTTCTCCCAAAGTAAAAAAAAAAAAAGAGTGTCTTGTTTAGGTTTTTCCGAAATGTATGAGAATTTCTGAGAATAAAATTCTTTGTCGACAATTTCTTGTACTTACCTCTAAAGAAAAGGTGAGGAACTTGATGGTCTAGCTAGCAGCAAAAGTATTTTTTCCCTCTCAAAAAGAGGAGAGATAAAACATAAAGGCACAAAAAGGGACATGAATATTAGCTATATTACTCTGAGGAACTGCTTGGAGAACTACTTGATCAAGTTGTAAATCAAGAGGGAAGCTGGCTCAAACGACTGAGATCATTAAAATCGATGCAGCTGCTCTTATCTTTTTCCTCTCTTTTGCACGGCCTGTGCTTGTTCAAAACATATATGTATATAGGATTAGCTCTTGTTTTAAAAATAATGTTTGCGCGAATATTATCCAGTTATTATTTTTTTAAAAATAATGTTACCTCACATTACAAGTATCATTTCTCTTGTTTTAATATATATATTATATTGTGAATAAGCATGCACAAAAGCAGAAATTATCAGCCATTTATGCAGAGCTCAACCTGCCAAGTTTCTCCAGTACTCCAAACAGGCCCTTGAGAGGTGGGGTAAATCGTACTTGGCTGGAATCCATAAATCATATATATATATAAAAGCTAGTAAATATATGAACCAATTATATATGTTTGACTCTGATAAAGTCTCCCGCATGAGCCAGCCTTTTCCATTTCACTTTCTCCCTTTTGAGAGTGAAAATTGTTGTGAGAAACCAGAGTGGTTTGAGAAAGAAAGGTAAAACATTTTGCCGGAGATTCGAAGTTCCGAACCCAATGCTCAAAAGTTCACAGGATTTCTTGTCTCCAAATTCTGGCATCCAAAAAGAACATTGCTAAACATCACTTTATGATGATGATCATCATCAACATCCTACGGCCTCTCTATAAACTACAAGCAATACTTTTGTCCAGTTTATATGGTCACCTAGCTGTCTTTTCATTTCAATCTTTTTGCTGGATATGAGTTGTCAAACTGATATCCTAGTGCGAATAATATACTCAAAAAATAAAAATAACTTTGTCAAATTATATTGAAAAGTATATAGTAGAAAGTAATACTATGTATAGTTATAGAGTGCATAAATATCGTATAGTTATTTTAAAAAAGATTATGATTTATTATTAAAAAATTAAATTTTTTCATGTAAATTCTATATTTATTTATTTTTTAAGTGATTACATGACGTTTACACATTCACGACTGTAATTATTATTTCTTTCTAATAAATGAGTTAGAGATATGGGTTTTACCTAAAGATTTAAGTTCATATAAAAAAGGAAAAATTTATTACTTTTGTATATTTTAACATGAATGACTAAAATATTGTAGGTTCCTCATAAAACCAGAACTACTCTCATGCAAACAGTCTTTTCTAGCATATTCCTTTGTTTCTCATGCATCTCCCAAAAATAAAGTCTTTTTTGAGTTTTAAGTACGAACTCGACATGCCCTTGCATTATGGGATACTTAATTTGAAAACGCGTCCCAATTTCAAAGATTGACACTTGTCAACTTTAATTATTTTAAAGATGAATAAAATAATTTTTAAAAAAACTAGACCACCATTTTAATAATAAAAAGCAAGATTAATATATAATTTTTAAAAATACTTTACTTAAAAATATATTTACAAAATGACGTGATTTGTTGATTGGTTATATTAGATTATAAAATTATTTTTATTATAAAATAAATCAAACATGATATGATATAAAGGCACGTACATTTATTTGTAAAATTTATTTTTAAGAAATTTTTTTATAACTGCCCGTGGCCTAATTTAGAGCATCGTCACCATGCCGACAATTACTGCAGGATACCGTTTCTTCTTTCTACTCAACTTTTATCAAGAGTTATTTTTTAAAAATAAAAATTAGTCTTAAATTACCTATGTACCCATGACATATATATTGTTTTGACCAATTTGTTATTTGAAGAATGATATTTATATTATTAAAGTGTAGTCTTTCCGTACCTCTTTTGAAAAAATAGATAAATTTAAAATTTATATAAAAAAATTATATTTAAAATGTGATCTCACTTTTTTAAAAAAAAGAATACACGAGAACTGTACACTCAAAGACCGTAAATTACTTGGTTTTATTTTTCATTTTAAGAAAAAAGATAAAGAACTGTTATTGAGACAGAGGTGATGATAAGACCAAATAGGGCCATAATTTTTTGTGATTCCACCGCAAAGCCGAGGTGGAATTAGGTAGTGAAGCTCCAATGGCTAACTCAAAAGGGGAAAAAAAGGGTACTTTTTTATTCCCCCAAAGTGGTGTGACCTGTTTGGATCCAAAAATATGGATTTCATCATTACATTGAGAAAGTGAGTTGCCATCACATATGTTTGGAACAACAATGTTACGTATAATTATATTATATAATTATATAATGTAAATATCGTACAATCACATTAAAAAAGAAGTATGATTTATTATTAAAAAATTTACAATTTTTTATATAAGTCATATATTTATTTACTTTTTTTAAAATACTTGTAAGGCACTTACACACTATGGTAACTATCATCTCTTTTGGAAAATATAACATACAAACAAACGCATGCATAGCAAAAGGAGTAGTAACATCCAACATTCACATTCTAATCAAAGTCCAACTTGGGGTTGCAAAAGCCCAAATTTGAAAATCCTGGACCAAACTATTGAGAGTCTCTTATTCTGGATCCTTTGGGTTAATAATTTATAACAAAACATGGGGTTCTCTCGCTCCCTATTCAACCCCTAATTCATCCAATGCAATCTCATCAAATAATTCCACTAATCAAGCTAGTTATGTATATAGTTATATATTCTAATGGGAAAAATGCGTTTCTCATAACTTCTAATTTACTCATGTAAATTATTATAAGCTCTCTATTCTAAATATGTGATATGCGATAAACATTCAATCTATCAAATGAAACATATTGAATTGTCATTAGTCTCGATATAACATTCTTAATGGTTTATAAATGAAGCTCTATTAGTTAGGCCAAATGTTTTAAGGGTGCATTTGGTTGGACAATAATATCGTGCTGGAAATGAATAGTAATTATTTTATTTAGTTGTCTGTTTAGAAAAATGAATAGCATAGGAATATCCACGCCTTTCACAATAAAATGAGAAATATTTGATTTACAAAGATATCTCACAATAACAAAGTTCGCAAGGTAATGTAGAATGTTATAGTATATGATAAGGTTGTGAGGCTCTTTCTATTAGAAATAATATATAGAGTTTCACGTGATTTATATCTAGAATTTGAGAATTTTAAAGTGGCAAAAGAAACCAATGCTAGCTTGTGTTGACACCAGGAGCAAAATTAGGATTTGGTACGTGGCCCCGAGGAGGGGGGTGGGCGATTACTAAAGTGTGTCGTATTTAGAGGTGAATAGTAACCAACATTTAAGGTAGCAAAGTGTATCACCGATATTTAAAATTAACTATATAAGATAATTATCTAGGGACAACTAAATTATTAAAACCATATATCTGAATCTCTCACTTGAGCTCCATCGGACTTAAGTGAACTATAAAAATTAAAATAAAAATAGTTATGTGAGACTTGTTAAAATAAATGATGAAAATTAGATAAGTAGTTTTATCTTTGCCTTCGCTCATAATTGTTAATTCGATGTTAGTACATATGTACTTACAAACAAAACTAATCCAAATTCATAAATTATCTAGTGGAAGACTTGAAAAGAAAAGTGTAAATAAATATGAAAAATGAGGTTGTAAATTTACCAAATAACTTATAAAAAGAGATAAGGATATTTTCTTACCTCTTATGAGATGTGAAAAATATGAGAATGTGAGATTGTACTAAGTAAGATTTTTTAAAATGTTTTGGGGGGAGCAAATTATCTTTATATTAGAACATCTTTAAAAGAACCATATACTAAAACAAGTTTTTAAAAATTTTTAAGGGGCGACCCCAAGCATCAATGTCGGTCCGCCCCTAGTTGCCACCTACTCCCCTACCAACGCGAGTTCCCTTCCCTTTTCCTTTATCGTAGCTCCTAGAAAGGGGAGAGTCACTCCTCCCTCACTTCTTGGTGTATTCTTCTCCCCAATAAGCATTCTTTTTTTTCTTTTCATGTTCCTTAATTCCGTTTTCTTTCAACCATGCATTAATATGATCATTAGTTTCTCTTCCTCCCCAGCATTGTGGAGACTCCACTTTCAGTTCTTAACTGATCACAACCTAAACAGGGAGACAGTAGTCTATGTGCCACCTAGACAAATTCACCACGTCGATCTACATCGATCCACTACTGCCGCCACCATTTGTATGACTACCAAGCTAGCTAGCTAGCTAGGCATCATGTGAAGGCCAATATCCGACTCAATACTAGTCAAGTATGGCACACACCCTCTGCTCCTCCTTATTAATACCTAACAAATACAATTTTGGTTTGAGTTTCTTTATATTTATCACTTTTTCAAACAAGCACTTAAAAAAAAAAATTTATTTATAGCAAAAAAAAAAAATTTGTTTATTTATAGCCAGTTATTTTCTATAACTGGGGAGTGAGATGAGAATTTTTGATAAATTTAAAATATTATAGTTTAGTATTATTATTGTTTTGGAATTTGAAAATTTTAAATTGAGATTTAAAAAAGTTGAATTGTTTACTATATTTTGTATGGAAATTCGAAAAGTTTTAACAATGAAATGAAAATTTTGTATTTAAGATGAGAATTGTGAGTAACCAAACCTAAAATGAGTATGTTTTCGTCGCATATAGTCATTATCGTTGCAAATAATCCGTCATAAATACGTATTTTTTTTGTAGTAAAAAAAAACTCTAGGAAAAATTTGTGTAATGAGGGTGCGTGCCTATAAATAAGGTGTGGGGAGGGACCATTTATGCATGAGCTTGTGTGTTAGTGTGTGCCAAAGGCCGTGAGAAGTGAGGAACGAAGTATTAGTGCGTGAGAGTACGTGGGAAGTGGTGGTGAAAGTGATAGTAAAAGAAAGGGAAAAATAGAGTTTGTCTCTTGTGAAAGTGAAACGAGCTTCTTACAAGTGAGGGAAAGTCACTCGAGAATAAGATCAGAGGGTCACGACCAAAGAAGGAAAAGAGAAAAAAAGAAGAGAGAGATAGAAAGGGAAGGAGTGCTCTCTCTCCATTATCTAAAACAAAAAAAGGCTTTTTCCTATCTCTACAAAGGGGAGGAGCTACCTGATCCTCTCTCTTTGTCATTCTTATATTTTTTCTGAATTTTTATTCTCGGGCAAAAAATTGCCAAATATTCTGTCTTTTAGACTCGCAAATAGTGCATGCGGCCCAACACAAGTTTTACTGGTTGTTCAACTGCAACATACTCTAATGATATATAAATTAATCATAAAAGCACTTGAGCGATATGACACTCCTAACCCCAGCTAGGGATTTAACGGAAACTAAAACATAGGAACAAATAATATAAGATTACATACTCTATAACCGTAATATGCAATGCACCTAACATGCATTTGGCATTATAAAACAATCACAAAAGAATAATTCTTTTAATTTATAATATATACCAGAATAAACTAAAAATCAAAACTGAAATACATAACCATAAACACAACATATTGTGTCGATAGCTAGTCAGTACAATATTTACAAACCGTAAACATAACTAAGTGTCTTGGAGAAGCATACTCCGTAATTACAAAACATCCTCTTCACATAGTTCCAAACCAAAAAATTAAACTATTCACACATCCCAGCTATTAATAACAAAATAACATTTAGAAATTGGAAAATGAGCTCCATCATCTCCTCTAGGTCAAGCTTCTCACTAGTTGACCTCATCTAGGCATGTCTGTTCCTCGTCATGCTGACATGTAACAACTTTTATCATTCATAATAAAAATGATAATTGAGACTACCAATGTGAGATTTTTACAAATCTCAATAAGTTATACTAATAACTTACTAATAGTTCACAAATAAATATCTTTATATATATAAAGTGACTATCTAACAGAATTTTATTAGTTTAACATTTTTTATTGTTTTACCGTTAAAATTAACGTCGTTAGTTGCATAAATCATAATAAAGTTAATTATTTTCTTGAGTGATTTCGTTAATCACAGACCCACCATTTCTCTCTCTCTCTTCTTAAAAGTTTTTATTTTTTAATCTCTCTCTCTCTAATCACTTATGAATAAATTCATAGTTATCAAAGTTCATGTAGGATGCATCGATCCTGGAACCCATGCATTGATGATCATTTATTTAGGAGGTTATATATATCTATATAAATTATATATATTCTATATTCTATTATATATATATATGATATTTTATATAAAGTATAATTTATATATAAATTTATATATGTGATTTAAAATTTCTATTCATTCCTTATATAAACGAAGAGAAATGTAAAATAATTAAGTTTAAATCTATGTACCAACTACATTTACAAATACAATTATTCTAATAAAATATTATTTATTTATCAATTTAAATTCATTATAAAACATTAAAATCACATAATAATATCTTATAAAAACCTTAGTATTTTATTTCGTTATAAAAATTATATAACTTTTTAAAAATAATCATTTTATTAAACTAAGAAAACGTACTTTGCACGTTACTTTACTGTTAACGGTTTGTTTCCTGCGCTGCATAGTTTTGGTTGAATATTCATTTTTATTTATTTTTTATCTTTTGTTTCACATATTTGTTATTTCCAGCCGTACCCAGGAGCACATGCAGTAGTAAATAATAAGATTTTAATTCTAAATGCTTTAAAACCAATTTAAGTCTATTTTACTATTTGATGTTAGAAATTATTTTTTATTTTTTTCTTGAAATCATTACATTATTTATTAAATTTTTTTGCTTAATAAAAACAATATTAATTCTTAAAAATAATATTTCTATACACTGGGCGAACGTCCATTGGACGTTGCCCAACTACTAATATATATATATATTAATAAGTATGACATGTATGCATGAATAACATGAACTTTTCTTTACAAAACTGTAGTTTTACCCATCCATATTTGATATTTCTTTTAAAAAAACAAGGTGACTATGAAACATAGAGCTTTCATACTTTTTCATTCATGCTTCCAGATAACTTTTTTCATTTTTTCTTGTTCTTACAGGGGTGGAAATCTCATGGTTCCCCATAAACCATGTGCTCTTATTGGTTACTGCACCACATCACAGGTTTTAGTTCAAATATGATTACATCATCAAAATACTCAAGTAGTGCGAAACGTCTACACCATGATTATTATATTCATTTCGCACCCACCAGTATTATGTGCTCTACTAACTACGCTCCGGTAATCTTTTTATTCCATTCAAAGCCTGTTGACTATCTTGTTCATTGGCTATTCTTCGTCAACCCAGGTGGTTTCAGTTCATTTTTAATCACTCTAGAGTGGGTGTAAGAATTTCACTAGGATATTCTCTCATCCTAGTATTGGGTACATGACAAAAAACAATTTCATGCTTGACTCATGCTTCATGACATGTGCTTATGCTTCATAAGAAATGACATATCGTGACATTCTTATTTAAGATATAAATGAAACTTCAGAACATAACTATAAATGTAATGTTTATCAACAAACATATATTCATAAACCATGAGTAAGTTAACAGCTAATTTACAAACTTGTCATTTGCTTAAAAATAGAAAACGCTATCTCCAAAGGTTGTAATAAATACAAACTAAGGCTAGAGACTATTTAATGAACCATAAAGTTCATCATTAAATTTGGAATCTCCAAAAAATAGCAAATTGCAAATCGCCCCTTCAGCTTCCAAAAATTGCATTTTGACCCCTAAACTTTTAACAATGCCAATTCGGCCCAAAAACTAACCAAAATCCTCAGACTACACAAATTTTCCATGACAAAACGATTTTCGGGCTCAAAGTAACATTCCTCATACAACAACTGAAAACATATGCAAAAATCCGAACCTACAAGGCACGAGCATACGGATTTCAGTACCAGTGATTAATTAAAGCCTAAATTCATATTGACAATTTCTTGATCTGAAAATTAACACTTAATAAATACCAAAATAGAACTCAAAACAATATTCATACTGTTCATTCATAAATTATATGTCTAGATTTGCAAGAAAATATCAATCCATACAACTAGTTAATCATCAAACACCAAAAACCGAGTCCTTAGTAGGCAGTTCTAGCTTCATTGTAATACCCCAAAAGAAGAATAGATCAAGAGTACGTAATTCTTTGATTCTTGGTTATGTTCATTTAATGTGGAAATATAGGAAATTCAATGGATTAAACTAGTTAGGAAGTTATTTCAAGAGCAAAGAACTTTTTATGACTTTTGGATGCCAAATGGACCAATGATAAAGTGCCACGTGTCATCCTTTGGGTTGCCACATCTTTAGCTGAAATCTCCATTGTGAGTAAGGCCTCATGCCACCTAGAAAGCAAGGGTCAACAGTTCAGGGCATTTGTACCACTTTTGCACCATCCAACTTGATCAAGATTTTTACACATATCGATGAAGGAGTGCAAAGAGAAAGAATGAGTTGGTGTCGAGCTTCTTCTTCCTCTCCTTCATTTGCTTTCTGCGAACCGAACCCCCTCTCTCATTTCTCTGCTCACTCTAATTTTCCTAAATGAAGGCATGGAGATAGTAGATAACTAAGAATTTCCAAAACAAAAATGTTGAAATAGTTGGAGTACAGTATTTCAGCCAACTCGTTGGACTACAGCAAATGCTTGAGGATCAGGGGCTTGGCAAAAAGCCCGGACCATTTGCCCATTTCCCTTTATTTTCATTTTTATTTTAACTATTTCAAACACTGTCATGAGCAAACGACTTTTTACGTTGAGATTTTTTTTCCAAGTTTTGGGGCCTTTTTCTGAATATCTGAAGGGTCTAGGGTGATGCGCAAGACCTTTTACGTCTGTCTGGGGATCAAAGAGTAGATTAAGTAACTCCTCTCCAGAGTTAGATGAAGCAAGATTGGCGATCGAGCTGCTAAAATCAAGGCAAAGAGAAATGGAGGAGACCTCACAGTCGAATGAAGTTAGCAACAATAACAAGAGGAGTTGCAAAGGGAGTTAGTAATTCGATGCCAAAAAATGCTTCACGAGATGCAGATGATAATGTCTAGACAATTTATGCCTCCACCATCTTGGGAATATTTTCATGTATGAGACTAATTTTTTGTTTATATTTTTTCTACATGGTTTGATAACAATATGGACAATTGTGTTGTTATGGATAATTTAATCAATAGATTTGAATAGTTGAATGGGATACAAGCATACATCTCTTAAAATATGCTATATTATTATAATTTAAAAATTTATGAATTTGAATTTTTTAATGTGATTTATAATATACTAAAACATATATTAGATAGCTTTAGTTTCTATAATAAGTTAACTAATTTATGTAAATTAATAAGTTAAAATTTATAGATTCAAGTACATAAATTAGATAAATGAGATTTATTTTATGTCATTTGAACATAAACTATACTATTTGAACGCAATGTAGAATGTTCAAGCTCTAAATAAAAAGTTTGAACGACCTTTAATGATGTATTGTTCAAACACTAAATTATCTATTCGATGACAACCAGTGTGAATAAATACTCAATCCTTCCCTCCGTATGCACATAGTTAAACCTTCTTTCACCTCTTTTTCATGCCTGTTCAAATGCCCGGCCAACTCTCGTTCACCACCAATGCTGTCACACTTCCTAGCCACCAAAGATACTTCGTTCGCCAATGTATTTAATATAGCTTCTTTTCCAATGGGTTTCGATTCCCATTTGTGGATCCAAACCCCATTCTTTTATTTTTCGATCACCACACACGATCTATGGCTGTGTGAATGAGGTATTGAAGTCACCATAAATATTTAGGCGAAAAAACCCATAAATCTAAATGAAAATTGATAGGTTTTAGTTTTGAGAATGAGTTGACTCAGCCATTGATGTCTTCTCAAGTCTTGTGTTCAAACATCTCCTCTAAGTGTTTGAACTCTAAAATTTCCAAACACTATATATTTCCATACGTTCAAGCACAAAGTATAGTAGAGTTCGAATTAGTACTTAACGTTCAAATATAAGTTGGCACGTAAGTTCTTTCCACTCAAAAGTTTTGATGGTTCGGACTATATCATTCCCCACTATGACTAATTATATTGTTTGAATGATGTCAAGTTGAGTTCAAACACCAACCTGAATACGTGTTCAGGAATAACTTTTGTTCAAATGAATTTTACATTAGTTCGAACAATAACCTGAAAAAGTGTTCAAGTTAATAGTACTAAGTTTATGTCTTGCTTGTTAATTGTTCAAACAATGTTTACGTTTGTTCGAATAACAATCAAAATACGTGCTCGACTTTCCAATTTTTCCCAATGTACTTGTTGTTCAAATGAAGACTAAATTCGTTCAAACAACAACCTGAATAAGTGTTCAAGTTATGGTTTGTTTACATATTGTTTTTTGTTTGAACAAAGCTTCTATTAGTTCAAACATCTACACGAATATGTGTTTAACTTCCCACTTTATCACATACTACTTATTGTTCGAACGAAATTTGCATTCATTCGAATAACAATTAGAATACGTAGTTCAAGTTACATCTTGTTCACATATTGCTTGCTATTTGAACGAATTTTAATTTACTTCGAGCACAAACCCGAATTTGGATTCTAGGTCCGATAGAATTCTGTCTGATGTTTGAACTACATTCATGTTCGTTCAAACACAAACCAGAATACAAAACCTACTTAAAATACAAGTGTATCATAATACTTCGATTATTTATTGATCTTAACGTTCGCTTTTTCAATCTACAAATTTTATACATGATGTCTACTTCTGAATCGAAACACGCTAGGTCATTTGTGGGAACAACATTGACTGCATTGAATCAACCTCTCAGACTGATACTTATCTAGAGGGTTGTTAAGCTAAGTGACTTCAACGACATCATTTGGGAAGTCATGACCTTGGAGTCTATATTCACTAATAGGTGATAGGGTCTCGTTTGTGACCAGTCCGGGTTGCCTATCCTAACCATGTAAACGAGTTCTATCAAGGAGTCAGTGAGATGGGTGCCATAGATAAGGCATTCACCTTCACTGTATGTAGGGTGAGTATTACATTCTCATTTGACAAGATGGCTAAAATTCTTCACATCCCTCGTGAGCTTGGTGCATATCCTAGATTGGAAGTAATTCAGCAAAAGGATGGAACTAAAGAGCTCATGGAGCAAACTTTCCCAAAGGATGAGCTTTCTGATGAAGAGGTACGTCGGTTAATGGTCAAGGATACAACTCCTTCTTATCATTGCAGGAAGGTCATTAGGCGGATTGATTGCACAACCTTCTTGTGAGAGTTGGCGCTGATCGTCTCATATAACATTGACTCGAGGAAGCATAAGATGAATTTCACCATCGATCGGACTAGATTCATATTGCCAGTAGCAATAAGTTATATGATTGACCTACCCTTATACTACCTTCCCCAAATCATAGATGAATCTAGGTACTTATCTGGGATTAGTCTGCCATTTGCATTGATGATCATTAAAGTACTTATGTCTACGAGAGTATAGGTCACTTCATCTGAGTGTCAACAATAACAAAATTGGCCCAATATATATAGTCACCTTGGGCAAAAGCATGAGCCTCCTCCATACCAGGCAACTGTCAGAGCTTGTTGAGGGCACGAGTATTCCACCCTCAGGGTAATGTACTATCGTGACTGTAGCAGCTGGAAGTATAGATGAGATGGTTGATATTGTGCGCATAGAGATTTGTGCGACATTTATTAATATTGTTCGCACAGAGATACGTGTTGTCGTTGCTGATATTCTGCCCACAAAGATCCATGTAGCAATTCTTGAGTTGTGGATGAGTCTTGTCACTGATATTGAGAGAAGAATGACACTTCTCATCGATCAACATATAAATAGGGTGGATGCTCATTTGAAGGAGATAGAATTGATTGTTAGGACTTTGGGCATGGACTAAATTAATTACTATATATTAACTTTTGTTTTGTGATATGTTATATCACTATAAGAAAAACGGATTTTTGCGACCAATTAATAGTAACGAAAAGAGTATTAGCAATCAAAATTGCTTGCTAATACTCTTTTCGTTGCTATTAATTAGTCGCAAAAGCCCGTTTTTCTTGTAGTGATATTTTTATATTATTTTTTTAATCTAGATTTTTGTTTTACACAATGGGCATCATGTAAAACGTTGTAAGTTTGAACGGAAATTGTGTTTACAAATGATCTATTTTTATATTTAATGAAACTAAAGCTCTTAAGTTCAAACGAAAACTGTGAGTTCAAACAACATTGTATACGTTCAAACAATAATCGCATTATTGAGACTTTCTAGAACAAACGAAGAATTCCATTCGTAAAAGTTACCGCAATGTTAGTTCGAACTATATGTAACGAGAAACAATCTTTTCGTTGCAACGATCATGAGTACTCTATCTTCCTCTCATTCAAATTCAAAAATTGGACAAAACTATAAGAATTACTGCAAAAATTCTGATTTTTTGGGACTATTTCTCTAGTGTTGGACATCCACATCCTTCTGAAAAGCAAATATTACTTTTTCGATCCGTCTCTACACAAACAGGGTCCACTCCTTCATCACCTTCCATTACAATGATCATACATTTGAATGTCGTAGCTAATAACTTACATTTATAATGGCTTCTTGGAATTATTTGGTGAAAAGCAATGATTAAGATATTCTAAAATTCCTCAACGTTAGACACCTGGACACAGATAATCCAAGTTGGGTGAAATAGATCAAAACCACTATATTTTTATATTCTTTAAAATTGTCATCTTTTGAGAGAGGTGGATTATTTTAAACAACAATAGAAAACTACTTGCCATGGGATAACTGGCTATTGCCTAGCTACTATTTTTTCCTCCACGTGTAATTGCTTAAATGGACCAAACCAATAATATTAAAGCACTTACTAAAGTGAGAATCAAAACTTTCAATGATTTTCTCATTTATACATATTCTATCATTCGGATAAATGTTACAAATATGTGGCCCACTGTTTTTAATGTTGCATCTATATTGTTACTGGGCAGTATTTCATGTTGAAGAATTTTTATAGGGTCTGTTTTTTATCTCTTTTCGAATTGTAAATTATTTCTAAATCAAAAAAGCGAAAAGGAAATGAAGATGTCGACATGCAAGAAAAATGCGGCTAATCCTCACTACTCCTTAGGAATATGTTGAAAGAGGGGTCAGATAAAAAGTAAGTAGCTAGATGACTTTAGGGGGACTTTTTTAGCTTCTTCAACCTCACGAAAGCAATGAACTCCAGCGACGATTTCTCCATCAGAAGAAAAGATGTCGATACCCATTGTACAGTGAGGACCAAAGACTATGAGTGACTATAAATAAGCTTATTATAGCATATATTTCCTCTCCAAAACTCTCGTGGACTAGCAAGGTCCAGATCGTCATAGCTGGCTGAAAATAACTCTTACTCCCATTCTAGCCTATTGTGCGATGTGACTTTTGGCATCAACAGAGGGATCTATTCCTAGATGCTTTCCCAGTTGAGACCGTCGATGCACTCCAAGCCTCAATTCTTTCCATAGAGCTATGATTAAGGGCTAGTTTGGGTGGTGGAGTCTTTTGAGAATACTCCACTACTATTCATTATTTTATTATTATTTTTTATTATTTTATAATACCAGTTAATATTTTATTATTACTTTTTTACTATTATTTACAGAATATCTGAGATGATCACTTTACTACCTTAACGCAACCTAAAACAGGTCATACTAAAGGGTGATGCTTTAAAAGTGGTTAATGCCATTACAAGTACTGAGGTGCAATGAAGCAGTGCAGGGATGATCATAGATGAAATAAAAAAAGAGTCTCTCAAAGTTTGAGAAATGATCGGTTCAGCATGTTCCAAGGATTGCAAATAAAGTAGCTCCTGTATTAGCAAAAAATAAATAAAGGGTTAATTTGTTGTTTAAATTAAAGGAAGCATTGCAATGCTCTTTCATTGTTCAAACAGAGCCTTTAATGCTCTTTATTTTATTGGTCTATATACAAATTACAGACATAATGAAAGTATATATGTAGTTTTGTTTTGTTTTAAACCTTTTTTCTGGTTAATTTGTCTGGTCTGCGATTAATAACATCATGCCGTGTCATAGATAGTTGCGCACCTTCGCCCTAAATATCATTTATATTTAAATTAAGGACTATAATATGATACCATGCATTGACTATAGATGTATATATTAGGTAATGCAACTTCAGAGTGGATAATGTTAGAAAGGTTATCTACATGGAGTCATGCGAGCCTCACTAATTTAGACCTTATTAATCTATTAATCCTTTGAAGACAACAAAGAGCTCCTCTGGCTTATCAACACCCATACAAAAATAAGGAAAGGTACGAAAAGCTTTCTGCACATTAGAAATGATATTTGTAGTTATAATTGTATAAGCGCCGCGCAATCTCTTTAAAAAAAATGAATTAATACGAGACTTACATTAATAAAAAAACTAACTTTTTAATCGTGAATACCCCACTTTTTTTCAAAACGATTGCGTGGCGTTTGCATATTCTACAACTGTATGTAATATTATTTTCTGCACATATATGTAGGTAATCTCTCTCTCTCTCTCTCGTAAAGACAATTAACGAAGCATCTACCATGCTGTCTTTAAGGACAAGGTGAAACAACATGTTGCTGCTATATTTGCTAATACAAGAAGCTGCTGCCCAGTGTAAAACTGGAATCATAGCGTGTTGAGTTTTCTAAATTCTAACATTGTCCTCCAAGGAATCACTAGTTAGGAACTAAAATCTGCCAAACCTTAATGTCACAGTCCAAACCACCGCTGTAAACGAGGTAAGCTTTCTCAGATGCGTTGCAGCGATGATCAATTGCTGCAGTCAAGCACTTGACAGGGCCTCTGTGCCCGTCCAAGACTGCCAAACAATTGTAATTGCTACTCAATCGTCTCCAAATCCTTACAGTTCTATCTGCTGAGCCACTGCAAACCAGATCAGACACAACAGCCAAGCACAATATGGAATTTTTGTGGCCTGTAAGCGCGCCCACAACCTCCATGCCACCGCTGCCACCACCCTTCTCCCATACCAGTATGCATCTGTCGCATGCCCCCGAGTACAACACAGATCCATCACTGCTCAGAGCCAATGCATTAATCCCCGAATTATGTTGCTCCTGTGTAGCAACAAGAGAATATTTGTTCTGATCTCCTGAGTTTTTCTTCCAAACCTTGATTTTCCTGTCAGCCGAACCTGTATAGACATATCCATCGTTTGATAATGCCAACGCGTTAATCGCATCATCATGTGCGTTTGTCAGGGATTCTAAGCATTTGAAGTCCTTTGTTCGCCAGATTTTGAGCGTCCGATCCCAAGAAACGGAGTAGAGGAACGACTCATCTTTCGACAAAGCAAGTGCAGACACAGCATCAACGTGATGGATCCAGGTGCAACTTTTGTGCCTACGTATCTGAACCTGGTTCTTGGGCATCAGGAGTTTCAAGGCACGGTCACCAAGCGTTGGGAGTGTGGCCAAGTGCGTGTACTTTTGATTACGATGATCAGTTTCATGGTTGTTGTTGATTCTCCAAACCCGGATTTTATGATCTTGATGAGCACTAAAGATTTTGTCAGCCTGAACAACCAGGGATTTCACTGCACCCTCCCCGGCAGCAACCAGGTTGTTTAGAATTTTACTACTCCCCGGATCGGATTCAGATTGGAAAGGGTTGCGCTTCCAGGATCGGATTTCTCCGTCGGAAGAGCCGGTGAAGAGGAGTTTTCCGGCAAGGGTGAGAGAGGATATGGGGGAGTTATGGCCTTTGAGAGTGGTGAGGAAGCGATGGTGGGTGTTGGGAATGGAAAGAGAGAGCTGTTGCTGGGGCGGTTGTAAGGTAAGAGAAGGAACCAATTTCAGGCTTGGTAGGGAAAGTAGGAAGTTTGACTCTGATTCATGGGGATTGGCCGACTCGGATTGAGAGTCATTCTTTGAGTGAAAAGCTGGTGGGCATGCCATAACTCCCATGTCAGGGAGAGACAGAGGACATTGGGAGGTGAAGAAACTGAGCTAAATATATAGAAGGGACTAGGGAGAATTTGGGGGAAGAGGGACTGAGGGAGGAGACTTTATCGGAAAGGCTCAAAATCACTTTTCTTGCCTTTTTATGCACAATCTGTGTCGTTCATGGCGTCAGTATCATATTTAATTGTACCAAGATGCCAAAATCTAGCAACTTTTATTACAAATATCTTACAAATTGGGTGGCCCTTCATTTAAATATAACTAGTGGTATTTTTTTCTATATGAGAATTGATTTTATAAGTCTCCAGTAGATAAATTTTAGGTAAGCTATTGTAAAAAAACAAACCATACCTTAAAAAAAATAAAAAAAAATGTTTTTTATTATTGGAACTTATTTTTTCACAAATGACTTGTATGATGCTTATCTATTTAGGGCTTGTACCTAGTATTATTCTTTTGTCATTTTATCTTAATGAAATATCTGTGTTTAAATAGAATAATAAAAAAGAAAATTCTATACACCATACTACCATCCCACTTGCATCCAATTAAATAAAATGTTGAACATTTATCACTATTTAATGTTCACTTCTTTTTCATTTAATAGTGTTGAATGTGCCATTTTTTCTATAGTTCTTTAATAATAATTATAATAATATGCGGGTCCTCTCTCTACCGAGGTGAGGTGAGTCTTTGCTGTGCAAAGGGTAGTCTCTTCAACGTGGTTTGAAGAGTAAAGCAGAATAGAGGAGGAGCTCAACATGCTATGGGAAGGCTTCACGTTAACGGAACAGGAAGCAGAGTCAGTAAAGGTGAAAAACGAAGCTATACAAACTCTTGTCAACAAAGGTAAGAGGTGCCTCTTTATGAAGATCAATGCAGACAGGGTGGTGAACAGAGAGGCTTTCAGAACAACCATGTCCAAGGTTTGGTGTCCAGAGGGGTGGATTCAATTCAAAGAAGAGGGGGAAAACAAAGTAGTAGTGGAGTTCCAGTTTGAACATGATAAGGCAAAAGTTCTGCAGGGGAGACCGTGGACTTTCGATAGGAGTCTAGTGTGCATTCAGGAGATCGATGGCTTGGTTCCTTTAAAGGACCTCACATTCACCAGAGAAACCTTCTAGGTCCAGGTTCATGACATGCCTATGGCATGCATGACAAAGGAGGTGGGAGCTAAACTGTTTTCGGGAATGGAAAAGGTGTACAAGGTGGAGACAGATGCAGGGGGCTGTGGATGGGGGTGTATCCTGAGAGCCAAAGTGGAGGTTGACATTACTAAACCTCTTATTCGAGGAAAATTTCTCTCGGTCAATGGTGGTCGTAGATGGATCCCTTTTAAGTATGAACGCCTTCCCTCCTTCTGTTTTAGTTGCGGGGCTATCATCCATACCCTTAACTGCCAGGGGTCTAGTCGCAGCACAAATCTGAACAGCCAATATGGTGCTTGGCTCAGGGCCCCTTCAACAAGAGCTTTCGGGTCTGAAGCAAAACGCTATGGTGGTGCAGAGCAGGGTAACAATGGCAGCTCAGGGATGAGGGAAAAAATGGAACCCAAAGCTGCAGACCAAATCTCAGAAAACAGTGAACAGAAGGTGGGAAAGCCTAAAATGGATGGTGCCAGTGAGAACCAAAGGAAAGAGGGGTCGCAAGACATCCCAAAATCTGACTTGGTTATAGAAGAGGAAAAGCAGAAAACATCTTTCCCCAGCCTGTTGGTCTCCAATAAGAAACCTGTGCCAAAACAAAATGTCAGTTCACCAAAAAAGGAAAGTCTGAGTTGCTCTGAGATAAAACAGGAAAAGGTTGGTGGAAAAAGTTAAGAAGGTGGTCCCCTCGTAGCTTCCCAAAAGGCTGACTGTTCCCTAGCTAGCCACATCAAATCACTGGACAATTTCTTGGACCAGCAGGTGCAAATACTGGCTGCCTCACGACAAAAAGCTTCATGGAAGTGGAGGGCACGAGAAAAATCTGATGCCAGTGATTCTCTGGCACCCCCAGAAGCACCCACTAGTGGACCAACAAAGAGGAAAGTGGAGCCAGGTACCTTTTCTCCCTACTTTGGTCATGCTTCTAAACAGTCTAAGCTTAATGTCCCCATTAAGGGGATGCAACCTGAGAAGAAGGTGGTGGCTGCTAGGCAGCACCACCAACCACAATGAGATGCCTAAGTTGGAACTACCGAGGGCTTGGGAACCCTCGGTCAGTTAACATCCTTAACATGTTGATTAAGGACAAGTGCCCCAACTTGGTTTTCCTAATGGAAACCAAGTGCTCGAAAAGTAGAATGGAAGAAATATGCAGGTTACTAAAATTTGAATCCTGTTTGGTGATAGACAGTATAGGCAGTAGTGGTGGCTTAACTTTAATGTGGAACAACAGGCTTAATGTGTCCATTTTCAACTACTCAAGATGGCACATAAGTGCCCAAGTAATTCCCAACCCAGACACCCCCCCATGGCTGTTTACTGGCTTCTATGGCCACCCAGAAACAGCAAAAAGACATATGAGCTGGGAGCTTTTAAGATCCCTCAAGCCGGCTCCATCAATGGCTTGGCTATGCTGTGGAGATTTTAATGAACTATTGTGCCAAAATGAAAAACAAGGTGGTAGTCCCAGACCTTATAAACAAATGGAAACATTTCGACATGCCATCATGGACTGTTCTTTGAACTCAATCCAGACTCAAGGCCCTTTCTTTACATGGTCCAACAATAGAAAAGAGGGTGATTTTACTAAGGAAAGGCTTGATAGAGCCTTGGCAAATAACAACTGGATGCAATGTTTTACTGAGTCTTACTGTCAAGTGATCCCTGCTATTCAGTCAGACCACTCTCCCATCCTTATCCATGTGGAAAATACTGCTAGCAGAAGGCCCAGTAGTACTCATCTCTTTAGATTTGAAGCAGCCTGGAACATGAAAGATGGGATCTCAAACATAATTAAAGAGGCGTGGGGTAAAGTGGCAATGGGTAATGATGCTGCAACCAGCATACACAGAAGAATTTTAAACTGCAGCCTTGCACTAAAAAAGTGGAAGGGAGCTGTCTCCAACAAGGCCACAGGTGACATAAAAAAGAAGTTGAAGAAGTTGGAGGATTTGCAAGAGACTAATCAAGGGGAACAAGTGGAGGCTATCACTCTTCTTCAAAAGGAAATAGAACAGTCACTTGGTGAAGAAGAATTAAAATGGAAACAAAGGGCCAAACAGCATTGGCTGCAAAATGGAGATAGAAATACTAAGTTCTATCATTTGCATGCCTCTCAAAGAAGGAAGACAAACAAAATATCTCAGGTTTTTGACCCCCAATGATAACCTGGTTACCTAGAAGCAACAGATTGGGGAAGTTTTCACCACCCATTTTGCAGATTTATTTACATCTTCTAACCCATGTGACATAGGAAGATGTTTGGAGGACATTCCCACAAAGGTCACTCCCCTGATGAATGAGGTCCTGCTTCAACCTTTCTCAGAAGAAGAGGTCAAATCTGCTGTGTTTCAAATGAAGGGGTTGGGATCGCCTGGCCCTGATGGCTTCCCAGCCATCTTCTACCAATCCCATTGGGATATTATAGGCAAGGAAGTAACCAGGTTTGCACTTAATGTTGTTAATGATGGGGGATCTTTGGAAGGGGTTGAAACCTTCATTACTCTAATCCCTAAGACCAAAGATCTCAAGAGAGTCCCTGATTTTAGACCCATTAGTTTATGTAATGTTATTTACAAAGTTGTTGCAAAAATGCTCTCTAACAGATTAAAGATTGTACTGCCTGACATTATATCCCCCAATCAAAGTGCTTTTGTCCCAGGTAGATCTATCACTGACAACATATTGGTGGCATACGAAACACTCCACTCTATGTCTACTAGAATGAAGGGGAAGTCAGGTTATATGGCCTTAAAGCTAGATATGAGCAAGGCCTATGATCGTGTCGAGTGGTCTTTCTTATCTTCTGTGATGAGCAGGCTGGGCTTTCACCAAAGCTGGATCTCCCTAGTGCAAAAAAGCATATCCTCAGTAACATTCTCAATCCTCATCAATGGAGAACCTCAAGCACCCTTCAAACCTTCGAGAGGGTTAAGGCAAGGGGATCCTCTATCCCCTTATCTCTTTATACTATGCGCAGAAGCCTTGTCTTGCATGCTACAGAAGGCTGAAAGTGTTGGCAGCATATCTAGTGTCCCCATTGGAAAAGGACCCCAAAAGGTAAGCCACCTCTTCTTTGCTGATGACAGTATGATATTTTGCAAGGCCAATTCCCTTGAATGGAGTAGATTGATGGGGATCCTTGAGACATATGAGAGGGGCTCAGGCCAAATGCTAAACAAGGAGAAGTCCTCTATTTTCTTTAGTAAAAATACCCCTTTAGAAAAACAGAGGACCCTCCTGCTCATAGCTGGTGTAAAACCAAAGTTTTCTCTGGAAAACTATCTGGGACTACCTGCTATGATTGGGAGAGCAAAAACTGTGGCCTTCCATGGACTTATTGATAGAACCTGGGCAAAGATCACAAACTGGAAAATCAAAAGCCTTTCTTCAGCAGGCAAGGAAATTCTGATCAAGTCGGTTCTTCAAGCCATCCCTACCTATACAATGGGGATCTTTTTACTTCCTCAGTCCATAGTAAAGAGATTGGATCAGTTGGTAAGGAAATTCTGGTGGGGTTTCAATGAGGATCAATCCAAAATTCAGTGGGTGAAGTGGAGTAAACTAAGCAACAGCAAAGACCAGGGAGGGATGGGATTTCGAAATTTTAGCAGCTTCAATCTTGCCCTTCTAGCAAAGCAAGGTTGGAGTATCCTCACAAAACCAAATTCCCTCTCAGCTCAAGTGATGAAACAAAAGTATTTCCCCTCAAGCAACTTGCTGAATGCAAAACTGGGTTACAGGCCCTCTCTAGCATGGAGGAGTATGGTGGAAGGACTGAAGCTTCTAAAGGAGGGGGTAGTATGGAGGATTGGCAATGGATGTTCAGTCAATGTATGGAAGGATCGATGGCTCCCAAAACCAATCTCCTTAGCAGCAACAAACAGACCCAGTGGTACTAATGGGGTTACTTGGGTATCTGATCTTATTGATCCTGGGTCAAAAAGCTAGAATTATCACACACTTACCAAGTACTTCTCCCAGCAGGAGATAGACCAAATTAAAGCCATTCCCATTAGCTTGGGAAACAGAGAGGACAGACTTACATGGGGTGAGACAAAAAATGGCCTTTTCTCTGTGAAAAGTGCATATCATCTCCACAGGGAGATTTCCTTTCACAAAGAAAGTGGAACCTCGAAAGACCATGCCTTCTGTGAAAATTGGCAATCAATATGGAGGTTGAAAGTCCCTAATGTGGTCAGAAACTTCCTTTGGAAAGCCAGTAGTGAAGCTCTTCCTATCATGGAAAACTTACATAGAAGAAAGGTTAGTGAGGATTTCTTATGTCCAATATGCCAGATTGAAAGGGAAACATCAGGGCATGCCCTTTGGGGATGTAGTGCTGCAAAAGACGTGTGGGGCCAAGCTAGCATCAAAATCATGAAAATGTCTTTGCAACATGATCAGTTTAGAGACATATGGGCTCACCTAACAGATCATCTGCCAAAAGCTGAACTGGAAATGGCAGGTTTAACTACTAGACTCATCTGGAATAGAAGAAACAAATTTGTCCATGGTAAGGGTTTCAGACACCCAAATTCCATCCTCCAGAAGGCCAAAGATGATCATAGAGCCTATCATTTAACCAAAGCCCAGGTTGGCACCCATCTTGCTTCTGGCAGGACACAGAATGTGCAGAAATGGAAAAAACCTCCAGTGGGTAGGTATAAGCTCAACTGGGATGCTGCCTTAAATATCTCATTGGGTATGACAGGAATTGGTGCACTGGTCAGGGACTGGAATGGCAAGGTTCTCGGGTCAGTGAGGACATACAGACACCTTAGACTATCTCCTCTATCTGCTGAAGCTTATGCTTTGATGGTGGCTATTCAGTTCTGCAAGGACCATGGATTCACCAACATAATCTGTGAAGGGGACTCACTGCAGGTGGTACAAAAGATGAAGAGTTTTGAGAAGGATTGGAGCCAAGAAGGCCTTATCATTGAAGATGCAAAAACCTTACTGAAGTCCTTCTCTTATTGGGACATTATGCACACTAAGAGGGATTCTAATATGGCAGCAGACTTGCTAGCCAAGGATGCCCTTAACAATGTAGTTGATGTGTGTGATCTGGGCTTAATTCCAAACTGTATTGAACAAGTTGTCAGTTATGATTCTTTGTAATCAACTTATTATGGAATGAAAAGTTCGATCTCTTTAAAAAAAAAAATAGTGTTGAATGTGTCATATCTTGCTTAGTAAAATGACAATAGAATAAAAGTGTGGTATATAGTATTACTCATTGACTGCCCTCATGCATATAATATGCGTGCGCATCCTTCCCTCTCTTTCTCTCTCTCAAAAAACTAAGGGTAGCAGATCTGATTTTCTACGGAAGGGAATGAGGTCTCGACTTCCTTCTCCTCTCTCTCCTTTTCTCATTCCTCTATTCACTCACATTATCTATCAATGTTTCTTTTGCTTAGTTAATTTATTTTACTTTCTTCAAAGTCGAAAAAGATAGATCTACAGCTTTCCGGCAACTCCCGAAAGACACTCACAGCACAAGCAGATTTACAAGAAAATCGTACAAAGGAAAGTGATAGTTTTACAAAAATCACCGTGCGTGGTTCTCACGCACCACCCACATCTGTGCGTGGTCCTCACACTCCACTCTTTTCAATAGCTCTTCTCAACACATGCATCAAATCACTAAACTTGCCACTATTAGACTTTTCAAATCTAACATTTGTAACTTAAAAGAGATAAGTGTGTTACCTTTACGGCCGTCACATATTCTAAAATTTACTGTAATTGGTCCAAACTATAGTCCGTCCTTCTTCATATCTATCCTATTATTTTCTTTTTCATTTCTTTATTATTAATTAGAATAAAAAAATAGTTGGTCTCTCGAACATTTATTTTGTAAAGGTTAAATCGTGTCTTTCTTATTCTCATTTGTTTGGGCCGTTAAAAAAAAGTACAAAATCATTTTGACGGTACATTCAGGCGAAATATAACTATTTTTTAAGTTTTAACTATCTAATCCAAGTGCATGGAGAATAAGAATTTGGGCAGTGCAGTAGCATAAGCAGATCAGTGCATGCATCGATCAAGTTTGATTCTATACATATGTGGTTCGTGAGCATGCATGCAGAGGCATCCACCTTATTATATATACACTATATACCAAACCCGAGAGACACAGACACTGGACGGACATCTGATGCCTCCACATGAAAAAATAAGGAATAAATTAAATAATAAAAATTTTATGGGCAATCAATTTACGCAAGATAAAAGATTACACATTTTACAGCATCCTCAATAATTAGCTAAATGCTAAATCCATCCCATATTCAGCCAATAGACCTCAAAATAAAATCACATTGGATTAGCTAAAGTCTGGACTTCAGCTTCAGCATCTTCCAAAAGATTTTCCAAACTAGAAAATTACTGCAGATAGGCTAAATGTATATTTTATTACTTTTTTTCCTTTCTTCCTTCACCCAACTGCCACCTTTATCATTTTGTACCGCTTATAGCCGTTTGCATAAAACTCAGTTCACAGTAAAAAATTAAATCCAAGTAAAGGAAAAAAAATGCAGGAAAGCATTGCTACCAGTAGAGGAAACCAAAATATTAAATAAATAAAAAGAAACAACGTGAAAAAGAATTGTTATAGTTGGATGAGGAATAAGTAAATTTTTTTAAAATTATTAATTAGTAATTTAATTTAATTAGGGTATAATTACTAATTAATTTTTTAACCCATAATTTAATTATAATATGATTATTAGTTAACCTATAATAGGTAGAATGGTAAAATATGATAAAATAAAATAAATTAATAATTACAAAAAATTAAAGATTTTTTAATTATTAATTATTCATTACTATATAATAAATAAATGGATAATCTAATGTAAGAATTTGATGTGAATAACCAAAGTCAAATTATTATTATATTATTTTATTGCTATATAATGAAAAATAATTATTCCAATATAAAGACTTCTGTAAATGAAATAACTAAAAGCTAAATTCCTCTTCACGTTAGCTAAAATTATCGTTTAACTTTGAACAATACATTGAGAGTTTTTTTTTTTTTTTTTAAATAAGAAATCTAACTTTTATTCCAATAACCAACATTACATCAAACATTCAGCCCAAATGGTTTGGGTAATAAAATCAGACTCAATGCTTTGATCAAGACCTCTCTTCCACCATAAGACAACAATTTTTCCTTCCATCCCTTCAGTTTTGACCAGACTCAATGCTTTATTTCAAATGATGCCTTCTTCTTCCCTTTTCCCACCTTGGGGGGAAGACCAAGATACTTGTCATAATAATGATGTTGTTGTACCCCCAAAAATTCATGATCTGTGCTTGTTGATCTACTGGACATTTATGCTAAATACCATGGATGTCTTCTCATGATTCACCTTCTGTCCAGAAGCATACTCATATATTTCTAGCAAGTGTTGTACATTTAAGATTGCTTGCAAAGTGGCCCTGCAAAAAAGAACACAATCATCTGCAAAAAGCAGATGGTTAATCTTAGGAGTTGTTTTACATATTTGGATTCCTTCTACTTGCGTGTAAGCAACTGCTTGTTTCAATAGAGCAACAAGTCCCTCTGTGCATAGCAAAAATAAGTAAGCAGAAATTGGATCCCCTTGCCTCAAGCCTTTAGTTGGATAAATTGGTCCTTTTGGCTCCCCATTCACCAAAATGGAAAAAGATACAGTTCTAACACATAACATAAACGTCCTTATCCATCTTGGTGCAAAGCTCATTCATATCATCACTTGTTCAAGAAATCTCCACTCCACACGGTCATAGGCCTACTCATACCTAGTTTCAATGACATAAAACCTTTTCTACTCCTCCTCTTCTGCCTTATAAAATGAACTAGTTCATATGCCACCAAAACATTATCAAAGATAAGCCTTTCTGGAACAAATGTTGATTGTGAATGTGAGATAACAGATGGTAGAATGCATTTAGATCTATTAGCAAGCACCTTGGAATCTAACTTATAAACCAAATTGCACAAATTAATCGGCCTTTAATCTGTCACACATTCAGATTGTTTTTTTTTTTTAGAATCAGAGTTATAAAAGTATGATTTATATCCTTTCAAAACTGGCCACTATTTAAAACATGCAAAACTCCTTCAGTTATGTTCTTGTCCCAACAGCCCAATATTTAAAACATGCAAAACTGCTTCAGTTACATCCATTGAGAGCTAGAGCACACACAATGGCTCATGTATAATACAAAAAATGTTAAATATTTAGAGAATTGTTCATAAAATGAGCTCCATTGGATTATGTAGAGGAATTTGTAAAATACAAATTGCTACAGTAATCCACTAAATGTAGTGGGCATTGTTCATCCTTTAAATAATTTTTTAATTATTTATATTTCATTTATTCCATCATTTCCTTCTACTTTTTTAACATTTCAATACAAATTCTTTTTATTTTTTATCATTTAAAACACCTCTATTTTATTGTTTTCTAAAAAATATCTTGGAAATATTATTTATCTACTTTTTTCTTATTTAATTTTATTTTAAATTTTTATTTAATTTATATAATTTTATTTTGTGTGTATATGACTGAATTATATTACATTGTATATAAGAATATATTGTAAATATAAAAAAATATATGGATATTACAAATTTATTGGTAGAAAGGAAATGTTTTAAAAAAATAAAAATAAAATATTATTTAAATGATATGAAGAAAAAAATAGATAAGTTGATATATGGAATATTGTAAAAATGAGTATGTAAAATAGAAAAAAATGAGTTTTAATGATATATTTTAAAGGATAAGATGGAAAATACATTGAAAGTGCTCTTTCTCGTGTAATTATTCATTCAAAGTTATATGTATTGCTCATTTATGGAATGGATAGTACAAGGAAAGAACAACCCGAATATCAAAATCAACTAGCATGGAGGCATTTTATTTAACTAATTGATGGGATAGGCACCTACCATGATTCTGTTTCTTCAAGTACGTATTAGGCCTACAACCCGGCCTGCCCAAGGCTGTTTTGGGCCTGGTCCGACCCAACCTGCCATGAATTAAAAATGAAACTGACTTGACCCGCACAGTTCGGGTCGGGTCGGGTCGAATTGTTGGTGTCTTCCCCCTCTCTTTCTTATTTTACACAGGGAAAAAAAAAAAAGGGAATGCGTCCTGGCCGTTGATGCTCTGCTCATCCTTACCCATCGATTGCTTCAATGGTGGTGACCACCAACATCTAGGCTTCTTCCGGATGAAATCGGAGTGCCGCAGCTCAATCTCCGAGTGCCTGATGTTCGATGGCCACAAGGAATTGGACTCGGAGTCCGCGATGGATTCGAAGAACAATCGCCGCATTCGGTGCCCTCCTCTCACTCCAATCACATATTCTAACAAACTCAAACCCCTACAATCCATTCAACTCACTTGCTAAGCAGATCCGAAGACAAATCTCCAACACTAAAAACAAAATGCATAAGCTTTATCACTAACCATAGAAAAACGAAATGTTGAAAAACTACAAATAAAACGCATAAGCATTACAATGATGGCCTCGCCTCGTGATCAGTGGGTCCACGGGGAAGATTAGCGAAACAGTGATAGTCTGCTAGAGCACCAAATGGCAGTTTGAAGGATGAGAAGGGGAGCTCGTGAACCAGGCATGGAGCCAAAAACATAGACAGAGATAAGTGGGTTTCGTATAGAGAGAAAGAAAGAGGAGAGAGACACAGTAATTAAGTTGCGAGGAAATTGATGGAAAATTGGATGGAGGAATAGGAGGTAAAATGGGGAGCGTGAAAGTGGGGGCCAGGAGAGAGGTGGGATCTGGGTTGGGGGTGTTTGGGAAGAAGGAAAATGAAAAAGTGGGAGAGAGAAAAAGAGCAGAAAAGGTTTGGTCTCTTCAAAGTCGGGCGTGATCGGTTTCGACCGACATTAGAGAAAATAAACCCGTTATTGGCTTTGAACCGATGAACTCGACTAAAGTTGGATGGGCCCATATCGGGCCTTTCGGATTGATCGGGCCAGACCATTTTATGCACAACCCTAGTACGTATGACATGAAAGTAGGTTATTAAGTTTTCTTAGATATTTATAATTATATATATATATATTTAAACAACAGTTAAATATAAAAATATTTTTTAATTTTAAATTTATAATTTTATCATCTAATCATTATAAGTTTTTAAAATTTTCAAAACAAATCACAAAATATAATACTATTTTTTTAAATCTAAACTAAAAATAATATTCAAACAATTTTTTAATATATTATAATATTTTTATTCAACTTTTTTTTCCATTTCCTAAAGCCTTATAAATTATCTTAACTAAAACTATTTTACTACTATTAACAGATATACTAAAATATTTGAAATATCCAAACAGGCGCTTAAGGTACATTTAGTAACATAACTATACTTGAGTATTCTTAAATTTTTCACATAATTTTCTTTTCAAATATCATTCAAATACAAAATATTTTTCTATTTCAAGTTTTGAACTTTTTTATTTAATCATTACCTACTCATTACAATTTTCTTAAAGTTCCATACAGAACACAAAAAAGAATACTACTTTTCAAATTTTAAAACAAAGATAATATTAAAAAATTATATTTAAACAATTTTTTTAATTTGATAATATTTTTATTCAAACTATTTTATAACTATTCAGATAATTTTAATCTCATCTCATTACCCAAACATGCTTTTACTTAAACAATAGCTACCTATCGTGTAATTATATATATATATATACACACACACACAAATTCAGTGTATGGGAGATCTCATACTATTTGGGAGGTAGAAGATAGAAAATAGATTTTTTTTTATTTATTCAGGTTTTAAATTTGTCTACTTTTTTTCAAAGTAGGTATGCAAGAATCGCACATTTTAGAATTATACAAATCATGTCTATTTTTCAAAAGAAAAAATAAGTTTTTTATGGTTCTCATATTTGACCATTTTTTCAAACAAAATATATAAAACTTACATATTTTAAAATTGTACAAATCATTTATTTTCCTCAAGAGATTAATATAGGTAAAGATGGATATACAACGAATGAATGTTACAAAATATTTTTATTCTATAGTTTGGGAACTAAATAGATCTCATTTATCCTGTTCTACTGTGCAGATATGGCATTAAATAAAGAGAATTGTTTAACCATATATAAAAGGATTTTATATAAGTAAATTAATAAGTTAACGTGACTTTATATAGAACTTCATATTATAAATTTATGTTAATTGTAAATTAAATCTAATATATCACATGAGATTACGTCAGTCTATGAATTTATTTTTAACATGATTTCTCTCAAAGAAACTCTTATTGTTTGAAATAATAATTTCATAGATTAAGAAATAATATCACATCCCCGTAATAAACATATGAATAGGAGATGAAGGTAGAGCATAATATACGACGATACCTTTTCAGTTGTATTACCTGTGGATCTACGAATTTATAGGGTTCTGTCTTGACATGTGATTTTCTAGATTTTATAAATGCTCAAAACAGATGGTTTGTACATTTAAAAAATCAGCCCTCAGTGCATGCATTACCACTTTATACTTTGGCGACAGGCTACTCTTATTATTTGTATGATACTCTTAATTACCTAAATACTGCACTGTGAAATGTCTTGTGTGGGGGAAGACAATTAATTTGTTTCCGGTAGGACCTAGATGGGATCCCTTCTGGGACCCACTGAACAGTGATGAATGTTAATGGTTTCTCAATGCGTATCTACTTTTGCGATCCTTTCAGCCTTTAACCATTACAGATATTAATTTGGATAAATGAGAAATTCTATTGCTAAGACGGTCCATTACTTCAACACCATACACCATGACGTGGCAAACTCAATCTGCTCGCCATGTCACCACTTTTCACCCATTGCTAAAATTTGCTCCTCAAGAAGAACATAGAACGTCTACTACTTTTGCAGTCCTTTCAGCTTTTAACCTTTATAGATATTTGTTTGGATAAATGAGAAATTCTACTACTTAGACGGTCCATTACTTTTGCACCACACATCATGATGTGGCGACTTCGGTCTGATCGCCACGTCACAACTTTTCACCCATTGCTCAAATTTGTGCTCCTCAAGCAGCAGAATGTCCACTACTTTTGCAGTCCTCTCAGCTTTTAACCATTACATATATTTATTTGGATAAATGAGAAATTCCATTGCTGAGACCGTCCATTACTTCGACACCACACACCGTGATGTGGCAATCTTGGCCTGGTTGCCACGTCATGACTTTTCTCCCATTGCTCAAATCTGCTCCTCAAGTAGAACACAAAACATCATGGCTTTTCATACAAGCATAATGCAAAAAGGCTGAAGAGTTGATCTCAAGGTTTTAAATTTCGTTCTGTTCTAGTTGAAATGACTTGAATTTACCGTTTCGGTGTAGTGTCCAGTACACTCTACCACCCCATTCCACTTCGCTTCAAATTCCGATCATTCTGGTCCTGTTTCGACCATTCCGATCAAATTCCGATCATTTTGGCCAGAATCGAACGTTTCGGTTCTCATTCCGTTTCGTACTTTTTTATAATTTTCTTATACTTAGATTGCATTTTTGTAAATTTTAAATCTAAACCGTATTTAATTCATTCTAAAATATAAATATATTTATATAATTTTAATTTTTTTTATAACTTTAAATATGTTCCCTCATTCTTTATTTTTTTAAATATCATTACTTTTTATCTATTCTTTTATTTTTTTTCTTTATTTTTGTGTCTTAACTCAAATTTATGATTTTTTTTTCAACATATAAATATTCAATTCTTCTATAGATATACACAAATACATTATACACACTTACATACATATGTGTGTGTGTGTGTGTATTTAGTTTATTAGTTGTTAGTTTAGATATACATATAAATATTTATATATAATATATAATTAATTCTGAAACGGTACATCGAAATATACCGGTATCGAAATATTTCGTTTCAGTGCCTTAACCGAAATGATCACCGAAACGGTATTCAAAACTTTAGTTGATCTTCCCCTCCCATCTGAGTAGCAAAATCGACCCTTCTGAGTTGATCTTCCCCTCTTGTCTGAATCTCAAGCTCTCTCTCCCTCTCTCACTTCCATAGATCTCTCTCCATCACTTGTTTATTCTTTTTCCCTCCTATCCGAGTACACCTCTCTCCCCACTTGTGTCTTCTATTCTTCCTCGGTGCTTTCGCAGCCATGAAGGAATATAGTAGGTCTGGTCAACGTGAGTCTTTAATTTCTCTTTGTTGATTTCACTTCTTTGAATTTGAAGATTCGACTAGAACCCACTCCCTCACTTTTCTAGATATGAGAAAAAATTTTTATATTTTCTTCTATTTGGTTTTGTAGAGTTCACTAATATGAATATTTTAAGAATTTTTCTCTATTCATAATGGTTTTTATCTCTAACTGGGATATTTTCTTCTACACCCCTATCTTTGCCCCTATAAACTCCTTGGCCCTATATGTTTGATGAGTAAACAAGTAGCTCAATCCAACATTTGGGTCCCTGCTCCTTGTACCAGCGTATCACAATCAAAGCTTAATCATAACCACCATATCACAACCATGTCTTTGGGGTCTACCGTTGACTAGATTTGTCCTCGGAGACTCACCATAACACAACCACAGTTGACTCTCCACGCTCCGATATTGTAGTTTTAATTATCAACTGTGAGGAAAAAATGTAGAGGAGGAGGAGGAGGATGACCATAAAAAAGGGGGAGGATTAAAAGACATGAAGAAGAAGAGGAAATGATGAGAAGAAAAGAAGCTTTGAAGGAAAGCCTCATGAAGCGGTGTGGCTGTCTGGGAGAAAATGACGCGAGAGTGAAGAGAAAATTAAGTTTTTAACACTTATATACTACATATATGGGCGGACGGGTGGTAACCCCGCTTGTCCCTTTAACCTTTCTCCATTCGCAGCGCTGTATGCCTTTAAATACCAGGCAGAGGTAGGCGGATGTGTCGGGTATCGGCACCGGCCCAATACTCATATTTTAACATAATGAAACTAGTCATTATTTTTTGAAGTAATAATTACAAAATCATACTTGAGATGTTATAATTTTGTAACACGATATCTCAACTTTTAAATTTTACATAATTGATACTTGAATATCAATAAACTCTCAATCATATATTTTTGTTAAGAGCAATGCTACTCTGCTGCTTAAATAGCATTGCATTTGTTACACTTAAAGCAAAAGTCATCTAATATTTTTGCAATTTTCTTATTCATATTTTTTTTTTATCATTTTAAAACACTTTTTTAAAATATAAAAAAAATATCAAAATACTAATAATCACTTACTTCATCATTAAGTGAAAAACAAAATTAAAAAAAATAAAACAAAAAAAATGTCAAAATGAGGTGTGCTAAAAGTGAGTGAGCATTTCTCTTTTGTTAAATTGTTGTTAAGAAATTAGAGGCAGGATTGTATGTCCCATCATTGCGTCATGTGTTACGATTGGCTAACGTGGATATGGATGCCACATGCAGCCAGTTTGTTAGTTGCCTAATGGCAAATTTTCTTAATTTCATATATCAATTTAACAAAAGTTGAAACCTAAAGCCTCAAATTGCAAAAATATAAAAAGTCAAATACTTATTTTGTAATTAACTCTTTGCTTAAACCACAAAAAAACTGTAATGATCTATCTTAAAGGTTAAAGTTTCCGACTTGGATTAAAATGCTATAGATTTGCCGATTCTTTATAATTAATAAAAATGCAATAAGCAATTATG
Organism: Carya cathayensis; assembly: GCA_011037825.1. Lineage (NCBI taxonomy): Eukaryota > Viridiplantae > Streptophyta > Magnoliopsida > Fagales > Juglandaceae > Carya > Carya cathayensis. The sequence goes on along the minus strand of QGSO01000162.1, from coordinate 1,479,311 downwards.
ATAGTTTTTTATTTAAAATGCAGTGGTGCAAAGTGTACTTTTTCTCATAAAAAATTCTATTCATCATCTCCACACGCTACCTTTTTTCCTTTTACTAATGTAATATATGGATTATGAGTAAAAAAAAAAAAAATCAATTAATTTAAGAAGAATAAAATAAAAAATTAAAAAAAGAAGTTAAAAATAAAATAATTTTAAAAAATTAAAAATAAGTTTGATGTATAAGAATAATAAGTAGCAAAGCTCTTTTTTCATATTTATTCAAAAATGACTTATACTCTGACCTAGTCGTTGGTGTTTTAGGTATAGAGGATAATTTTCATATTCTTTTTTTTTTTTTTTTTCCTTCTAGAGGGAAATGATGCTTTGTATGCATTATTGATCATTTGTGCAAGATGCCAAGATGGATATATATATATAATTGTGGGTGGTGAGTTACTTTCGTACATACGTTTAAGGTAGGTAGGTGGGACGAAATTGTCATCTTTAGAAAAAGCAATTGTCGTTGCAGAGTAAGTAGAAGCCAAATCTTTCTCTTATCTTTTGTCTCTCAAATATTTGAATATACTAGAAATTTTGAAAAGTGAAAGTTTTGAAATTACATTCCAACAACCTCAATTAATTTCTACTAAAATTGTAATTTGTAAATGAAGATCTGTGTTTCTTGAAGGAAAACCAGCTTAATTTGACTTGCAAAGATGGGAATTAATTTGTGGCATGCATCATCATTTACTTCATGTTGGCTTCAATTTTCATGACTTCGTTTTCTGTACCAAACTGATTGTTGCAAGGAGTTGGAATTGTGTTCATTCCATATGTCATCTGGTTTTGTTATTTTCATAACAAAATTCAATGGGAGTCAGAATAATAGAGAATTGAAATGATATTTGCAGTCGTGAGTATGCAAGTGCTGCACAATCACTTTGAAAAAATTGAATAATTACAAAACTTACATGAAAAGAAAATTAATTTTTTAATAGTGGAGCCGACTCTTTTTCAAAGGAACTGCATGGCGCTTGCACACTTCACGACTGTATGTGGCATTACTCAAATTTATATTATCTTGTTGGTACCATTTTGTCACATAACACAAAATTAAATTAAGTAGAATGTCCTCTATATAATTCATCTTGCCCAGAGGAAAACATCTTTTTTTTCAATTCTTTTTTTTTTTACAATGCTGACACTGCATGGAACTAATTGGATTTTTAGGGTAAAAAAACTGACTTTTAGTTCAATTTTTAATTATTTTGAAATTTATTTTAAGATGAGAATTTTCTGTTTGGTTTGTTAAATCACCGGTGGTTTAAAAAACCGTAACCTGATGAGATGAGGTAAATTTAACTCTTTATATTATACCTTAATATATACTTTTTGGTGGGCTAGATTTTTCTTTAATAAGTGAACCTAACACATATAATAATTAATTAAATGAGAGCAACTGCAAAGTTAGGATTCGAGTATAGAAACTCTAGTACTCTGGTAAAACGTTAAATCACTACTTACATAAAAAAATTAAGTTGAATGAAAGATGTAGATTTTATTATTCATATTAAGATTCTAACATTAACACTCATGTGTAAGCCACACTCTCCGGCCTATAATAAGTCAATGGTTGATTAAATGAGGTGAAATGTCAAGTCAAGATTCGAATTCAAGATCTCTATAGTTATATCATATTAAATTGATTGCTACATGACACAAATGCAAGATTTATGTTCTGTTATATCCTGTTAAATCGGCACTTGTCCCAACACTCTATCGTGCATAAGTCAAGTAGTAAAATGATGAAATATCGGAATATCTTTCAGGAGTTCATGAGCAAGTTAAGAAGGGGGATTGAAGATATCATTACCAAATACAAAGCTCAAGAAACCATCTGCCTTCGCAAGACCCTTTTTTAAGTCAGTGATTTCGTTTGAGTTGTATTCACCGTGTTTATAATGAGTAATGCTAAATATAATCATTGAGTGTTGGTCATTGCGTAATCATTTTGAAAAAGGTCGGTATCTGTTTTTAAAAAATTAGTTTTTTTTTTATGAGTGTCATGTATTTATTCATTTTTTTTTTAAGGATTGCACAGCATTTATGTACTCCACTACTGCAAATATCATTTCTCTTTAATAATAAGTTAAAAAACAAAGGAATAATAAGTAGTATTTTGGTATGGCTTTTTATGTTTGTAATCTTCCCCCAATAATAGAAGCACTAAAGGGTTTTAAACGAGGATTTCAATATGTTTAAGGAAAAAAAATTACATTCATTCTTGTGTTTGTAACCCAAGTGGTACATAATTGTCAATGCTGGAATTTGAATAGAGGGAAAATGAATATCATAACCTTCCATTTTCACTTTAAGCAACATAAGAAGATTCCAACTTGCTGCTGACAACCTACTTCTCAAGAGGTTTTCATGTTAAATGTAGATGGTGCCATCTTTGAAGAACTGAATAAAATAAGGGTGGGAATGCTATTGAGGAATGCAATAGGTAGGGTTTTGTTCTCTGCAAGTAATAAAGAAAATGGTGTTGCTGATCCAATGGAGGTGGACCTACTTCAAATACTAAGAGTGCTACAATTTTGTATTCCAATGATACTAGAGAATCGAGATCTGCTTGGGAGATAATCCGGCTCATGAAGTGCAAGAAATAATGAAGAGGTTTCTAAGGTGTTCAATACAACATAAGGGAAGCATGGCAAATATTGCAGCTCATACCTTAGCAAGATATGTTAAGCATCTAGATGATTTGATAATTTGATGGGACTCATTTTCTGAATGTATTTCGCAAATTATTTGATCAGAATCTTTAATATAATTTGTTGGTGTTAATGAATATCAACTATTATGTTGTTATTAAAACCTAAATAAATAAATAAATTATCTATAGGTTCACAAATAGAGTTTAGCTAACGTGGCATGTTGTGATGAATTAAATTGTAGATTATTTTTACTATAAAATATACCTAATTTGTGGAATCAATTTATGAGCGTTATTTGTGACATCTCATTGTTAAACCAAAATATTTAACCTAATAATATAAGACATGGTCAATGATAATGTTTTCCATTTTAATGAAAGAGACCTGAAAGTGGACTGTCTCCCAGAGTGAAAATGCAGTCCCTAGTTTTGTAAGTATTGCCTAGCACAAAATTAGCAATCAAAAATGTCTTGTCTGTGCAACTTCCAGTCAGCCTTCCGTACCGTTGTCTGTTGGTCACATAACTGCCACCGTCAATCAACTTTTCTATACTTCCATTGTTATCTTGTTCTTAAAACCGCCTTAAGATGGAAAAGAAATATTAAGATATGTTTCGTTTGATTCAAAGAATTTTTCATTTTATCTTATTTTATTTTATTTTATCATTATAATTTTTTAAAATTTTTATATAAAATATAATAAATAATTAATTTTTTTTAAATTTATTTTCAATTTTTTTAAATTTTAAATTAATTATAATATTAAAAAATTATATTTTAATTATATTTTATTAAACTTTTAACTTTTGTTTAAAATCATTTCATCTCATTTTTAAATATGAACTAGCCATAATTTTTTCTTAAAGACAACTATATAATTTTCCATTGCATTTTTAAAATTGAAGATATTTCTCACTTGAATAGCTGGGACGTATAACAACTCATGCACGCCAATGCCTTTCCAGATTCTCAATTATTTTCATAGTCGCCATATTCGGCTTTGATATCAATTAATGATAAATACCGATTAAAAAAAAGGGAACAAAATTGAAAATATATTAATTAATGAGAACACTGAATTTTTATTTTTTTTTTTAAAAAGGATCATTGTCTTCAGGTTTAAATTCTAGATCTTTCTGTTAATTTAACTCATGTGAGTGCAGTGTTAGGAAAACACCATATATAATTAGAGTAATAGATATGGTATAATTAAGAGCATTGGCATTGGCTTCATCAAAAGTCAAGCCAAATGTATAAATTGATGAAGTAGTGTAAAATACCGTTGCATTGGTCTCGACAAACATTAATCTGTGAAGTTTTGACCTACAGTGATTCTCTCGTTTCCTTCAAATTTGAAGGAGCACTATACACTCATCATTGTATTATTTTATTCCATTTTTAATGCCCAACCGCCTGATTTTATTTTCCCTCTTTCTTCCCTCTCTCATTCTTCCTCCCCGCATTTTCTCTCCCCTGTGCCTCCTTTTTCATTTTTCGCCATCGACGGAAACCAATCTCTCGGATTCTTCAAGTAGAACCGATTTCATCAGAGAACACCGGTGTGTATCTCTCGGATTTTCACGCAAGCTTCATCTCCAAAGGCAACCCGTATGTTTCCTCTCCCCCTTCCTCTCTTTCTATTGTTTTCAAGCTCTGTACTGATCGAAAAATTCTTTCTATTCTTCACGTAGAAACATTCTTCGCATACTCTAGGTTGGCACATATTAGATTCGTGGCTTCAGGTTCATTATTTTTTTTCTTCTCCTTCAACCCTAGCTTCATTTATTTATACGGTTTTATGGTCAACCCCGATTGGGGCTTTTGCTCTCGGTTTTGATAGGGAAAAATTTATGGAACTGATTATACAGATGACTGAGTTTGGTTTAATTTTTTTCTGATATTTTTGCTGATTTTCTTAGGTACTTCCAGTCTTGCCTTCGGCTCAAGCTACTACACTGATTCTGGTATTGTAGTTATTGGATCCGTAATGCATTGTTGCCCTATTTATAGATTTTAGTGGCTGTGTTAAAAAATTTATAGGCTGACTTTTATATGGACTCGTTTCTTTGGTTGGTATATTGCTATTTTGCATCTGATTTGTGTTCCATGCAATCCCAGTGTTCGGTTGTGGTTGGAATTCCTGTGAACATTTTGTATTTATTTGTTTGGATTCTGTGGAGAAGTGGGTTTTTGGTTTTCATAGTCTCTGACTTTGTGTTCATGGAGCAGTGTTCATGAAGTTAGAGATGGAAACTGAGCCCCTACACGATAGAAACACCATTCTATTTCATTTTCTTTTTTCCCTTGCAAATGCATCATGGATAGTGCCTTATCTAGGCATGTTTAACATGACGATAAGATGGCATGTGTTTGTGTCTTTGTTCTGTTTGGCTTTCAATAGGCAGCCATATATTTTTGGTTTCTGTTTTTTTATACTGTTAAGGTATCTGCCTCTTGTTTTTTTTTTTGTTTGGATTCTGTGGAGAAGTGGGGTTTTGGTTTTCATAGTCTCTGACTTTGTGTTCATGGAGCAGTGTTCATGAAGTTAGAGATGGAAACTGAGCCCTACATGACTCAGTTCACCCTTCTATTTCATTTCCTTTTTTCCCTTGCAAATGCATCATGGATAGTGCCTTATCTAGGCATGTTTGTGTTTTTGTTCTGTTTGGCTTTCAATAGGCAGTCATATATTTTTTGTTTATGTTTTTTTATACTGTTAAGGTATCTTCTTCTTGTTTATTTTTCAATGCCAGTCATCTATTTATTCTGACTTGATAAGCCTTAAATACCTTTCATCCTCTTCCAACTTTAAAACTAAAAGCTTTTCAATTTTGAGTATTTTTTCTGAAGAACAGACCCTTATTCATTAAAGAATAAAGAATGCCTTAGCTTAAATACAAATAAGAAGGAGAACCCAGTCTTCCTTTGCACCTTGGTCACCTATTGTAACACTTGTCTTCCTTTTTTTATAGACAATCAGATTTGTTTACTAAAAACAAAAGGCATAGCCCAAGTATACATACTTTGCCTACTTTTTAAAAAAAAAAGAATAAATGTACACGTATATTATCTTCATAAATGAATTCCATTCACAAATTATGTAGTTTGCCTTTCAGAAATTTCTTCAGATCTCTATGTTCCAATTTTATTCATATTGATATGCAGTAACATCATACAATAGTTCATTACCTTCAACAGTTAAACTAAGTACCTGCATATTCTTTACATCAATTGTGTTATCCATCTAACCAGCACCATTGAAGATAATTGAATTCTGTGTTCTCTCGATTTGTGCTGTTCTTAAGAAAATATTTACTCATTGTCTGTCTTTTTTAGATCATTCTTAAAATCATAAATTTGAATAGCCAACATTCATTTAAATTAGAGCTGTAGGGCATACTCTGCACTCTGCCTATTCTTTCAAGGTGAATTTTTTCTAGCTGTATATTATCACTTACCATCTCTTGGAGTGTCAAAAATGAGATCAATATGGTAAAATAATAATATTGCGCAAAAAGGAATGCTTTAGATTGAGAAACTTCACCTGCATTCCTTTATGGATCCGAGTGGTGCCAATGTAAAAGGCTTGTTTTTAACTTACTTTAGCTTTGTTTAGTCCAAAACAAGCAGACATGTGTTTTGTGGATTTTTTATATTGTTTTTTCTGTCTTTTTTTGTTCATGTGTTCTATTTTTTTTCCCAAGAACTGTAATCTGAACTTAACTGTTTTTCTATTTTTTTTATTCTGTTTTGTCTGTCTTTGGAAATTCATGTGTTCTATTTTTTTTCCTAGGAACTGTAATCTGAACTTAATTGTTTTTCTATTTTTTTTATACTGTTTTGTCTGTCTTTGGAAATTCATGTGTTCTATATATTTTTTTCAATATAGAACATCTGATTATAGCAGTTTTTGTTTTGTCTTGTGCTCTGTCTTGGAAATTCATATTGTTCTCGGTCTTTGTTCTGTCTTGTGTTCTATATTTTTTTCATCTGCAGTCATATGTGACAGTACTGTGTTTTTATTGTGCTGCTTTGTCTGAAAACTTAAAAATTATAATTCTTAAAGGATGGACAATCTGTTGGAGGAGGACCCATTCTTCACCACTCCATTACAAAGTGGAGGAGAAGGTCCTATTACCACTCCAACATTCACACAACATTCTAATGTTGTGGTGAGCCCAACTCCCCTTCACTGTGAATTGAGGCCTTCACCAAAAAAAGTTCAAAGAGGAGCTTCTTTCACTGTTGAGGAGGATAATGTACTTGTCTCTGGTTGGCTCAACATTAGTATTGATGCCATTCGGGGAACTGATCAGAAATCCACTCAAATGTGGGAGAGGATTTTTTATTTTTATCACGAATATAAAAAGCCACATACTGTGAACCGTTCGGTTAGGTCATTAATCAATCGTTGGTCCATGATCCAGAAATGCACAAATAAGTTTTGTGCATATCTAGCGCAAATAGAGTCATTGCATCCGAGTGGTGGGACCGAACAAGATAAGGTATGTACAATTTTCCTTTAATAATGTATATTTTTCACATATATATTTATTCTTTGACAATATTTCTTAAACTTTTTTTTTATTGAAAAGGCAAAAATATTGTACAAAGAGATGGAACGAGGGAACTTCACATTGGAGCATTCCTGGAATCTTTTGAGACACCAACCCAAATGGCATCAACACATGAATATGCTAAATACGAGGAGAAAGCCACACGATAAGCGTCCTTCCAATGAGCAGTCAAGTGAAGTTTTGGGCGATGTTGTGGAGGAGAATGTTGAAAGGCCTACTGGAAAAAAAGCTGAAAATGATAACTTGAGGAAGCGGAAGGCCCAAGAATCATCTAATGCTGAGTTCAACGTGGCATTAGGAGCAATGACCGAGGATAGACGATTGTTCATGGCAGAGAGAAGAGAATGGCAGACGAAGGCAGATCGTGATAGAGGTGCACAACTGGAGCTTGATAAGAGAAAGTTTGAGGCTGAGATGATGAGCAAGGATCTTTCTGGTATGAACTCCATGCAGCATGCCTACTTCCATAAAGTTCAAAAGAAAATTTTTGAAGAGTCCATGAGTAATTCAGATGGTACATCTGAATGAACTGTGCATTTCCAGCTTCTAGTGGCTGTCTAGCCACAAGACTTCGTTATAAAGCATGTGGCTGGGCAGCCACTATGAATGGACTATTTTGTTTGGCAATTCATTATGGAAATCTTTGGAATATTTTGTGGAAAGGAAATCTGAATGGTAGTTTCTATTTTGGCAATATTTGTGGTTAGAAAATTTGTTTATTAGCCATAATTTTGAAAGTGTTTGTGGTTAGAAAATTTGGAAGTGTACCTTATATTTTCCTTAGTGTTTGTTGGTGATTCTAATTTGTTTAGTAGCTTGTATTTTGGAAGTGTTCGTGGTTAGAAGCTGTGTGAATCCGCTAGAATTTGTTAAAGTGTTTGTGGGGATGAAAATTTGTGAAGTGTCTTGTATTTTGGAAGTGTTTGTGGGATATTTTGGAAGTGAACTGTGGTTAGAAGCTATTTGTATTGAGAAACTCTGTATTTGGATCTGTTTATGGAAAGGAAAATCTGAATAGAAGTTGTAAAATCAGGAAAATCTGAATGGAAGTTGTTCTATCAGTTAAATCATTTGTTACTTGTAAAATAAAATATAGAGAACTGATACCTTCTAAGGTCCCAAGCTCAATTAAAGATGGTAGATAGCTTTAGAGATGGTAAGGTATTTAAGACCATGGTTTTAGGCATGGTTAGTTTACCACTCTTCTATTTGGTCCAGCTTAAATGTTTAACATTATCAGTATACAAGGTGCCACACCGAGTGGAACTTTAAGATGCTCTAGCAAGTAGTAGCCCAGGCTTCAGGTTGAATGTTGGCTTCTTGCAAGTCATTTCTGGAATGTTTTGTCTTGGTGCAACACTAAACATCTGAGAAGATTGGCATCACAGACGAATCAAACATGCAATTAGATAGCATGCAACGCGTTTCATTTTGCTGATCATCCTTCTTTGGAAATTTTCATTTGGTCTGTGCTCTGGTTATAAGATCATTTTTTTTCACTGCTGAAGCCATCAAACACTGTTGTGTTTGTTTATTTTAGTGCATGAATCTCAGTTTATGACGGTGGATATGTTCGAATGAAAGGACAGGTTGCACATATTCTCCACCTTTTTCAGACACATGGGCCAGCTTTTTAACACTATCACCAAAAGTTGCACAAAGTTGCATATCATTAAGTCTAAATCTTACAAACAAGTCTGGACTTCTAGGTTCCTTCCCTGTGAATTGGGATATGCTACCTTCTTCATTGCCTGTTGTCTCTCTTTGGATATATATACATACATACATATATGAGTAATGATAGAGATGAGTTCAAAATATACAAATCACACATCTTTTATAAAAAAGTGAACTCCATTATGAAAATAATTCATTTTTTTAACTATGAGGTTCACTTTTTTTTTTTTATAAAAAGCTTATGCGAGACTTTTATAGTTTGGATACAAAAGTCTTATTAAACTCATCTCATATAATTATTATAATTTTTTAAATTCTCACGTAAAATACAATAAACAATTCTACTTTTTTAAATTTCAAAATAATAATATTATTATAACAATATTTTATTCAACTTTTAACTTTTATATCAATTCATCTCATCTCACTATCCTAACATTACTCTCTCTCTCTATATATATATATAATCAAAACACTAATATTTTTTGTTATCATGTTGAGAATGTAAAAATAATCTCTTAAAACGGCTATGACTCTTATTTTGTGAGGACGTGATGTTTTATTTTCCCATTGGTACACTCAACATTAAAAATATAAAAAGGGAATCATAAATATAACCACATTTTTATGAGTACTACAATACACCACAAGGTGGTTGCACTATTCAAGAAATCCATATTATGCTCGGCCATGCATATTTCATAAGTGCTCGATAAGGTCGGCTTGGAGTTGAGAATGAGTGCCCCTATCTCTAATACGATGATGTTGGGCAATAAACTCCATGAATTCAGGTATATTATCGTGTGAAATTGGCTCGGATGGAATATCATCATTGGCTTCATAATTGAATTGGTCAGCCCCGAGATATAGATGACGCTTATCTTCAACGATCATATTGTGCAAGATAATGCATGCGTACATAATATCTTTTAGAACTTCAGGTTGGAAATACCTTGTAGGTCTACGCACAATTGCAAATCTAGCTTGGAGTACTCCGAAGGCACGTTCCACATCTTTCCTCGCAGACTCCTGGGAAGCAGCAAAATGTTTTTTTTTTCCCATGTGGAGCAGGAATTGTTTGCTAATGTTGCCCATGAAGGATATATACCATCAGCAAGATAATATCCCATTGTGTATTCGTGACTATTGATAGTATAGTTGCATAGAGGAGCACGACCTTCGGCCAACGCAGCAAAAACAGAAGATCGATCGAGTACGTTGATGTCATTAGGAGACCCAGGCAAACCAAAAAAAGCATGCCATATCCAAAGATCGTAAGAGGCAACAGCTTCCAAAATAATAGTTGGTTTATTTACGTGACCAGAGTACATACCTTTCCAAGCACTAGGACAATTCTTCCATTTCCAGTGCACGCAATCAATGCTACCCAACATTCCTAGAAACCCACGCCTTTGTCCAACTTCTAGTAACCCCGCTATATCATTGCTGGTTGAGGACCTCAAGTACTCACCCCCAAAGATTGACACGATCACCTTTACAAATTTCTTCATATTCAACCGTGCAGTACTTTCTCCAATTCTTACATACTCATCCATAAGATCTGCTGTTACCCCATATGCGAGCATCCTAATTGCCGCGGTCATCTTTTGAATGGAAGACAATCCAAGCCTACCACTGGCATCTCTCTTTTGGACAAAATAATCATCATGACTCTCAACTGCAGAATATATGCGTAAAAAAAGATCACGATTCATTCGAAATCGCCTCCTAAAAATGTTTGGCGGTTGAGCAAAGTAATCCTTCCAAAAGCATTCATGACCTTCCAATGGATTGCGTCGGATGAACATACGAGGTTGAGAATTAGGACGACATGAAGAAGATGCTCCCTCGGCTACATGTCGATGTCTATGTACGGCCATTGCTTCTATCATAAGATCCTCATGATCAAAATAATCTTCATCTAACATATCAAGAGTATTTAGAAAGGGATCCATAGGGAACTAGAGAAAAAAATGCAAAGAATTGGAAGAAGAAATATTGGTTTTTGATGAGTGGGAAGTAGTTAAAGAATGGATATATTTATAAGGCTTAATCCAAGACTATTAGCTACATCTATAAATCTTGGCAAAAGAAGGACGGTTAGCTATATCTACAAGTTGGATTGAAGAATTATGGATATGAATGTTGGGTATTGTGTATGGTGGAATGAATGTGTTTGACCGATGATAGAATTTTAGATGTAAAGTTTAGGTAGAGAAGAAGGGTGGTTGTGAAAGTGTTTTTTAGTTTCTATCATATTGTAGATATGAATATTGGTTAGATAAAATATTGGCATAATATAATTGTTGGATGAACAAATTGTATGTGTTTGTTGGTTCCTTAAATTATTATATATATGATTGTTAGGTAGAAGAAGGGTTGGCAAAATGTGTTTTTTGGTAATTAGGTTGAGGAAAAAAATTAGTTGAAAATCAATAATTTAAATATCAAATTAAATTATTAATGTACATATAGTTAGTTTAATTGTAAAATATGAAAAAAAAATTATATTATTATTAAAATAATAATATTATATTATTATTTTGATGAATCCAATGGCTAATCCAATGTGAAATTATGGATAGGAAGATTTTAGATTTATGGAAAACTTGTACTTTTCATCAAATTTTGAAGATGGCTTTGATGAAGCCAATGTGGATGCTCTAAGATGTGAAAAAGTCACGTCTGTTCCAAATTTCTCATGTATTATATATATTAAAAAATGTGCAAAATTTTTATATCTTAAAACTATATAAATCATTTCCCACCTAATTATAAATTTATAACCTCGTATATCTATTTTTTTTCGGTAAAACAAAAATAGAAAAGTAATTTGTCTGGAAATTCTAATTATTGTAATATTCAAATTATTTTGTATTTTTCCAATGTCTTCTTCAGGCAGCATTCTTGCATGCACCTTGCTTTCTGTTAGATTACAATTCCTCTCTCTCTCTCTCTCTCTCTCTCTCTCACTCAAAGCCAAAGAATAATTACGTTAAACCTCGTATAATTAACGGACGAGCATTACTCAAACTACATTTATGCTTCGAAACCCTGTTATCAACTTTAACCGATGAATGGCCAAAAAACTGAAGTACGAGGACCAACTTTTTAGCTTAAGTTAAGGCCCAAGACAAGCCCAATCCATCTTCCATCCATACAATTTCCTCTCTATGATCTAAAGCAATTTCTGAAAATTTTTTAGCTATTCTGTCGCCTTCTCTTTATGCATGCTGAAGCTTCCAGGTGGATGGCTTTGAAAATTTCTTCTAGCTGCCCAAACCACTGCCAATTCTGGTTTTCCTTACTGTTTATTGCCTGAATGATGACTTGTGCATCTCTTTTAAATATCACTCTAGAAAGGCTCTCAACTAAGAACTGAATTCTAATGCTCTTCATAATGCATTCATTTCAGCTATGATTTTATTCAAGCATAAAGAGGCCAAAGTTCCTCCTTCCCAGTCTCTGACAATAATACCAGTACCCATCTTGTTCTGTTTTGAATTAAAGCTAGCATCCAGTTGACTTTAATATCATTGGATCCAGGCTTCTTCCATTTTGTTCCCGTTCTAGTAATTCCTCTGTTGACTTGCTTTGTAAGCATTTCATTCTGAGCTTGTTAGAAAGCTTCTAAATTTTCCACTGCCTGACTTGCCATTATTCTCGGGCTTTCAAATCTTTGTTCAAAGATGAATTTATTCCTTCTCAACCATATACTTCTCATGGTAGATGACACTAATTCTAGTTCCTTCTATTTTAATCTCTGCACCATCATCACCCACAAGGTTACAATATCTTTCTTCATAACAGGACCACTTCTGTACCAGGCTATATGATTCTGCCCAAACTGTAGCTTCACATAGCATGACATATTGATTTTTCCTCTCTTTCACAAATGGGTCACAATGGATTCTCAATTATCTTCTTTTGAGCTAGATTTCACTTGGTTGGTAATGAATCATTTACTAGTTTCCATACAAAACATTTCACTACACCCGGGACTGTTATGTTCCAAATTTATTTCCAGACCTGACTGTCATGCTTGTTCTGAGAAGGTTCTCCTTTCACTTTTCTTCTTAAGCTCATATCCAAGTGATAAGCACTCCTCACAGAAAATATTCCAGTTTTTTAATATCCCCAAATCAATTTGTCTGGGACTCCATTTCTTCTAATTGGAATAGTGCACACCAGATTGACTTGATCTTCTCCTAGAATCTCCTTTATAGCATCCACCTTCCAACTGACATCCTCAGCATCTATTAGCTTCCTCACCCAAGACTGTCTGTAAGGGATATTAATAAGAGATTGAATGTCAAATGTTTATATCATTACCAATTCCAACCTTCCAAATTAGCCCCTCCTTTAACAAATCCAGAGAACTCCACAAACTCCTCCATATCATAGATCACCTATATCCTAGTTGTACATCTAGGAGGGCTTTCTGTTTGAAACATTTTTGTTTGAAGATTTTTGCTCCCAAAGAGAGTGGGTTAACCAGAAATCTCCAACATTTATTTGCTAACGTGACCTTATTGAAACTCTCCAAACCCCTAAACCTCATTCCTTCAGCAGATTTTTGTTATCCCATCTTCCTTCAACTCTTCCACTAAATTTTTTTCTCATTTTGCTTGTTCCCCACCAAAATCTTGCCATCATAGTAGAAATTTATTTACATAATCTTTTTGGTAATTTGAAAACAATCATATGATAAGTTGGGATTGCTTGAACAACTGCCTTGAGTATAATTTCCTTTCAGCTTGTGATAGAATCTTATTCTTCCAATTTGTTATCCTTTGCCATACTCTATCTTTGATACTTCTAAAAATATTATACTTGGACCTCTCCACCATATGGTAGGCAGCCCCAAGTATTTCTCACAACTCCCACTTATTCTTGCACCCACAACCTCTAGTATCTTCTACTTCTCAGAAACATTAGAGTTTGAGTTAAACAAAATCGAGGATTTTTGTTTATTAAGGCACTAACGAGAAGCTTCTTCATACTACCCTAGTATATGATTTATCCTTCTCCATTCTATCTGTGTTGTTCTACAAAAGATAATGCAATCATCAACAAATATCAAATGGTTGATCCTTGTGCCTCCTCTGACCACAGAAATTCCTTTTATCTCACTTTTTGACTCAATTGAATTAATAAGGGTGCTAAGCCTTTCAGCACACAATAAGAAAATGTAAAGAGACAATGGATTGCTTACCTCAAACCGCTAGATGGGAAAAAATTTTCTGCAGGTTTGCCATTAATGAGAACCGACTATGTAACTATGGATATACACTCCATAATTAGAGTAGTCCATCTTGCTCCAAACTCAATCTTTTTCATAACAGCTTCAAGGTAGGTCCATTCCATGCTATCAAATGCTTTTGACATATCAAGTTTGACTGCCATGCTGCTAATGTTGCCTTTTTGCCTTGTCTTCATTGAGTCTAGGATCTCATAGGTCACTATTATGTTGTCAGATATAAGCCTCCCGGGAATGAAGCACATTGGTGACTAGAAATGAATAAGCTGAACTTACCTTAGAAGCATGTCTATTCCGGGCTCTTCTTTTCCAACTCTCTTTGGTTTGGAGCTCTGTGTTAATGCTTTTAGAGTTAGCTACATTTTTTGTAACAGCCCGCTAGAAATTCATTGGTAGAATTTCTATACACTTGAGGAACTTAGTGAAAACTCCGTAAGTTTTCACGAATCGGCTAATCGCAAAGGTTTTAGCCTATCAACATAGTTAGTTTTATCACTCGCTGTGGTGCCAGAAATGCGATTTTAATTGTTTGAGATAGTTAGAAGAGTCAGATTATGTTATCATTTACGCCACTAGACTCAATTGAATATTTAGGATTTTATGGCCCAATAACTCATTTTCATAATTTCGGACGAAACGGCTATTCAAAACTGTGAATTTATTTATAGGGACACTTTGGGGTTGAGTTTTGGTAAACGATTTTCACTCTAGGTTAATATGAATATTTAGGATTTTTCAGTACTAAATTTATTATGCGTTTTTTCGGAGTGAATAGTAACCTCAGTAAGCGTACTAAGTGCAGTATTTTCAAAATCATAGTGTGGAATCTCCAAATTAGGTTAGAGAAGTTTTATTTGGACACTTGGCAAGATCTTAGCCACATATAGTGAATAGTATTAGATACTTGGCATAAAGAGGAACCATTAGATGGATTTGTGAAGGAAATCAAGGTGTTCGATCATGCCACCTAAGCAAAACCTTTTTCATCTGATCAACCAAATTGAGACAGATCAAAGAGAGTTTCAACCCTAAATGGTTAGAATCCAATTGAAATCCCAAAATTTTGGCAGAAACCGAAACCCTAAACGGTTTCCCCAAACCCTAAATTGGCCTTCAAACCCTTTTTCAATCCAATTTCTAACATTGTGTTTAATTACTTCCACATGCTATTAATTTCTCAAATTCTTGTATTGACATCATTATCCAACCTTTTAAACCTTGGAAATTTGTTTGGGCTAAGAAAAATTGGATTTAGGCTTGATAGCATCTCAAACCTTAACCAAACATTCTTTAAACCCCAAATTGAAGCCCACTTGATTGGGGCCCACCAAGGTCCACGAATTTGGCCACCTTAGCAAGTATTCTTGGAGAAGTTTCCTCCCC
This sequence comes from Carya cathayensis, assembly GCA_011037825.1. Taxonomy (NCBI): domain Eukaryota; kingdom Viridiplantae; phylum Streptophyta; class Magnoliopsida; order Fagales; family Juglandaceae; genus Carya; species Carya cathayensis. Next base: position 1,463,716 of record QGSO01000162.1, on the reverse strand, counting down.
CACATGGCAAACCATTCACTGCCCTTGGCTGCCCCCAATAGTGCCTCGATGAGATACAGAAACCCACCCCATTAACCTCCATACCTCACAGCTTCTGCAGGCTGTCCTCTCCCTTACTATTCTCCACTTTATGTCACATATCTACCTCCAATCAATGTTCATTCAGGTCCATATCTTCCCCCAATAGAAGTCTTGAGTCGTGCAAGTCACACTTACTTCCCTTTCATCACTTCTTCACTCCGTTCTTAGAGAGAAACCCCAAAGAGCTCTCTCGGGCAGATTTATGTGTGTTTTTGCATGGGGATTTTCGATCCCTTTTAAGTATTTTCACATGATTACTCCTTCATATTGAGTATAGTTTCCGTAGATATATTATTCGTATCATTCCATGGTCATTTGGTCGGTCAAAAGTATTTTTAACCATGGAAAGGTCATTCTGGGCCTAAAACTGGAGAGTATGTTATGTTTTAGAGTTTTTGACCAAGCTAATGGACATATCTTGGTCCGAAAAGTTTATGGAGTGTTGTTAGCATGTGTTTAAGAGTTTTCATTGAGGTTTTGTTGCATGACTAAAGCTTTTGATGATAGATTTTCTTAGATCTAGAAACTTGAAAATTGGAAGTGTCAAAACAGTTTTTATTTGGAGAAAGTTTGAATATTTCGTGGTTTGATCTTATTCTAAAGGCTTTGATATTTTTATATGATGATCCTAAGTCTCTTATTTTCATGTTAGGATGTTATTTTGAAGATATTTAGTATTAGTTTCAAAGATATGATTTTTCTATGCAAGAGGATTTTGGTTAGGCCTAAGATTTGATGTTTTTGGATTAGATCCATGTTTTATTGATTTTATTAATTTTAATTTTGATGGTTGGATATTATTTATTAAACCATGTGATGCTTTATTTCGAAGATCTCAACTTCTTAAGCCATTGATCAAGAGATTTATCAAAGCTAGTTGAGGAAACAATTTCTGTTTTTGGACTAAGTATTAAACCAAAAAACTCCAAGTGTTATTTTGTGATTTTGGTGACTTTAGTTTGATGATTTAAAACATGGTTGATATTAGGATGATGTTATGAATATGTTAGAAGTAAGATTTGATTTTTGGAATTCTTGGAGATGTTTTGATTTAGGATCAAAACTTGTGATTTAAGTGTTTGAATCTTTTTACAAAAAAACGTTTGGTGTTGATTATTAGCTTTTTCTAAATGGATATTTTAAGTATGGTTTCAAACATAGGATTGGAAGATGTTTGTTGCAAAATTTTGGTTTAAACATGAGTTTTGAAGTTTGGAGGATTTGCAACAAAAATAAGCGAAATGACCTATGGATGTTTCGGCCATAGTGTGTTTTTTATAGTTGTGAGTTGTTTTATATTTTTCTAATTTGATATTTGAGTTTAGGTAAAAATTTGCATGAGGAATGTAAATTTTGAAAATTTTTGGAGTTAGGATGTGAAATCCTTAAGTTAGGGGTAAAATGGTCATTTTTTCACATGTAGAGGGTAAAATGGTAATTTTACTCTAAGTTAGCTTGTTTTCATGTTTCTAATTATTAGTAATTAAATTTCTAACTTTTAGAATACCCTCTTACAGTTCCTCATGTTTCATGTTTTATTCTCGTAGAACTCGACGATCGAGGTAAGTTAGCTTCTAACTTACTATCAATTTATTGTGTATGTATGATGAGTAAGGGAACTCTAATTTATGTATGTATGTTATCATCTATGTCATGCCATGCCATGTCATTACATATTTATCTGTTACACATGATTTATTCTTTCATGAATATTTATCTGTTACACAGTCTATTCTGTTATGTATTGCTATATGTTATAAGTATGCCAAGTTAAGTATGATATCTATTACATGTATGTCAAGTCATGTAATATTCACTGTTGCAAGTATGTCATGTTAAATATGTTGTCTATTACATGTTATATCATGTTACGAAATGTTTCTATCTCAACTAAGTCATGTCTTTCGAGTTACGTTCAAGTTAGTTATGTCTAGGATACTCGTGATGTAATCATTATGATTGTCCGAGCATCTCCACTTGTAATTCACACAAGGTACTTTTGACGAAATTATTTTGATTGTCAGAATGTCGTTCAAGTTCAATTATGCAGATACTCCTAGCATAATCATTCTGATTGTTAGAGTATTACTAGGTACTCCTGGTGTAATCATTCTGATTGCTAGAGTAGTGATGGAATCAATCTGATTGTCAGAGTATTGCTAGGTAGTCCTGGTGTAATCATTCTGATTGTTAGGGTACATGTTTTAAGATACTCGTGATGGAATCATTCTGATTGTCAGAGTATTATTAGGTACTTCTGGTGTAATAATTCTGATTGCTAGGGTACGTGTTTTAAGATACTCGTGATGGAATCATTCTGATTGTCAGAGTATTACTAGGTACTCCTGGTGTAATAATTCTTATTGCTAGGGTACGTGTTTTATGATACTCGTGATGGAATCATTCTGATTGTCAAAGTATTACTAGGTACTCCTGGTGTAATCATTCTAATTGCTAGGGTACGTGTTTTAAGATACTCGTGATGGAATCATTCTGATTGTTAGAGTATTACTAGGTACTCCTGGTGTAATCATTCTGATGGAATCATTCTGATTGTCTGAGTATCTCTGATGGAATATATTGGGCAGAATCATTCTGATTGTTTACTATTCCTGACGAAACGACTAGCGGGATCATTTTTTATTGTCAGAATTGAAGTCCAAGTTCATCTTAAGTAAAGAAGCAAGATTCCAAGTTTATGTTAAGTCAAGTTTTAGATCAAGTGCATGTTAAGTCAAGTTTCAAACCAAGTTCATGTTATGTTATGTTATGCTCACTTACATGTTATGTTCATGTTCACGTTAAGTTTCAAGGTCATGTTCATATCATGTTATGTTTACGTTTATGATATGTTCAAGCTCACGTTCATGTTATGTTATGTTCATGTTCACGTTATGTTTCAAGTTTACGATTATGTCATGTTATGTTCACGTACATGTTATTTTCAAGTTCATGTTCATGTTATGTTATGTTCACGTTCACATTATGTCTTAAGTTCACGTTTATGTCATGTTATGCTCAGATTTATGTTAAGTTCAAGTTCATATTTATGTTATGCATGTTCACCTTCATGCTATGTTTCAAGTCCATGTTATGTTTCAAGTTCACGTTCATGTTATGTTGTTAGTCCATGTTATGTTTTAAGCTCAAGTTATGTTAGTTATATCATGCTATATGTCAAGTTATGTTATGCTTACTACGACTTTAATTATGCACTCATGTTTTTACTGCCATGCATGCATCATTAACCTGTATAGAGGTTTTATGTTAACTTGCTGAGATTTGTAATCAAATCTCACTGTGATAGTCTCAACTACCATTCCTAGATCTTGTTACAGGACCCGAAGGAGAATTGGAATCCGACCAACTGAACATGGTTGACTAGGCTACGGTGCGATGTCGATGATAGTATAGTATTGAACTTAGGTTACTACTTGTACTTTTGGAGTTGTATCTCAAGTACTCTTTTGATCACAACCATTTTGGACTAGTGTGGTGATCATGGCTATTTAGTATGCCTTTATATATGAAGTATATTTCAAGTATTTGGGATATTTTTAGTTTGGTGCATAGTATTGCTAAAGAAAAAAAAACAAAATTATCCGCTGCGAATATACATAATGCTAGATGCATGTTAGAAACATTGCATCTTATATGTCATGAACGAGGGCAGATAACCTTGTGTTGCATGTCCTGACGCTTCAGATGTCCGTTCGATCCCAAGCGGAATCTGGGGGAGTCACATTTTTTGCTGCCCCTTCTTCTTTGACAGAAGCCTTTTGATTTGTCTTCATGTAGTGGCCCGAAGGCACTGGCCCATCCCCCACATTAGATTCGTTAGGCCCACTCAATCCTTGGCCCAATCCCTTATGGCTTAAATAATGTAATGTTTTTCTTAGAGCGATAAGGGTTGATTCTGATTTTATTTCCCAAAGGATCGTCCTTATTTTCTTGTAGGATTAAATCACATTTTTCAAATTTCGAAAATCCCTCGATCATCGCCTATCTTATTACGAGCCGTTCATTTTCCTCACGATTGGTCACGAGTCTCATCTATATATTTTAAATCTCGAATCTTTGTTTTTAAATTGGGCCAAGTATTTTAAAATCTTCCAAATATTTTATAAGTCCAAATTTATTTTAAATGGGATATTTTTAATATTTTTGGATCAAACCTAATTTTGAAGATAAGCATCTTTAAATTTGGAGCCCTGAAAATAATATAGATTAAACGATTTTACTTCTTTAGGAATATTATTTAATAATATTCGTCATTTTTTTTTATGTTAAAAACTCTACTTATTTAGATAATTTTATTTCTCTTAAAAATATTTATTAAATTCATCATTTTATTTTATGATGCAAAATATTATTTTGGGATAAAAGACAAAATTGAAATTTGAAATATAGTCTCGTTTCATTTTATTTTCATTTCTCTACTTCTTTTGTTCAGTTTATTGTCATTCTCTTCGTGTTTCATCTTTACCCTTGGATTTAAATTAGGGGCCCAAGATGTAGGGCCTAGATTAATTTTCCAAAAACCCTAATTTATCTTGTCACTTCACTCATTTCATCTCTTCTCTCTATTGCCTCCCTCCAAGCTTCATCCCCCCATCCCCAACCGAAACTCCCTAGCACGCCTCTACCACAACCCAGCCACGCCACCATCTACTGCACTGTCTCCTCCATCTCATATCGCCAGTGACTAGCCCCTCCTCCCTCGCGGCCTCACCTCATTCCACAAACCTCTCTCTCTCTCTCTCTCTCTCTAGTCCGCCTTTATCAGCACCTAGCAGCCACGCCCTGTGCCACTGGGAGCAAGTAGCCCCATGATCACGCAGTTTAGCCTTGCTGCAACCATCCCTCTCCTCTCTCTTGGCCCATCGTCATGCGTCCCAATGCCACCCTTTATTTCTCTCTTCTCTTGGCCAAGGCCTCTGCAAGTTCCAACGCCGCCATATCTTCGCTAGAGCTATCGTCACCATGGCTTCCCCCTCTCATCCCTCTCTTAGATCTCTCTCTTCTCTATCTCAATTTCTCCCTCTGACAGCGCCTTCATATCTCACTATTTTATCATCGAACAGGCTCACCGCCACATCTCCACCTAGATCTCAACCCAACTCCACCCTTCCATCCTCCCCATGAAGAATTCCTGAAATTATTTCTTTATAATATGGTATCAAGAGCTCTTGACTTGCAGTCCCTCCATATCCAATCCACAGCCGTCTCTTCTCCCCTTCCCTCTCCTCCCTCTTCGGCCATGGCTTCCTTCTCTCATATTGTCACTGCCAAACTTACTATAGATAATTACACATTATTGAAAGTCCAAATCTCTACCTACCTCCGTGGTCAAGACTTATATAAATATGTCGATGGCACCCTTGCCGCTCCTTCTGAGTCTCTTCCAAGCTCTTCTGAACCTGACCAAGCGTATTCTACATGGAAACAACTTAATCAATTTGTTCTTCGCATTTTATTTTCATCTCTTTCAGATGCAGTTCTTGGCCATGTTCTTTCCTCCGCGAGCTCTAGTGCTCCCTCGCCACTCTCTTTCCTCTCACTCTCAAGCCAAACAGTTTCAAGCCCATTTTCAATTAGCTAATCTTACCCGCAGCAACCAAAGTATTATTGATTACTTTGGCAAAGTGAGGTCTCTAGCTAATACTCTTGCAGCTACTGGTTCCCCACTTCCTGACCCAAAATTTGTCACCTACCTTCTCACTGGCCTTGGCCCATCCTATAACCCTTTCATCACCTTTGTGATCATACGAGCCAAGCCAATTTCCTCTAATGAACTATATTAGTTGTTGCTTGTGTAGGAGAGCCGTCTTGCTCATAGTGCTCGTACACCCATCCAGGTTAAACCTTCTGCTAATCTCACAAACACAAGTAGGCATGGTCGCAATGGCAGGGACAGGTCTGGTTATCCTTCTCGTGGTGGTCGCAGCTTCTCACCAGCTACATCCAGGTTAAACCTTCTGCTAATCTCACAAACACAAGTAGGCATGGTCGCAATGGCAGGGACAGGTCTGGTTATCCTTCTCGTGGTGGTCGCAGCTTCTCACCAGCTATGCAAAACAACTTGGCACCCACATAGTGACCAACCTGCCAGGTCTTTGGAAATTCAGGGCATGTGGCCTTACAATGCTATCATCGTTTCAAACATAGCTACCAATTTGCAGCACCCAACTCCTTCTCCTCTAACTACACCGCACCAAGCAATGTCATGGAGTCAACCTGGTATCCAGATTCAACCGGAACTCATCATATAACAAATGACTTCAACAACCTTTATCTCTCTTTAGACCCATACTGTGGTAGTGACCAAGTTCACGTCAGGAATAGATCGGGTCTTCCAATACAGAACACGGGTACGTCTTCCTTATCTTCCCCTTCTTCTTCCTTTCTACTTCAAAATCTACTACATGTTCCTAGCATTACAAAAAATCTAATTTCAGTTTCCAAATTATGTCGTGATAACTCCTGCTATTTTGAATTTCATGCATTTTTTTTTCTGTGAAGGACCTTTCGACAGGGCAAACCCCCCTCACAGGGCCAACCCGTGATGGGCTCTACATTTTTCCATCGTTGAAATCTTCTTCCTTCACGTCTCTTCCCTCTCCATCTGCTCATCTTGGTGAGAAAGCTTCTCTCTCTCAATGGCATCGTCGGCTGGGTCATCCTCAATTTGCAACTCTGTCCTGTATTTTGCATTCCAACTGTTTGAAAATTTCTCCACATGACTCTAAGTTCCAGTGCACCAAGTGCCCACTTGCTAAGGCTCATCAGCTTCCATTTCCTTCCACAAAGGTCCATTCCAATAAATCACTTGAACTTGTTTGTGCTGATGTATGGGGCCCAACCCACTCTATTTCTAGAGAAGGCTTTAAGTATTATATTTCCTTTATAGATCAATTCACTCGGTACACTTGGTTTTATCCTTTAAAAGCAAAATCTGATGTCTCATCTATATTTTCAATTTTTTTACCATATGTTCAATGCCTTTTTAACACTAAACTCGTCACCCTTCAAACCGATGGGGGTGGTGAATTCAAACCTCTTACGCCAATGTGTCAAAAATTTGGAATTCATCATCGTTTTTCCTATCCATATACCCATCAACAAAATGGGCTTGTCGAAAAGAAACATCGACATATAGTTGACACTGGGCTTGCTCTCTTGGCCCAAACATCTCGTCCCTTCATTTTTTGGGTCGATGCTTTTGAAACAGCAATATATCTCATAAATCTTTTACCCACATCAACTCTTAAAAATAAATCTCCATTTTACCAAGTCTATCACCATGATCTGGAGTACCATTTTCTTAAGTTTTTGGCTGTCAATGTTTCCCTAACTTATGGCCTTACAATCAACATAAACCCAATTATCGATCCTCATCATATATATTTTTGGGCTATAGTTCCACATACAAAGGATACAAGTGCATGGATTTAAAAACCCAATGGCTTTATTACTCCCATGATGTGATTTTTCATCAGGCCACATTTCCTTACTCTGCATCTCAACCCAATCCAACTACTACTTCTCTTCCTTCACAACCAACTCATGTTCCTTGACCTCTTCTAAATTCTTTACCCTCACTTCTTGGTCCTGGCCCAGGCCTAATACCAAATGCCCCCTCACAACCCACTCCTTCATGCCCTTCTTCTTCCTCACATGATCAAAGCCTTAATTCCCCAATTTTGTTGTCACCTGCCCAAATTCCAAATTCAACAAATCCTCCTATCCTCGCTCCACCAAGATCTCCTATAATCACCCGTGCTCAGACTAATTCATCAAGACCTCACGTTCGATTGGATGGCACAATCCCGTACTCTTCTCAAACATGCCTCGCTATAATCTCCTACTAGTTACATAGAAGCTTCTAAACACTTGGATTGGCATGTTGCTATGTCCCAGGAGTATCAAGCTTTACTCCAAAATTAGACCTGGTCCATAGTCCCTCCTAACCCCTCCATTAATGTTCTTAATTGCAGGTGGGTTTACAAAACAAAGTTTCATGCTAATGGGTCTATCGAACGGAGGAAAGCCAGGCTTGTAGCCAAAGGCTACCACCAATAGCATGGTCTTGATTTTCATGAAACCTTTAGTCCCGTGGTCAAAGATCCTACAATCAGACTCATTCTTTCACTTCTTGTCGCTCAAAAATGGCCACTATGGTAGCTTGATATTCAGAATGTGTTCCTTCATGGAACACTCACCAATTAGGTATACATGCATCAACCTTAAGGATTTATCAATCCTTAGTTTCTTAATTACATTTGTAAGCTGTATAAGGCCATTTACGGTCTAAAACAGGCCCCAAGGGCCTGGTTTGCCAAATTGAGCTCATGGCGGTTAGACTATGGTTTTATGGCTTCTCAATCTGATGCTTCACTATTCATTCATTATCACTACTTCCAAAGCTACTGCCATTGATACTTTTATTAGAGACTTAAGCTTGGCCTTTCTTGTAAAGGATCTCATACCTCTCTCATATTTTCTTGGGTTGAAAATTACACAGTTGAGTAATGGTTTGCCCCTATCCCAATGAAAGTATATTAAAGATCTTCATGCTAGAAGTAACTTGTTACATGCTAAGTCTGTAACTTCACCCATGGCAGCGTCCTTAAAACTGTCTAAGTTTGACTCTCCTAGTTTTGGTGATGCTACCATGTATAAAAGCATTGTTGGAGGATTGCAATACCTATCTCTCTCAAGACCCGACATCTCTTATGCTGTAAATAAGGTGTCAATTCATGCACACACCAAAATTACCTCACTAGGTTGCTGTGAAATGCATATTGCATTATTTGAAAGCCACAATCAATCACGGACTATTCTTCTCTGCACAATCTTCTTTTCAATTGCATGCCTATTCAGATGCAGATTCGGCTGGATGCCCAGATGATAGGAGATCTACGGGCGGGTATTGCATTTATTTGGGTAACCATCTCATTTTGTTCAGCTCTAAAAAGTAATGAACTGTTGCAAGGTCTAGTACTAAAGCAGAGTACAAATCTATAGCTTCATCAGCAACTGAAATCATTTGGCTTCAAACTCTTATTTCTGAACTTAGGTTGCCTCTCAATCAAGCTCCAACTTTATGGTGTTACAACATTAGAGCCATTTATTTGGCTGCCAACCCAATTTTTCACTCAAGGAAAAACATATGGATATTGATTTTTCACTTTGTTAGAGCTCGTGTCGCTACCAAGTCTTTGAATATCTCCTTTCTTAACTCTAAAGATCAGCTAGCTGATATATTCACCAAACCATTAGTTGAAGACAGATTTTTCAAACTCAAATCGATTCTCAAAGTGGTTGATACACCTTGGACTCGTGGGAGCATATTAACATAAACCCTAATGCTGCCTCAACAAATGTCATTGCAAAAAAATCAAGTGCTACAGCAAGGGAACTGTAGATATTATTCTTTCTATTTTTGTCTCAAGTTGTAACCGTTTTTTATTCTCTCCTGATTCTCTAGAATATTGTAAGAACTGTGTATAAAAACCTTACAATAGTGAAAAACAATACAATGAAGAATTCCTGAAATTATGTCTTTCTAATGTCTCATGCCGATGTCTCCCTTAGCAGACCACCCTCTCGAGATTCTCCTTCTCCCTCACAATCTCACCAACCACAGGTTGCCTCCTTCATGCCCCAAGCTAAAGCCCTCCTTAGTTCCACCATCGTGCACGACAAGCCCAGCAACCCAACCCTCTACTAGCCAACGTCACCCCATGACAACCCCTATTTTGGCCCCACCCTCAGCCACTATGGACCACCCTGGCAACACCACATCCAACCTAGTAGCCCCACCAAAGCTCTCGCTCACTATTTCCTCCTCCTCCCTCACACCCAATCAATGTCCTTCTCAAGTGGTAGCACAGAACCATGACCAAAGGACAATCACAGCCCAAACTAGCGGCTTTTGCCACCATGAGAGTAGCAAGTGGCAAGCAACAATTTCAGCCCCTTAATTTAGGGTATAATTTTTTGTCTCTTTTACCTCGATAATTTATTATGTTTGTGAAACTTAATTGGTGTTGTGAATGGTGCTCTATTGTTGATAATTGTTAATTGTGAAATGTGCCCTATGCGGTGGACTGTAAATGGAATGGTTTGTGATGTGGTTGTATAGTTTGGAGTGATGGGCATTATGATGCAATTTGTGTTGTGGCTCTACGTAGTGTGAAGTGATGGGATCACTATGCAATTTGGAAGTGGTTGTGAACTATGTGAACTAAGGGCTGTGGTGTAGTTGTGATGTGGTTGGATGTTGTGTGAAGTGTCGGAATAAACTATGTAGTTTAGACCTATTGTGTGAAGGGATATGTTGGTTGGGATTATATTGGTTAGTAGGAAGCTTGTAAAAATAAGTGAATGTTTTGGTAGACTGTATATTGACCTTAGGAGATAAAAAGGGTTGGGTACATGTATAAATTGGTTGGATGTATGTGCCGAACAAATTTACCATATATAATGGATAATCTGTTTTAAGTATGAGTATACGTTGTTTAAGCCTCAATGTTGGTTTACAGTTATATATTATGCTTGGTTTGGATTATGATAAAGTGTTGGTTAGATTATGCATAAACGAAGGAAGGGATGTATGTATTGACTAGGATTGAGTTATATAACTTAGTTGGTTCAAGTTATGCATCATAATAGATGGCTCGGTAGGAAATGTGTAATGAAGGTGATAGCACATCTTAACCTTTAAAGTGAATCATAGAGGTTCACTTTAAAGGATGAGAACATGAAGTGCTGGAAAGGTCCCATGAGGTCACAAACTATGACTTTGAAATAAGGAGAGAGTAGTAAATGAAGGTAGAGATGATGAATTTGGATAATAGAATCAGTCTCAATGAAGTAAGCACAAGTCCAGGGTAGTTTTATACATTTCTAATTTTTAAGTTGCGTATGCACTTGAAAAGTGAATGATGTTAAGGTTATGTATGCATGTAGGTTGCCATCTGAAACACATATAAATGGACAGCATAAAATGAAAAAAGCATGGAGTCCAGATAAGTATTTTGTTCATACTCTTATAGAGTTTTCTAAATAATATGAAAATGAAAATGAAAAGATTTTTTGAAAAATGTTATTTTTTATGCAATGAAGGAAAATGAAATGATGTTTATGTATGTATGCTAAGTAATAATGTTTTAAGCTATACGTATGTAGTGGCCTTCTCTGGCAGCCCCTATTGATACACCTTAAAAAATAGTTTTATGCATGTGAATTTATGTTATATGTAGTACTTATTGTATTAATGTTCTATGAAATAATTTGTTGAGGTTTATGCTTGATGCTAAGAAATAATGTTTAAATGGTGAGATGAAAGAGGATTTAAATCGTATTGGTAATGAAGTTGCCCATAGGTTAGCTAGAAGGGCTTGAAATGTGAAAGACGTAGAGATGTGGTGGGATGATGTTCCCTCAAATGTATCCCAAGCTGTAATAAAATAAAATTGTGTAAATGCCCGTCATTGTGTAAATAGTTGTATGTATATCATTTTTCATCCAATAAAACTAAGAATAATATAATTATCAATTATTTTTAAATTAAAAATACATCATCTTAAATATTTAATTTGTCAAAAACCTAAGGTTGATTTTTGATCATAGTGCAAGCAAGCTATTACATAATATCAAGAAATCTTATTCCAAAGCAATATAGATGATTTCCTCCAAAGGTGACTCGTAATATGATTTCTGCTTTGAGTTGAAACATTTGATTGGCTTAGGAGCAGAAACTTTGACGATCATAACCGTGCAGATGAGCTGTTTGGTAGTGAGAAGTGTTGAGAAGTGTTAAGAAAAGTTATGAATAGTAATGAAAAAATAAAAATAAAAACTAATTATATTGGAATATTGAATACGAGCAAAAATTAATATTGAATAGTAAAAAATATGTGAAAAGTAATAATAAAGTAATAAATAGTAGTAGAGTATTTCAAAAAGAATAATTATAGTACTTATAATCTCCACACACTACATACCACACCTATTTTAATTTTTTAATTTTTTCTATAATAAATATGTTGTGTATGGATGATAAGTAGAACAATTCAAAATATAAAATAATATAATAATAAAATATATTATTAAAATATGTAAAATGTGTAGTATGAGATTATGAATAGCATCCTCTTTTGAGTATATTCTTGATACTTTCAAGTAAGAAATTGAGAGTGCTTGACTTGTGGGATCGTTGGCATGTGCAATATGGATCGTCCGTCCAACACGCTGCATGCGTAGCAGCCAAGAAGCTTCACCCATAGTGGGAATAATTGAAAATTTTAGAACAACTTTTTGTTGATTAAGTTGACTTTCATATCATATCATTATTAATGTTTTTATTTTTTTTAATGATCTTTATATTATTTAATTATATTATAAGTTTTCTAAAATAGATTGAATAGATTATAAAATAAAAAATTGAAAACTAAAGTCTAACTAAGATTAAGACACCGTTTGGAATGAGTTGAGATGTGATCATGAGTTGAGATGAATTAGTTCTTGTATCCAAATGGAAACTAACGTGAACATGATCTTATCATTAAATTATAACTCTGCTGCTATGCTAAATAACATGAAGAAATTGGATATAGTGAGATGGGATGAAATGATTTTAGATGAAAGTTGAATAAAATATTATTAGAATATTATTATTATTTTGAGATTTGAAAAAATTGAATTGTTTATTATATTTTGTGTAAAAATTTAAAAAAGTTATAATGATGAGATGAAATGAAACTGTTTTTGTATTCAAATGGGGCCAAGAATCTTGACGTGATCTTGTGTTGGTGGAGACAAAATAATAATAATAATAATAATAATAATGGAAAATGCATCCATAGTTTCCTCCAAATTACAAAGTAGTTGCTCAATCCCAGCATAGTATTTTCCTTTCAAGTACTTTATACCCACTATAAAACATTTAGGTAGATCGTGCTCACATCTCATTCCACTTCTCCCATTCACACAAACATCCACATATTTTGTAGGTGAAAAAAGGAAGAGCCAGGTTTTGCTGCAATGGAAAGAAAACCCTCCTCGTACCATGACTCGTGGGATGACCAGTGGAAAGACAGCAATCCAAACCCAGCTCCTTCAGTCGCCGCTGCCACTGCTGAGAAGAGTAGTATCGATTCAAAAACTGCCGATGACAAAAACAAGTTCGGAGAAGGACTTGGAAAGGTCAAGGCCATGGCTTCAAATGGCATGAAGAAGGTCAAGGAAAGTACTTCCTTGGGCCTTCAGTGGATCAAGGACAAGTACCATGAAATTAGCAAGAAGAACTGAAGTATCTCTGCCTTAGTTTGATTGTACAACTCTCTCCTTTGCATCCTTCCTGAATTTCACCATCTTACTCTTGAAGTCTTGATAAGAATAATTTGTCCCGAAAATCAGTTTCGTGAATCTATAATTTTAAGTTTTAATGTTATATTTGTGTTCCATGCACATATTAATGATAATTCTGATAGGAAAATTACTTAACTTAATGTTTTTGTCTCTTCAAAGTTACCATTCGAGTATTTTAGGTCTTTTCTTAAAGGTTAAGGAATTGAATGTTAGTGAAGTTGTGATTTTTTCTTTGTTTATTTTCTTAATGATTAAGGATGTTTAAAAAGTATTTGAAAAAATTGAAAAAGAAAAGGTACAATTTGCACTCATGGTATTAATTTTGAAGGGACAAAAAATATGAGAATGAGTAGCAACACCATTACGATATAAAGGAACAAAAATTGGAAGATCTTGTTGGGAATTTGGACCTTCCAAATTCACCCCTACAGGATCTACCCTTTGCAGGAATAACAAGAAAAATAGAGAAATAATAACAACACAAGAAATTTATATGGAAACTCCAAAACAGGAGAAAAACCACCAGACCCAGAGAAGAAAATTCACTATGTGAAAAATTATTACAATCACACAATTTTTCTCCTCACCTCAAACACACTCACAAAGCTACCCCACTAATAAAACTTTAATTTTACACCTCTTCCCCTTTTACACTTAAAAGGTTAATAGAGGAATTTAACTAAAGTCAAAAGTTACTAGATAAGCTTTCAACTGGTGCACTTAAACTAAGAGGTTAAGCCTCTTATTTATAGCCTTAGGATATACCCCTCTTTTACTCACCCACCGGTGTGGGACTAAAAAGTAGCATAAATCAACAATCCCCACCTAGCGACTTTGACTGGTCCCACAGCCAAGCTATACCTCAATGAAGATCTTCATAACTTCCGCTATCATGCTTCACCATAAAAACATATCCACTCAGAATAAACCAATTCCAAGCATTTCACTTCGGCCCATGTCGAAAAACAACCTTGCTGAAAATTATGGTGTAACTTCCACGTTTGGCTTTTCTGGAAGTTCATCAGCCATCGACATGAATTTTTTTTTGCTGCCCCTTCTTCTTTGACAGAAGCCTTTTGATTTGTCTTCATGTAGTGGCCCGAAGGCACTGGCCCATCCCCCACATTAGATTCGTTAGGCCCACTCAATCCTTGGCCCAATCCCTTATGGCTTAAATAATGTAATGTTTTTCTTAGAGCGATAAGGGTTGATTCTGATTTTATTTCCCAAAGGATCGTCCTTATTTTCTTGTAGGATTAAATCACATTTTTCAAATTTCGAAAATCCCTCGATCATCGCCTATCTTATTACGAGCCGTTCATTTTCCTCACGATTGGTCACGAGTCTCATCTATATATTTTAAATCTCGAATCTTTGTTTTTAAATTGGGCCAAGTATTTTAAAATCTTCCAAATATTTTATAAGTCCAAATTTATTTTAAATGGGATATTTTTAATATTTTTGGATCAAACCTAATTTTGAAGATAAGCATCTTTAAATTTGGAGCCCTGAAAATAATATAGATTAAACGATTTTACTTCTTTAGGAATATTATTTAATAATATTCGTCATTTTTTTTTATGTTAAAAACTCTACTTATTTAGATAATTTTATTTCTCTTAAAAATATTTATTAAATTCATCATTTTATTTTATGATGCAAAATATTATTTTGGGATAAAAGACAAAATTGAAATTTGAAATATAGTCTCGTTTCATTTTATTTTCATTTCTCTACTTCTTTTGTTCAGTTTATTGTCATTCTCTTCGTGTTTCATCTTTACCCTTGGATTTAAATTAGGGGCCCAAGATGTAGGGCCTAGATTAATTTTCCAAAAACCCTAATTTATCTTGTCACTTCACTCATTTCATCTCTTCTCTCTATTGCCTCCCTCCAAGCTTCATCCCCCCATCCCCAACCGAAACTCCCTAGCACGCCTCTACCACAACCCAGCCACGCCACCATCTACTGCACTGTCTCCTCCATCTCATATCGCCAGTGACTAGCCCCTCCTCCCTCGCGGCCTCACCTCATTCCACAAACCTCTCTCTCTCTCTCTCTCTCTCTAGTCCGCCTTTATCAGCACCTAGCAGCCACGCCCTGTGCCACTGGGAGCAAGTAGCCCCATGATCACGCAGTTTAGCCTTGCTGCAACCATCCCTCTCCTCTCTCTTGGCCCATCGTCATGCGTCCCAATGCCACCCTTTATTTCTCTCTTCTCTTGGCCAAGGCCTCTGCAAGTTCCAACGCCGCCATATCTTCGCTAGAGCTTCGTCACCATGGCTTCCCCCTCTCATCCCTCTCTTAGATCTCTCTCTTCTCTATCTCAATTTCTCCCTCTGACAGCGCCTTCATATCTCACTATTTTATCATCGAACAGGCTCACCGCCACATCTCCACCTAGATCTCAACCCAACTCCACCCTTCCATCCTCCCCATGAAGAATTCCTGAAATTATTTCTTTATAATATGGTATCAAGAGCTCTTGACTTGCAGTCCCTCCATATCCAATCCACAGCCGTCTCTTCTCCCCTTCCCTCTCCTCCCTCTTCGGCCATGGCTTCCTTCTCTCATATTGTCACTGCCAAACTTACTATAGATAATTACACATTATTGAAAGTCCAAATCTCTACCTACCTCCGTGGTCAAGACTTATATAAATATGTCGATGGCACCCTTGCCGCTCCTTCTGAGTCTCTTCCAAGCTCTTCTGAACCTGACCAAGCGTATTCTACATGGAAACAACTTAATCAATTTGTTCTTCGCATTTTATTTTCATCTCTTTCAGATGCAGTTCTTGGCCATGTTCTTTCCTCCGCGAGCTCTAGTGCTCCCTCGCCACTCTCTTTCCTCTCACTCTCAAGCCAAACAGTTTCAAGCCCATTTTCAATTAGCTAATCTTACCCGCAGCAACCAAAGTATTATTGATTACTTTGGCAAAGTGAGGTCTCTAGCTAATACTCTTGCAGCTACTGGTTCCCCACTTCCTGACCCAAAATTTGTCACCTACCTTCTCACTGGCCTTGGCCCATCCTATAACCCTTTCATCACCTTTGTGATCATACGAGCCAAGCCAATTTCCTCTAATGAACTATATTAGTTGTTGCTTGTGTAGGAGAGCCGTCTTGCTCATAGTGCTCGTACACCCATCCAGGTTAAACCTTCTGCTAATCTCACAAACACAAGTAGGCATGGTCGCAATGGCAGGGACAGGTCTGGTTATCCTTCTCGTGGTGGTCGCAGCTTCTCACCAGCTACATCCAGGTTAAACCTTCTGCTAATCTCACAAACACAAGTAGGCATGGTCGCAATGGCAGGGACAGGTCTGGTTATCCTTCTCGTGGTGGTCGCAGCTTCTCACCAGCTATGCAAAACAACTTGGCACCCACATAGTGACCAACCTGCCAGGTCTTTGGAAATTCAGGGCATGTGGCCTTACAATGCTATCATCGTTTCAAACATAGCTACCAATTTGCAGCACCCAACTCCTTCTCCTCTAACTACACCGCACCAAGCAATGTCATGGAGTCAACCTGGTATCCAGATTCAACCGGAACTCATCATATAACAAATGACTTCAACAACCTTTATCTCTCTTTAGACCCATACTGTGGTAGTGACCAAGTTCACGTCAGGAATAGATCGGGTCTTCCAATACAGAACACGGGTACGTCTTCCTTATCTTCCCCTTCTTCTTCCTTTCTACTTCAAAATCTACTACATGTTCCTAGCATTACAAAAAATCTAATTTCAGTTTCCAAATTATGTCGTGATAACTCCTGCTATTTTGAATTTCATGCATTTTTTTTTCTGTGAAGGACCTTTCGACAGGGCAAACCCCCCTCACAGGGCCAACCCGTGATGGGCTCTACATTTTTCCATCGTTGAAATCTTCTTCCTTCACGTCTCTTCCCTCTCCATCTGCTCATCTTGGTGAGAAAGCTTCTCTCTCTCAATGGCATCGTCGGCTGGGTCATCCTCAATTTGCAACTCTGTCCTGTATTTTGCATTCCAACTGTTTGAAAATTTCTCCACATGACTCTAAGTTCCAGTGCACCAAGTGCCCACTTGCTAAGGCTCATCAGCTTCCATTTCCTTCCACAAAGGTCCATTCCAATAAATCACTTGAACTTGTTTGTGCTGATGTATGGGGCCCAACCCACTCTATTTCTAGAGAAGGCTTTAAGTATTATATTTCCTTTATAGATCAATTCACTCGGTACACTTGGTTTTATCCTTTAAAAGCAAAATCTGATGTCTCATCTATATTTTCAATTTTTTTACCATATGTTCAATGCCTTTTTAACACTAAACTCGTCACCCTTCAAACCGATGGGGGTGGTGAATTCAAACCTCTTACGCCAATGTGTCAAAAATTTGGAATTCATCATCGTTTTTCCTATCCATATACCCATCAACAAAATGGGCTTGTCGAAAAGAAACATCGACATATAGTTGACACTGGGCTTGCTCTCTTGGCCCAAACATCTCGTCCCTTCATTTTTTGGGTCGATGCTTTTGAAACAGCAATATATCTCATAAATCTTTTACCCACATCAACTCTTAAAAATAAATCTCCATTTTACCAAGTCTATCACCATGATCTGGAGTACCATTTTCTTAAGTTTTTGGCTGTCAATGTTTCCCTAACTTATGGCCTTACAATCAACATAAACCCAATTATCGATCCTCATCATATATATTTTTGGGCTATAGTTCCACATACAAAGGATACAAGTGCATGGATTTAAAAACCCAATGGCTTTATTACTCCCATGATGTGATTTTTCATCAGGCCACATTTCCTTACTCTGCATCTCAACCCAATCCAACTACTACTTCTCTTCCTTCACAACCAACTCATGTTCCTTGACCTCTTCTAAATTCTTTACCCTCACTTCTTGGTCCTGGCCCAGGCCTAATACCAAATGCCCCCTCACAACCCACTCCTTCATGCCCTTCTTCTTCCTCACATGATCAAAGCCTTAATTCCCCAATTTTGTTGTCACCTGCCCAAATTCCAAATTCAACAAATCCTCCTATCCTCGCTCCACCAAGATCTCCTATAATCACCCGTGCTCAGACTAATTCATCAAGACCTCACGTTCGATTGGATGGCACAATCCCGTACTCTTCTCAAACATGCCTCGCTATAATCTCCTACTAGTTACATAGAAGCTTCTAAACACTTGGATTGGCATGTTGCTATGTCCCAGGAGTATCAAGCTTTACTCCAAAATTAGACCTGGTCCATAGTCCCTCCTAACCCCTCCATTAATGTTCTTAATTGCAGGTGGGTTTACAAAACAAAGTTTCATGCTAATGGGTCTATCGAACGGAGGAAAGCCAGGCTTGTAGCCAAAGGCTACCACCAATAGCATGGTCTTGATTTTCATGAAACCTTTAGTCCCGTGGTCAAAGATCCTACAATCAGACTCATTCTTTCACTTCTTGTCGCTCAAAAATGGCCACTATGGTAGCTTGATATTCAGAATGTGTTCCTTCATGGAACACTCACCAATTAGGTATACATGCATCAACCTTAAGGATTTATCAATCCTTAGTTTCTTAATTACATTTGTAAGCTGTATAAGGCCATTTACGGTCTAAAACAGGCCCCAAGGGCCTGGTTTGCCAAATTGAGCTCATGGCGGTTAGACTATGGTTTTATGGCTTCTCAATCTGATGCTTCACTATTCATTCATTATCACTACTTCCAAAGCTACTGCCATTGATACTTTTATTAGAGACTTAAGCTTGGCCTTTCTTGTAAAGGATCTCATACCTCTCTCATATTTTCTTGGGTTGAAAATTACACAGTTGAGTAATGGTTTGCCCCTATCCCAATGAAAGTATATTAAAGATCTTCATGCTAGAAGTAACTTGTTACATGCTAAGTCTGTAACTTCACCCATGGCAGCGTCCTTAAAACTGTCTAAGTTTGACTCTCCTAGTTTTGGTGATGCTACCATGTATAAAAGCATTGTTGGAGGATTGCAATACCTATCTCTCTCAAGACCCGACATCTCTTATGCTGTAAATAAGGTGTCAATTCATGCACACACCAAAATTACCTCACTAGGTTGCTGTGAAATGCATATTGCATTATTTGAAAGCCACAATCAATCACGGACTATTCTTCTCTGCACAATCTTCTTTTCAATTGCATGCCTATTCAGATGCAGATTCGGCTGGATGCCCAGATGATAGGAGATCTACGGGCGGGTATTGCATTTATTTGGGTAACCATCTCATTTTGTTCAGCTCTAAAAAGTAATGAACTGTTGCAAGGTCTAGTACTAAAGCAGAGTACAAATCTATAGCTTCATCAGCAACTGAAATCATTTGGCTTCAAACTCTTATTTCTGAACTTAGGTTGCCTCTCAATCAAGCTCCAACTTTATGGTGTTACAACATTAGAGCCATTTATTTGGCTGCCAACCCAATTTTTCACTCAAGGAAAAACATATGGATATTGATTTTTCACTTTGTTAGAGCTCGTGTCGCTACCAAGTCTTTGAATATCTCCTTTCTTAACTCTAAAGATCAGCTAGCTGATATATTCACCAAACCATTAGTTGAAGACAGATTTTTCAAACTCAAATCGATTCTCAAAGTGGTTGATACACCTTGGACTCGTGGGAGCATATTAACATAAACCCTAATGCTGCCTCAACAAATGTCATTGCAAAAAAATCAAGTGCTACAGCAAGGGAACTGTAGATATTATTCTTTCTATTTTTGTCTCAAGTTGTAACCGTTTTTTATTCTCTCCTGATTCTCTAGAATATTGTAAGAACTGTGTATAAAAACCTTACAATAGTGAAAAACAATACAATGAAGAATTCCTGAAATTATGTCTTTCTAATGTCTCATGCCGATGTCTCCCTTAGCAGACCACCCTCTCGAGATTCTCCTTCTCCCTCACAATCTCACCAACCACAGGTTGCCTCCTTCATGCCCCAAGCTAAAGCCCTCCTTAGTTCCACCATCGTGCACGACAAGCCCAGCAACCCAACCCTCTACTAGCCAACGTCACCCCATGACAACCCCTATTTTGGCCCCACCCTCAGCCACTATGGACCACCCTGGCAACACCACATCCAACCTAGTAGCCCCACCAAAGCTCTCGCTCACTATTTCCTCCTCCTCCCTCACACCCAATCAATGTCCTTCTCAAGTGGTAGCACAGAACCATGACCAAAGGACAATCACAGCCCAAACTAGCGGCTTTTGCCACCAAAGTAGCAAGTGGCAAGCAACAATTTCAGCCCCTTAATTTAGGGTATAATTTTTTGTCTCTTTTACCTCGATAATTTATTATGTTTGTGAAACTTAATTGGTGTTGTGAATGGTGCTCTATTGTTGATAATTGTTAATTGTGAAATGTGCCCTATGCGGTGGACTGTAAATGGAATGGTTTGTGATGTGGTTGTATAGTTTGGAGTGATGGGCATTATGATGCAATTTGTGTTGTGGCTCTACGTAGTGTGAAGTGATGGGATCACTATGCAATTTGGAAGTGGTTGTGAACTATGTGAACTAAGGGCTGTGGTGTAGTTGTGATGTGGTTGGATGTTGTGTGAAGTGTCGGAATAAACTATGTAGTTTAGACCTATTGTGTGAAGGGATATGTTGGTTGGGATTATATTGGTTAGTAGGAAGCTTGTAAAAATAAGTGAATGTTTTGGTAGACTGTATATTGACCTTAGGAGATAAAAAGGGTTGGGTACATGTATAAATTGGTTGGATGTATGTGCCGAACAAATTTACCATATATAATGGATAATCTGTTTTAAGTATGAGTATACGTTGTTTAAGCCTCAATGTTGGTTTACAGTTATATATTATGCTTGGTTTGGATTATGATAAAGTGTTGGTTAGATTATGCATAAACGAAGGAAGGGATGTATGTATTGACTAGGATTGAGTTATATAACTTAGTTGGTTCAAGTTATGCATCATAATAGATGGCTCGGTAGGAAATGTGTAATGAAGGTGATAGCACATCTTAACCTTTAAAGTGAATCATAGAGGTTCACTTTAAAGGATGAGAACATGAAGTGCTGGAAAGGTCCCATGAGGTCACAAACTATGACTTTGAAATAAGGAGAGAGTAGTAAATGAAGGTAGAGATGATGAATTTGGATAATAGAATCAGTCTCAATGAAGTAAGCACAAGTCCAGGGTAGTTTTATACATTTCTAATTTTTAAGTTGCGTATGCACTTGAAAAGTGAATGATGTTAAGGTTATGTATGCATGTAGGTTGCCATCTGAAACACATATAAATGGACAGCATAAAATGAAAAAAGCATGGAGTCCAGATAAGTATTTTGTTCATACTCTTATAGAGTTTTCTAAATAATATGAAAATGAAAATGAAAAGATTTTTTGAAAAATGTTATTTTTTATGCAATGAAGGAAAATGAAATGATGTTTATGTATGTATGCTAAGTAATAATGTTTTAAGCTATACGTATGTAGTGGCCTTCTCTGGCAGCCCCTATTGATACACCTTAAAAAATAGTTTTATGCATGTGAATTTATGTTATATGTAGTACTTATTGTATTAATGTTCTATGAAATAATTTGTTGAGGTTTATGCTTGATGCTAAGAAATAATGTTTAAATGGTGAGATGAAAGAGGATTTAAATCGTATTGGTAATGAAGTTGCCCATAGGTTAGCTAGAAGGGCTTGAAATGTGAAAGACGTAGAGATGTGGTGGGATGATGTTCCCTCAAATGTATCCCAAGCTGTAATAAAATAAAATTGTGTAAATGCCCGTCATTGTGTAAATAGTTGTATGTATATCATTTTTCATCCAATAAAACTAAGAATAATATAATTATCAATTATTTTTAAATTAAAAATACATCATCTTAAATATTTAATTTGTCAAAAACCTAAGGT
The DNA here is from genome assembly GCA_011037825.1 of Carya cathayensis. Lineage (NCBI taxonomy): Eukaryota > Viridiplantae > Streptophyta > Magnoliopsida > Fagales > Juglandaceae > Carya > Carya cathayensis. The sequence goes on along the minus strand of QGSO01000162.1, from coordinate 1,441,344 downwards.
TGATTTTTGATCATAGTGCAAGCAAGCTATTACATAATATCAAGAAATCTTATTCCAAAGCAATATAGATGATTTCCTCCAAAGGTGACTCGTAATATGATTTCTGCTTTGAGTTGAAACATTTGATTGGCTTAGGAGCAGAAACTTTGACGATCATAACCATGCAGATGAGCTGTTTGGTAGTGAGAAGTGTTGAGAAGTGTTAAGAAAAGTTATGAATAGTAATGAAAAAATAAAAATAAAAACTAATTATATTGGAATATTGAATACGAGCAAAAATTAATATTGAATAGTAAATAAAGAAAAAGATTATCCGCTGCGAATATTGCATAATGCTAGATGCATGTTAGAAACATTGCATCTTATATGTCATGAACGGGGGCAGGTAACCTTGTGTTGCATGTCCCGACGCTTCAAATGTCCGTTCAATCCCAAGCGGAATTTGGGGGCGTCACAAAACTCCACCCCACAAAAAGAACCTAGTGGCTTTGATACCAATTGTTAGAAATTTGGACCTTCCAAATTCACCCCCACAGGATCTACCCTTTGCAGGAATAATAAGAAAAATATAGAAATAATAACAACACAAGAAATTTACATGGGAACTCCAAAACAGGAGAAAAACCACTAGACCCAGAGAAGAAAATTCACTATGTAAAAATTATTACAATCACACAATTTTTCTCCTCACCCCAAACACACCCACAAAGTTACCCCACTAGTAAAACTTTAACTTTACACTTCTTCCCCTTTTACACTTAAAAGGTTAATAGAGGAATTTAACTAAAGTCAAAAGTTACTAGATAAGCTTTCAACTGGTGCACTTAAACTAAGAGGTTAAGACTCTTATTTATAGCCTTAGGATATGCCCCTCTTTTACTCACCCACCGGTATGGGACTAAAAAGTAGCATAAATCAACATATCTATATAGAGAAAATTATTGTAATTAAGAGGGTACCTACCACTTTGGGCTTGAAATAACTCCATAAACTTGGCCTTTTTCTTCTTGTCCGTTTCTAAAATAGCTAGCTAGCTATTACTCAATGCATTTAAAATGTACAGTACACGGTATATATGCTTGAAAAATGCTACTTAGTCCTTTCAATGTTACCACTCCAATATTTTAATTTTTTTTTATTTTTTATTTTACTTAATAATTAAAGAAGTGATTATTAACAAATTTTTTTTTAAATTTTTTAATGGCTAAATATGTAAAAGAAATATTTACCAAAAATTAAAAAAAAAATACAATTCTCACATTTGTGCCAACAGTACGGTTAGTGTTGGACGGCCACTAGCACCATCCTATGTACTTTTATATATACATTGTGTATATATATATATATATATATATATATATATAAAGCCATCCGCTAGGAAGTACCTCTGAACAATCAAGTTTTTTAAGGCGAATAGTCTCGATGGTTATACTATTCTAAGGTACAAAAGGTTGGGATTTGAGGTCTCTACAGTCACTTCAAAATATTCAAATTTGAGTACTGAAGAGTAAAAAATATATAAAAATAAAACAAAGGTAATGGAAGTTTGGATTAACGGAGTAGCTCTTGTCTTATGTTCTCTTGTTAGCCAATAGATTTACATAGTCCAAGAGGGGTCACCGTGAAAGTGATTTGTGTTAGCATTCGCGTGAAAGGTATCTAATGTAGGCTGCAATAGAAGAGCGCATTAGCTTCAAACTTAAATGAAACAAACTAGGCTAGAAGGCATATTGGGTCAATCAGAATATTTTAGGCAATCGTATAGTTTAAGAGATTGTACAGTGCTTGGACTCCATGCACCGATAGTAAGCAGGTAATGCAGAGCTGTATAGAAACTAACGAAACTGACCATCGCCGGTCGAAACAAGCTGAAACCGGTAGAATATCAATCAATCGGAGGTAGAAAATTGTAGAAACTGACGTCGACTGGTTTAATTCCAGTTCAAACCAGGTGCAAACTGTTGAACCAACCGATTCAATATATGCATATATATATGTATATATATCTTATGTAAAACGACATTGTTTCATTTAAGTGCACTTGAGTGAACTAAATGACGTCGTTTTACAACTACAGTTTAGAAAAAAAATTAAAATGAAATGAATTCGTTTGGATTTAGGATTTAATAACCCCTCGTCCCCCCCTCCCCTCCCCTCCCCTCCCTCTTCTTCTCCCGATTCTCTATTTCTCTTTCAGACTCTCTCACTCCTTTCTCAAGCACCAACCTTGTATCTCTCTTTGTGTGTGTGTGTGTGTTTGAAGAAATATGGAAACCATTGCGATACTAGTTTTTGACTTTCAAGTTGATTTGTTGTGAATTTGGGAATAGGCTAAAAAATTGACCCCCAAACCACTAAATCGTTTGGTACCAACCATTGGATTTTAACATGTTCTCTCTCTGCCTATCAGCTGATTTCAGTTAGTACCACCCTTTTAAAAACATGTTAGTTCAATTTCGATTTTAGACTGAAACCACACATATAGGATCAATTTTTAGCCAATTAATTTAAACAACTGGAGCTAGGGTTTTATATCGGTCTGGTACAAGGGGGATGTTGAACTTTCGATCCATCATTTTCCCGAACCAGACCTTTAGCTATCGGTCTGGTCCATTCCTATCCAGTTATTTTGTTATTTGTTTACTTTGTTTCATTTTTTTTCAAACAAATTAATAATAAAAATTATTTAAATTATTAAAAGTAAAATTAAGTGAATTATTAATGTGGATTATATAACTAACTCATTAAAAAAATATTAACTATAATTATATTTATGATGTTGATAGTTACTACTTAGTAACTTAGACTTTACTCTTTAGTATACATAATTATTAATAACATCCTACATTTTATATATGGTTAATAAATATCAAATAATTTTATTATACATAAATTATTCATACTTGCTTACAACTTAGGTATTTAAAAAAAAAATTACCTAATTACTTCAATTAAGTGTAAATAGTAGAGTATGTATAAATGTATTAATGTATTTACATATATTATCATATGATTTATGATACACTATTAATTAATAGCATATATTATTTAACATTTTAAATGGTCAATTATAATAGATTAGATAAAAATTACATAATTAACTTATATAATTACTCTATAAAAATAATATATTATATTATTACAAAATATATATATATATATTTCAATCGATCGGTTTCAATCTAATCCAGTCCAAAATTTTCAGACCTCAAAAACGGACTGAACCCCTTCGCTCCCACAAATTGTGGACTGAAATCGACCTCACTAATTTTGGGTCTTTCGGCTGTGCATAGCGATTCTCTCGTCCCTTTCTCTCTGTCTTCTTTCAAAAAAGAGACTCAAACCCTAGTGTCGCTGATCGAGGGGGAAGGAGCTTTTGGCTCATCCCTTCCATTCCCGTTCCTTCTTCCCCCTCTATTCCTCTTCATCCTTTTTTCTTTGTTTTCCGGCATTTTTTCTTCTGTTTTTCATCCATTTTGGTTCTGGCGTTTTTGGTGGAGATGTTTCGATCTGTTGGCTTCCGGAGTTTGACGGCTTCCACGCACATCACAGCGGACCTTCCAATGTGCCAATCTGTCGAAAGGGAGAGGAAGTTCGCCGATCGCAGCAGCAAGTGGATAGCAAGTGTGGTCCGTAGCGGGGTGAATGAAGTTGAAACGCAACTGCCTAGAATACATTTCTGTCGCCATGCGCGGCTTATCTAGGACTAGGGCATCTGTTTTCTTAGGAGCTGACCGTCATCTCAAGCTCCGAGGGCGGCGTATGGATCCCACACTCTTATTACAGCCCCTGCCGGTGCTTTTGTTCCACTATTTTGGTTTTGTTTAGTTTAATTTCTATTTGGTTTATGTTTTTAGTATAATAAAATTACAAGTCTCTTAGACTTTAGGTCTGAAGAGTTGTTTTTTCTAGGACTGTTAGTCTGTAGGGTGTTTGATACCTTGTTCGTTGAACAGGGAGGTTGTTTACACTCTGTTTTGGACAAAGTGGTGTTTGTCTCTCAAATAATGGTTTGGTGAGGTTGCATCAAGGGTTAGGCCATGTCAATCACATGTGTGTACTGGGGATCATTTAGAGGTTTGAGTTGGCTTGGAATATGAATTGCAAGTCCAGATTGTAATGCTCAATTTAAATGAATATAGTATCCGTTTTTATCAAAAAATAATAATTTTGGGTCTTTCACCCCTATCTAGAGCAAGTGAAGCCAGTAAAGAGGCTCGTGTCGCAAGTGGATATTCGAGGGCAGCATCTACATTTCGCGAGCCACATAAGCGACGTGTATGGTTTATACTTTAGCTGGAAATCATCACCACCACTCTCATCGCATAGATCGGCAAAGTGGGATTCATATGGGGTGGCGTGGGCTGCTTTCACGTGGTTGAATCTCGGTAGACTGGCCCTCTTCCACCGAAAACTTCCTCTTCGTAGGGAAATTAGAACCAGTTATTTTTTTAAGAGAGATTTTGAGAGAGAGAGAGAGAGAGAGATGGTTTTTTATGGTAGTCAGTTCAGAAGAAACTAATTAAACTACATCTCCGACTTTCAATCACTGTAGAGGACTAGCACTGGTGTAGGCAAACATCAATGCAAATCAATATTTAGCCAACAATCTCATTAAAGTTCCTGCAATATTGAAAGAGCTAAATGCAAAATTTTTACTTACAAGCTACAAGTAGGGCTGGGCAATCGGGCAGGATTTTTTTCCGGCTCGGTCCGGAACCCGGATAACTGGGTTCCGGTTACGGGCACCGGCCCGGAAAACACCCGGGCCGGTGCCCGGTTTCTAAAACCCGGGTGCACCCGGGCCGAGTACCGGATTTAAAACCCGGTATCCGGTTTTTAAATCCGGTACCCGGGTTTTTTTAAAATCCAAACCCAGTGCCAAAACGACGCCGTTTTGGCACTGGGTTATATCCCTTCCGCCCTTCGGCATCTCAATTCCCCCCCCTCCAATCTGACTCTCTCTCTCTCTCTCTCTCTCTCTCTCTCTCTCTCAAAGAATCTTCCCGAAACCCTACAAATCATCCCGTCGTCGTCATCCCATCGTCACCGTAATCCTGTCGTCGTTTCATCTGGTCATCCTCAAAAACACTACAAATCAGGTTAGTTTTTGATAAATTCTTCTTCCATTTCGGTTTCTTTAGTTTATGGTGTGGTTTTTTTAGTGAGTGTGATTTGTTTGGTGTGGTTTCTAATTTTGGGTGTGATTTGTTTTGGGTTTCTGATTTGGGTGTGATTTGTTTAGGGTTTCTGATTTTGGGTGTGATTTGTACAAATTTTGCTCCTATTTTATTCATGTCTAGTGTATACGTACTGGTTAGATTCTTAAGTTATATAAGCCTCCCCTTCATTTTAGAGATAGCAAGCTCTCAAACACGAATACGTACTGTATGGATTCTTTGTTCTTTTAAACCACAAGATTATAGCGAGCCTTGTGTATCATAACAGTGCTGTATCTCAGCTGGATGAAATGTAACTTCTTTAATCCCTAAATAATATATAGTGAAATAGGCTCATATACATTATATGCATGCATGGCCGAAGTGTAGTGTATGTTGTTCTGATTAAAATATCATGTATATTGTAATCCCTCTGTCTGAAATGGCCTCCTGAAGAAATCTATGTTCTAATATAAAGTGGGATTATATATGGATTAATGAAAACAAATAATGCTTCATGAACCCTTCTAACTCCACATTTATTACAGCAAAATTGACATATTGTACCTATATCTTACCAAAATTCTGTAGAGTGTTTTTAAGAAGACAATATAATATTAAAAACAGAAGACAATATAATTTTAAGAAGACAATATAATATACTTATAAGAAAAAAAAAAGACAATATAATATTTCTTTAGACTAAGTGGACAGGCTCCATTTCTGAAGGATATCCACGTGACGACTTCATCCCTTTTCCCCTGTTTATAATATATTCATGATGGATGACATCGGTAGCCATGAAGGGGGTCATCGGACAAGAGTTATTTCCATTAATGGGTATTTATGTTGTCCATTAACTTGCACAGTTTCTGCTTTGATATGGTTGTCGATAATATTTATTGCATATCCAGTTGCATTGTTTGGGTATAAATTGACTGACACAGCATTATAAATTCCAAGATATTATTAGCTACTAATATATATATACACACACATGAACCCTTCTAACTCCATGAAAATAAATAATGCTTCATGGCCGGGGGAATTGAAATAAATTCCCCCTTCTTCTAAAAGCAGGGATTCTAAAAGAATTCATACATTCCTGTGATGCTGCATGTATGCCATACGAAGACATGAGAACTTGTTCTATGAAACTTGGTTTGGTTTATGTTCTTCTAATTTTCTAAATTGCTAAACATGCAAGAACTAAGAGATATTTGAATAGCTAGTCCATGCATTATCATTGAAATGAAATGATCTTTGGCATGATCTCAATGGTCACTGTCATCTATACATGCTTCATGCACCCTATCTAATTTCAATGATTTAATCTTGTTAATTTTCTGTTCTTTGTAAAGTGGACATTGTCAATTTTACGACAGTAGTTTCATGCTGTAGGCTGGAATGTCTGATGGTTGACTTGAAATAAGTAAAATAGATGTCTTTCATGACTGTCTACAAGGTTTTGTTTCTTCTGTAAAGAGAACCTCGTCATAGTTGCTGAGTGAGAATGAGCTTTGTACAATTTTTATGAGCTTACTTACAATCACATTATTTGTGGTCATTCAAACAATTGCCATCAATTCTGGCCCCAATTGCCATCAATTTTGGCCCCCCATCCCTTTTGCTCATGACTTTTGTGAGATGATAAGGGTATTTTTTTCAGCTAAAGATGAGTGAATGGGGGTCATGGTGTTTTGCAGGTCCTTCATCATCTTGGTTGGAGAAGTGAGACTTGGAATATTATATGAGGCAGAGCCCCTTGATGCTACACTTGCAAAGAAGAGTTGGGAAGATATCTTATATTGTTTCATTGTTACAAATATGTTTATTTTTCATTCTAGTTTATTGGGAAAAAGAAGTGTTGAATGATTTGAGTGTGGTCCAGGAGGGAAAGAATATAATTATATGCCTGAACCATGCATGCATTATACATTTGGTAATGCTTTTGCATGCACAGAATATAATTATGTGCTGTTGTTTATATATTTAACCATGTATTTGCAGGTTTTTTGCTTTTGCAAATGCTGTTGCATGTGCCATCTCTGTGCTGTCCTTGCATCTACTACTTGTTCTTACATGATTTGGTATGGCTGTGTCTGCGGATCAAGATCTGGAAGTGGAAATGATGTAATGTTTAACTTTTATAGTTCTTTAGTTTATAAGGGATACATCGAAAGTAGCAAGTAATTGATACTACTTTTATAGTTCTTTAGTTTCTTGGGGCAAGTTCAGCTTTCCCCAACAAAAGCTTTCATTGATCATTTATGGCAACTCTATATAATCTTTGATACTACACAGCTTCTTTCGAGGAATGTTGATCTGAAAAAGAAAAAGAAACGTTATGTGCCACAATATTTATTTTCTGAAAAAAATTTAATAATCAGGCTTTGTTAAAAAAAAAAAAAAAACCCGGGTATAGGCCGGAACCCGGATTTCTGGGTTGTAAAAACCCGGATCAATCCGGGTTCCAGCCCGGGTCAAAACCGGGTATACCGGGCCGGGTATACCCGGATACCCGGTTGCTCAGCCCTAGCTACAAGTTGTAGTGTCTCTACATATTTGGAAAGGTAGCATTCCCCCATCTATTGATTATTTTATCACTTATTTCTCTCTTCTCCCACTGTTTCTTCTCTCTCAACAAAAGGCAATACAATAATTTAATTAAAAATTAAATTATTAATTAACGTACGATCAGTATAATTGAAAAATATGAAAAAAAAAATTGAAAAAAAAATTATTATTAAAAAATAATATTTTATTATTATTTTGACTAATAAATAATTCAATGTGAAAATCTCTCTTAAATGATAAAAGGTAAAAGACAAAATATGTAATTTTAATCAAATTTTACTTTTACCTTGGCCTAACCCATTACTAATACGAAGCACACAGCCAAGGACTATATATCTCCTTCCTACGCTAACCGCAGGTTTTGCTCCTGCTCTAAATTTTCCTATAATTTCTAATAGAAAATAAATATCAACAATGCTAATATATCTTATCATTTTGTTCCCTCATTTTGATCGTTCATATATTTTATTTTATTTTTTTAATAATTAAGAAAGTGACTAATAAGTGTATTAGTATTTTTTTTTAAATGTTTAAAAAATGTTTAAAATAAAAAACAAATAAAATATATAATTTATACTTAAGACACACCAAGTGGACAAATTAAAATGACATGATAGCATTACCCAATAAATATACACAGATTCTTTCAATGGGCATTACGATGAAGTACTGATGGCCCCATTAGGATTAAACTAAGGCCCAAGATAAGCCCAAAACTTTGGCTGATGCAAGAAGTTCAGCAAATGAAATCTAATAATCCAATTTAGATATCAATTTTGTGTTTTTTTTTTTAAATACTCTTTTTAAGAAATATGCATTTCTTATATAATATTTTTAGTTCTGCATGTAACAGCTAATTCTACAGAAAGAAGTTTTTTAAAAACAAAATTAAAATAGTTATACTTAGGAATCAGGATCGATTATATGGTAAAAAAGACTACATAGATTAGACTGGTAATTTTAAAGGGTTTAACATCGATAATTTGTTGAAACTTTTAACCTTTACAATCACTCTACAAATACTGACTAAACGGTAGCTTTTTTTTTTTTTTTCTTTTTAGCAATAAATAATAAATTGACATCAATCCTATATATACAAAATAATAAAACATCATAATCTAGACTATTGGTAGACAATATCTTATACTAAAACATCTTAATCTAAACTATTGGTAGACAACATAATTTTTTCTTTTAGCGACATTACTCATTTATTAACATTCAATAGCTTAAGGAGGGGCACGTTGGTGACCTTAATTACCTTCTTAGTGAGAGAAACTCTCACTTCTTTCTAGGAAACAAACTCAAGGAAACCGCTAGAGGGAGGTGGGAGCCTTGGCTCCTTCCTCCCTCCCTTCTCTCTCGTTTCTAGTTAGCTCTAAGGTGGTTTTTGCAGGGTAGTTTTGTTTTCAGTTTGGTAATAAAAGCTGTTGGCCATGACTCTGGTGGGATGAATGGCCATTACCAGGCCTTGTTCCCGAGTCCTTAACCACCATTTTCACGCAACTGGGCAGAGAGAATTTACACAATGGCGCTGGAGGATCTTGGTTTTGTACGGCAATGGTTTTCAACAAGCCAGTCCAGTGTTCCTGACCCTTTTTTGGTTGGGAGACTTTAGCTCTCAGACGTATAAAATGGAGACATGCATGCTTGAGAGTTGCCGAAAGAATGGTCTATTGAGGGGACAGTTTTTGGAGGATTTACGACGGAAGTGCAGTAGTGTGGCTTGCTCTCGGAGGCGAAGTTTTGCTTGCAAGTTTGGAATGCTTTTCGACAAGGTTAAGGGACTTGTTTCATCCATGGAAAACAGATGAGGTTTGCAATTTGCATGCCAACGTGCATGGGGGGATAAGGCACCTTTTCTAGGGTGGAGCCCGGCCGTAGCTCATGGCGATTTTCTCCATGGATGGTGGTCAGAGAAGGGGATCGGTGACGGTGGTTTATCTGTTTACAGACTATTTTTTCTCTTTTTTTCTGTCTTGTTCGGTTTATAATGTTTTCTCTTGGTTTCTTCAGGTCTGTATTAAGGGTTAAAGAGGCGGTGAGGCCATCGGTTGGGTTTTTTAGTCTATTTTTTCTATTTTCTTGGTGCTTATCTTGGTCGGTGAAGGTGTTTAGTCTGTAATAAGGGTTTACAGTGATGGCGTTTTTCTGTTGCTTGCTTGCTTGTCCGTTTGCACCCTGAGGATAGCTTGTCTGTTACACCCTGGAGATGTGCTTTGCTTGCTTGCAAGTTGAAGGATGTGGCAGGATGTAGGGCAGGTTGGGGCAGTTACGGATAGCAGGGATAGTGGGGGACAAAGTGGTGCAGACAGTGGAAGGGCTTTCGGCGTGGGCTTTCAATGTATCAAGTTGTTTTACTTTTTTGTTTTTTTGTCTATTAGGGTTAAAATAGAATAATTTGAAATGGGCAATTCCCTTTCATCTTTTGGAGGAGAATGGTAGTTTAGTCCCTATCCTTCTTTGAAGGATGAGGGTGAAAAATCTCCCTCCTCCTTTGGAGGGTGGGGGTGAAATGAGTTGCTTTCTGGTAGACAAGTCGAGATGGACATCTATATTTTTACAGAGTCTCACATTTCAGAAGGGTTGTGGCATTAGAGAGTTTTTTGAAATTTTTAGACAATGTCCGGCACAATGAAAGTTGTGTGCGGGGGAGCGTATAACTGATGAGCAGTTGACTTGTAATCAGGGCTTGTACCTGAACTTATTGGTCACAGATGTAACTTCCTTCATTCATGAATTGAATTGAAGTCTATTTCCAATTAAAAAAAAAACATTCAATAGCTTAAGACCAAGCCCACTCGATCTCGTGACATAATTTTCGAAAAACCTAATTATTGATTCAGAAAACTAAAACTTCTAGGCATGCAAAGAGGAAGCTACAAAAATTAATAATAATAAAAAAAACTCATAGAATTGTTGCATCCATAAAGAAATTTCATAAAAATAAACTCATAAACTTATGTGAATTCATAAAATACATCAAATATACTTTACAGTAAAAGTAACCTTACAATATGACATACTATATCAAATCATATCAATTTGTAAAACTTTTACCAAAAGAAAAATTGAAACTTTTGTGTGATCTTTTATGGAAGAAGTATTTCTCTAAACCTTAGGATCTGTTTGGCAATAAAATTGTTATCAAGTATTCTGAAATATTTTCATATAATTTCTTCACAAACATCGCTTAAATACAAAACATTTTTAATTTCAAATGTTCAATTTTTTCATAGAATCATTACAAGTTTTTCAAATTCTCAAACAAAATACAAAAAATAGTACTATTTTTCAAATTTCAAAACAAAAATTATGTTAAAAAATTATATTGAACTTTAAAATATTTTTATTCAACTTTATCTCTCTCATTTTTCAAAATCTAATAAAACATTTTAATTTAAATTATTTCACTTCTATTCTGATCAGATATACTAAAATATTCTAAGTATTCAAATGAGTCTCAATCAACCAATAAGAAGGTACAAATAGCTAACGTCGAGTAATTACCCAGAAGGTCTACGTACGCACTATCTCTGAATCTTTTGGGAATTTTTTATTTGATTGGGCAACGGGCTGGCTAAAGTTCAATTTTGATCAAGTTTGGATATTTTCGACAAAGATAGCAAATAAAGAGTTGGGTGAATCTACAGTATTTTTGGCTTGGAGTATCTCGGCTGCCCAAATTTGGCCAAGAGATTCAACTAGCTATCTATTATTTTGGATAAAAATATTACCTTGTTTTTGGAGAGAAGTATTTTCTCCCTCATTTGCTCTCGTACTAGACCCGCTACTAATACTCTTGTTTAGCGCTGTTCATCCGAGCCGGATAAAATCCGGCCCGGCCCAGTATAATGCCGGATTTCGGTTCCGGTTTTCGGCCCGGATTTGATCCGGGCCGGAATCCAGATTTGAAAAACCAGATTAATCTGATTCGGGTACCGGATTTTAAATCCGGGACCCGGATTTAAAACCTGGTACCCGGGTTTTATAAAGCAAAAAGAAAACCTAATTCTCTACCCACCGCCCCCCCTTCTTTCAGATCTCGATCTCTCTCTCTCTCTCTCTCTCTCTTTCAGTCTCTGCTCTGCTCTACGAAGTCTTCGCCTCCATCCCCCAGTTCCTCTCTTTCTCTCTCTCTCTCTCTCTCTCTCTCTCAACAAACTCTTCTAAAATTTCAGCAAGCTGTGGCCATGCCTAGGCCCTTTGAATGGCAATATTTCAAAGCTCCAATGCTTAGAAGAGCTGTCAAGAAGGCACTCCAATATTTCACCTGCGTAAACGTCTTTTGCTCTGTTTTTATTCAGTTTGTTGTGGGTTTCTTTGTGTGTTGCTCCAAGAACAGAAGCAGGTAGATCTGCTATTTTTTACTAAACATAGGGTTTTTTTTTCAAGTTTTTTAGTCTTTACGTTTGGTTCTTCTGTTTCTCTTTTTGTATTCTTTTATTTTATTTTCTTTTATTTTTCGTATATAGGCGTTGCTTATATACGGTTTTCTCGGACCGTGGTGGGTGGATCTCGGCGTAGCATAAAACAATGTCGGCGGACAAGTACAACTTGAAGAACCCGGCGGTGAAGCGGATTATGCAGGAGTACAAAGAGATGCAATCTAATCCTTCTGATGATTTCATGAGCTGCCCTCTCGAGGTTTTGCTTTAAACTTTCAATGTTATTGTTTTGTTTCGTTTGATTTATTTTTTGCAAATCCTAATATTTGTACATTCTGGGGTTTCGAATCGAGTTACCCTAATCATGTTGTTTACCGGATCTGTACTGCAATTGTAGATTTTTTTTTGAATGAATGAAATTGGATAATAGATTACCCTATTGCTCAATTCAATTCGTTTAAATTTAACTATGCGATGTTCTTCTAACCATACCTCTAATGTTTGTGTTAAATAGCATCCTGCGATTTAGTGTCAGATTTGGAAACACATTTTATGGCTTTGATTGTCTTATGCTTATAAACGTGCATGCACTTACCGTCTTCATGAATTACGAGAGCAAGAACAGGCCCCTGGTAATAGTGGAGAGGCCAACCACTCTACCTGGTTGTAACCCAACCAGTCAGTTAACAGCCAACCACTCTACCTGGTTATAATCCCCCATGTTTAAATATTCCAGCTATGAACTTTCTGTGTAGCTGTAGTAAGTGCCTTTTTTAACTTTTTTGTTTGAATTTTTCTCTGATCTTTTATGTTGGCAGTACTATTAATTTACATGGTCTTTCCATGTTTCCCTGGATCAATTATCCAGCCTGAGCTTAGTTTGGCTTGGGTGTTTTGTCTTGGTCTTTTAATTTCTGCTTTTGAATGTCTTTATAACTCATGACATGTTCATTGGAGTAGACTTAAGTTCTGTGGTGGAAACGGGGTGGTATATCAGGCTAAATTGGATTGATATGTACATGCATCTGGCAATATATCAACGTGAAAGCTACAGTTTCATTATTTTTGCTACCCGTGGTTACTTTAAGGATTAATGATGATTTTGGTTCACATGGATGAAGATACCTGCCAGTTTAAAATGATTAACCCTTGAATTAATCAAGCAAATTTTGAATTGTTTGAAAAAAAAAAGGGCTTCACCTCTTCTGTTGGTCTTTACATGATTGCTGTAATGTGCACTATCCACATCTCACCATCATATTGAATTTTTTGAATTTTTTGGTCTTCATTGTTTCTGAATTTTTTGGCTTTTAAACATATCGGTCTTGGTTGGATCGGTTTTCAACCGGACAAGTCGATTTTTATTGGTTAGATTCGCGGCTTGTCTAGCATCCTCGGTGGATTTCAAGCTTCGCTGGGTGTTGGTTATTATTTTAGTTGTTATTTCCTTCTACTGATTGTTTTAACGTTGCCGGTTCTTGAACCGAAATTTGGTCCTATTTTTGGAAATTTTCTTTTATCCCTTTGAAACCAGGTTGATTATTCTTCCAAGGGCATGCTTGTAGCGAACTAAATCTTTTTGCACTTTAGCCGACGTTCTCTCTCTCAACTCTTTTGTGTTGGTTTTGTATGGTGTGGACTTTCCATGTGCTTGGGGCTTGCTCTTTATGCTCCATTTCTTTCGTTACCACTCATGAGAGAAATTGAAAGTGGATAGAAAAATTAAAAATCATACAAGAATATGGAAAGCCATCATGAATGATGTGTACAAAGTAGGATATAAGAATTAGATAAAAATATAACTAGAACTTTTTCTTTTTGAATCTGCACCATGGCCTAGTATTTCAGAAAGTGCAAAAGATTTGATCCGAAAGATGCTTGAGAGGAATCCAACAAAAAGAATCTCTGCCCATGAAGTCCTATGTGAGTTGCTTTGTACCCGTTATGCCTGGTGTTCTGGTGGTAGAAGTAGGGGTATTTGATGTCCTTGCTTTGTTATAGCTCTCCTATTTGTGTAATGATAACAACAGAGTTGTTTGTGTACCAGGCCGCCCATGGATTGTGGATGACAGAGTTGCACCAGACAAACCTCTAGATTCTACAGTTTTGTCACGGCTGAAGCAGTTCTTAGCAATGCTAAAATTATTTTGTAAATCATATCATGTAGTTTTGTATTTTGCAATGTAATGTAATGTGTAAATAACAAAATAATGTAATATGTAGTGGATTGCATGCATTTTAGTTTTTCATTTGTATATATTTTTATTATTCTGAAAAATGTGTTAGTATTATGCTTTTTAATGATGACTCAGAAAAGTTTTTCTTAAAACATTGGCTTTTATAAAAAAAATTATGATTTTCAACACTTTTTTTATATATTTTTTAATAAATATAGAAGAATTATGCTTTTCAATATTTTAAATATAATATAGCCTTTTATCAAAAAAAGATTATGCTTCTAAACCCTTAATTTAAAAAAAAATAAAAAAAAAAACGGGTTGGATCTGGAACCCGGAATCTGGGTTTTAAAAAATCCGGATTCATCCGGGTTCCAGCCCGTTTCTGACCCGGGCTAACCCGGTCCGGGTTCCGGTCCGGATTTAAAATCCGGGTTCTGGTTTGAGTCTATTCGGATTCCCGGGTCAGAACCCGGATGAACAGGCCTACTCTCGTTCTCTCATCTCTGTTCCATCTGCTTCGTGCATTTCTTTTCATTTGTCGGACTGCAGCAAAGGAGATTTCCCCCATTTCCAAGTGCGCTCTCTCTCTCTCTTGAAGGAAAAAATAAAATAAAAACGTAGCATTTTGATAAAGTTCGGTTTCTTTAAAACTTACTTGATGCTATTAGTGTGTTTGCATCTTCTTTTTCATTGATTTTGTATTGGTGTGTAAGATCCTATAGAATCGATTATAACCCCCACTCGTAAGACCTAAACCATAAGCAATTAAGCACCTAGGGTTAGGACCGGCTCAATAGGAATGGGGCCCAAGGCTAAAATTTTTATAGGGGCTTATTTTTTTATTTTAAAAAGTAAAATTAAATAAAATTATTTTAATTTTTACATTATATTTTTATTTACAAATAATTGCAATCATTTGTCAAGTAAAATTATTGTTTAAGATTTTATACTATCTTTTCAACTAATAACGACTTAATTTTTATTAGAAAATTATCGATTTAGAAGGATTTTATCAAATCTAGTTTAACAAGACGTGTTTTAGACTTTTAGGAGCCGTTTGGGAACACAACTCTCTTTAGTTATTCTATTAAATATTTTCAAATTCAAAATTTTCTATCTCATTTCTTAAAACCAAAAAATATCTTAACTCAAACTATTTCACTACTATTCACATATATTCTTAGTATATAAACAAGCCCTAAAAGAATTATAATTATAATTTCAATAAAGTTCTATAAATAACCTACACATTTGAAAAAAGTAGGCCTTGCCTTTTAAAGATCATACTAAATTTTTTATCAACACTCAAAAATTAGATTTTGCTATTTATAATTTTTACATTATATATTAAACTAATAATGACAAAAGAGAAGTGTATTCTTAGAAGAAGAATACTTGAAATAATTATTATGTGTGATACTTTTAAAACTAATAATGACATAACATCTATTTAATACTTTTGATGTTATCTTATTGAATTAATTAATTTTTTAATTAAATATTTTTTTCTTTTAAAAAAATTCTACTTTAGACTTTTTTGAAATGGGGCCTCTTCTTCCCCTGGGACCTTAGGCAATTGCCTAATCGCCTTAGGGAAGAGCCGACCCTGCCTAGGGTTGCAGGAGCAAGGAAATCCCTTCTTACTTCTTAAAGTTTAGAAATCCCTTCTTTCTCAATTCTTTTCATTTTCTTGTTTTGATTGTACAGATTGGAGGTATGTGTTTGGTATTTTGCAAGCCAGAGCCCTCTTGTTTGTGTTGGTTGGATAGTTCGATTTAGATATTAGATATCTAGCCCTCTTCAATTCATTCTTTGATGCTTAGTTTTGTATTGTAGGAAATGTAATATTTTAGCTTTTGTTTTGTAGAGTCTCAACCCCACTTAACCAACTCTGAAGAATCTTAACCGTCTGAAAAATTTTGTTTTATGAAGAAATAAATAAGCCATTGCAATTGCCACTCGGACTTAATGCAACCTCATGCTTTTTTGTTGTATGAGTTCTCCATATTGGCATAATGCAGATCATTTCACTTTTTCTTATTAGAAAGTGTTAGGCCATTAAGAAAGCTTGGGCATAGCTGCTCACAATTATGATTTTATTTTATGTAACTGCTAAATACTCACATATATATAACTAAGTTAATGTTGTTTTCATTAATGTGAGAAATTTTCAAATATAGATGAGTCTTATTTTTTGGATAATTAAGAGACATAATGATGTATCATAAATGAATATCTTGCATAAACGTTTTTGAAAAGAGATCTAGCTTATTAGTCATTTTGATTTCAATTATCTGATTTTGGGGTGGTAGCTCATGTTGGGCTAGCGGAAGAGAGATGAAGAATTTCTAGAACTCGGTATTGAACTTGAGAATGAATCTAAACTAACTATTTGCGTTCATATGTGTGGTATACGTTGTAATGTTTTTAGAAGTTGTGGGAATGTATTTAACCTCAGTATTGGAAGACGTAGTAGAAATATTAATCACGTTAATACTGTATTATATATGTGTATGCATATTATATATATCTGAGTTGGGTTTATAATTTGAGAAATGATGGTTGCAGTCGTAAGTGTGCAAGTGTCGTGTAATCACTTTTAAAAAAATGAAGAAATACGCGATTTATATATATGAAAAAATTAATTTTTTTAATAATAAATTCTACTCTTTTTTAAAACGACTACACCATATTTATCCACTTCACGATTGTATGTAACATTATTCTTATAATTTATATTCTCTCAATTTTTGACCTCCAAAGATCTATGTTCCTGAAACAAAACAAAACAAACAACCGACAAAGAAGTTACGGGGCCAAGGTTGAGTAATTAGACGTAGAAGGTGACAAGGTGTAGGAAACAGTCTTCGGCCAACAGAACCATGCTCGCGGATGAGCCTTGAAATCAAAAGTAATTATTTGAGGGAGGCTCTAGCTTGACTTTTGAGATTGGAGCCATACGAGATCAAGGTGCCTACGTACGTACATACATAGCAGCCAAGAAAAGCTAAGCTTCTGATCTGCCACAAATGTAGGAATTGAAAATTTTAAAATGACTTTGGCGGTGCTTTAAGTTGATCCATTTTCATATAAAGTCATCAGCATCATTCTTCCATTTCTTTATTAATCGTTGTATTATTTTATTTTGTAATTTTTGTCAGTATGCCGGTACGTAGTTTTTTTTGGATTTTGATTAATAATTTGACAAGAAATAGATTGAAAAAAGTGAATTAGTTGGAGATAGTATTCTCATCTTATTCCATCTTCAATTCTTTTATCTTAGGATATATTTGGAAATAATTCTCATCACATAATCTTATCTCATTTTTTTCACAAACATCACTTTAATACAAATACTTTCAAACTAATCACTATAACTTTTTTAAACTAATCATTACAACTTTTCTGAATTTTTAAATAAAAAATAAAAAATAATTCAACTTTTTTAAATTTCAAAACAAAAATTATATTCTAACAATATTTTAATTTTATAATAATTTTTATTCAATTTTTTTTCTCTTATTTTCCAAAACCCAAAAAAATACTTAACTCAAACTACCTCATTACTATTCACAAATCATCTTTCTACTATTTACAAAATTTTCATTTTATCTAATTCCCTAAGCATCCCCATGACTAATCACGATCAAAATAATGTGAACGTGATCATGATTTGGTTATAAAAGAATCTTGCTAGCTGCTATTCTAATTAAAATAAGAAATGGGTTGATCTGATTAAGAATGTTGACTTCTATCTCATATTGCTGAGAAAATAATAATAAGGGTAAGTTCATCCATAGTTTCCTTCAAATTACGAAGTAGCTGTCCATGTCCCAGCATATTAATTTTCCTTTCAGTACGTGTACATAATACTTCACAACCACTATAAGATGGGATCTCATCCTGGCCACTTCTCTAATTCACACAAAGATTCATATAATATTTTGTTCGTGAAGAAAGGAGAAGGTTTGCACTTGGCTGCANCATTGTCCGTAAATCATCTTTTGTCTATGTAAACTGCTGTCACATTTTCTAATGGCACTCTTTTCTTCCAGGAGAAGCTTTTCATGATGTGGTAGGAAGTCCCTATTATGTGGCACCTGAGGTGTTGAAAAAGCATTATGGACCCGAAGTAGATGTATGGAGTGCCGGTGTTATCCTTTACATTTTACTCAGTGGAGTTCCACCTTTTTGGGCTGGTAGTCATCTTGACTAGCTAAGATCTTCTATACTTTAGAGTTGTGGCTGGATTGTTGACGGTTATACTCTTTTTGCATTATTTCTACCTGAGCTGTACCTACTTTTGCCAATTACTTGCAGAAACTGAAACAGGAATCTTTAGACAGATTTTAAAAGGAAAATTAGATTTTGAATCTGCACCATGGCCTAGTATTTCAGAAAGTGCAAAAGATTTGATCCGAAAGATGCTTGAGAGGAATCCAACAAAAAGAATCTCTGCCCATGAAGTCCTATGTGAGTTGCTTTGTACCCGTTATGCCTGGTGTTCTGGTGGTAGAAGTAGGGGTATTTGATGTCCTTGCTTTGTTATAGCTCTCCTATTTGTGTAATGATAACAACAGAGTTGTTTGTGTACCAGGCCGCCCATGGATTGTGGATGACAGAGTTGCACCAGACAAACCTCTAGATTCTACAGTTTTGTCACGGCTGAAGCAGTTCTTAGCAATGCTAAAATTATTTTGTAAATCATATCATGTAGTTTTGTATTTTGCAATGTAATGTAATGTGTAAATAACAAAATAATGTAATATGTAGTGGATTGCATGCATTTTAGTTTTTCATTTGTATATATTTTTATTATTCTGAAAAATGTGTTAGTATTATGCTTTTTAATGATGACTCAGAAAAGTTTTTCTTAAAATATTGGCTTTTATAAAAAAAATTATGATTTTCAACACTTTTTTTATATATTTTTTAATAAATATAGAAGAATTATGTTTTTCAGTATTTTAAATATAATATAGCCTTTTATCAAAAAAAGATTATGCTTCTAAACCCTTAATTTAAAAAAAAATAAAAAAAAAAACGGGTTGGATCTGGAACCCGGAATCTGGGTTTTAAAAAATCCGGATTCATCCGGGTTCCAGCCCGTTTCTGACCCGGGCTAACCCGGTCCGGGTTCCGGTCCGGATTTAAAATCCGGGTTCTGGTTTGAGTCTATTCGGATTCCCGGGTCAGAACCCGGATGAACAGGCCTACTCTCGTTCTCTCATCTCTGTTCCATCTGCTTCGTGCATTTCTTTTCATTTGTCGGACTGCAGCAAAGGAGATTTCCCCCATTTCCAAGTGCGCTCTCTCTCTCTCTTGAAGGAAAAAATAAAATAAAAACGTAGCATTTTGATAAAGTTCGGTTTCTTTAAAACTTACTTGATGCTATTAGTGTGTTTGCATCTTCTTTTTCATTGATTTTGTATTGGTGTGTAAGATCCTATAGAATCGATTATAACCCCCACTCGTAAGACCTAAACCATAAGCAATTAAGCACCTAGGGTTAGGACCGGCTCAATAGGAATGGGGCCCAAGGCTAAAATTTTTATAGGGGCTTATTTTTTTATTTTAAAAAGTAAAATTAAATAAAATTATTTTAATTTTTACATTATATTTTTATTTACAAATAATTGCAATCATTTGTCAAGTAAAATTATTGTTTAAGATTTTATACTATCTTTTCAACTAATAACTGACTTAATTTTTATTAGAAAATTATCGATTTAGAAAGGATTTTATCAAATCTAGTTTAACAAGACGTGTTTTAGACTTTTAGGAGCCGTTTGGGAACACAACTTCTTTTAGTTATTCTTAATTAAATATTTTCAAATTCAAAATTTTCTATCTCATTTCTTAAAACCAAACAAATATCTTAACTCAAACTATTTCACTACTATTCACATATATTCTTAGTATATAAACAAGCCCTAAAAGTAATTATAATTATAATTATCAATAAAGTTCTATAAATAACCTACACATTTGAAGAAAAGTAGGTCCTTGCCTTTTTAAAGATCATACTAAATTTTTTATCAACACTCAAAAATTAGATTTTGCTATTTATAATTTTCACATTATATATTAAACTAATAATGACAAAAGAGAAGTGTATTCTTAGAAGAAAAATACTTGAAATAATTATTATGTGTGATACTTTTAAAACTAATAATGACATAACATCTATTTAATACTTTTGATGTTATCTTATTGAATTAATTAATTTTTTAATTAAATATTTTTTTCTTTTAAAAAAATTCTACTTTAGACTTTTTTGAAATGGGGCCTCTTCTTCCCCTGGGACCTTAGGCAATTGCCTAATCGCCTTAGGGAAGAGCCGACCCTGCCTAGGGTTGCAGGAGCAAGGAAATCCCTTCTTACTTCTTAAAGTTTAGAAATCCCTTCTTTCTCAATTCTTTTCATTTTCTTGTTTTGATTGTACAGATTGGAGGTATGTGTTTGGTATTTTGCAAGCCAGAGCCCTCTTGTTTGTGTTGGTTGGATAGTTCGATTTAGATATTAGATATCTAGCCCTCTTCAATTCATTCTTTGATGCTTAGTTTTGTATTGTAGGAAATGTAATATTTTAGCTTTTGTTTTGTAGAGTCTCAACCCCACTTAACCAACTCTGAAGAATCTTAACCGTCTGAAAAATTTTGTTTTATGAAGAAATAAATAAGCCATTGCAATTGCCACTCGGACTTAATGCAACCTCATGCTTTTTTGTTGTATGAGTTCTCCATATTGGCATAATGCAGATCATTTCACTTTTTCTTATTAGAAAGTGTTAGGCCATTAAGAAAGCTTGGGCATAGCTGCTCACAATTATGATTTTATTTTATGTAACTGCTAAATACTCACATATATATAACTAAGTTAATGTTGTTTTCATTAATGTGAGAAATTTTCAAATATAGATGAGTCTTATTTTTTGGATAATTAAGAGACATAATGATGTATCATAAATGAATATCTTGCATAAACGTTTTTGAAAAGAGATCTAGCTTATTAGTCATTTTGATTTCAATTATCTGATTTTGGGGTGGTAGCTCATGTTGGGCTAGCGGAAGAGAGATGAAGAATTTCTAGAACTCGGTATTGAACTTGAGAATGAATCTAAACTAACTATTTGCGTTCATATGTGTGGTATACGTTGTAATGTTTTTAGAAGTTGTGGGAATGTATTTAACCTCAGTATTGGAAGACGTAGTAGAAATATTAATCACGTTAATACTGTATTATATATGTGTATGCATATTATATATATCTGAGTTGGGTTTATAATTTGAGAAATGATGGTTGCAGTCGTAAGTGTGCAAGTGTCGTGTAATCACTTTTAAAAAAATGAAGAAATACGCGATTTATATATATGAAAAAATTAATTTTTTTAATAATAAATTCTACTCTTTTTTAAAACGACTACACCATATTTGTCCACTTCACGATTGTATGTAACATTATTCTTATAATTTATATTCTCTCAATTTTTGACCTCCAAAGATCTATGTTCCTGAAACAAAACAAAACAAACAACCGACAAAGAAGTTACGGGGCCAAGGTTGAGTAATTAGACGTAGAAGGTGACAAGGTGTAGGAAACAGTCTTCGGCCAACAGAACCATGCTCGCGGATGAGCCTTGAAATCAAAAGTAATTATTTGAGGGAGGCTCTAGCTTGACTTTTGAGATTGGAGCCATACGAGATCAAGGTGCCTACGTACGTACATACATAGCAGCCAAGAAAAGCTAAGCTTCTGATCTGCCACAAATGTAGGAATTGAAAATTTTAAAATGACTTTGGCGGTGCTTTAAGTTGATCCATTTTCATATAAAGTCATCAGCATCATTCTTCCATTTCTTTATTAATCGTTGTATTATTTTATTTTGTAATTTTTGTCAGTATGCCGGTACGTAGTTTTTTTTGGATTTTGATTAATAATTTGACAAGAAATAGATTGAAAAAAGTGAATTAGTTGGAGATAGTATTCTCATCTTATTCCATCTTCAATTCTTTTATCTTAGGATATATTTGGAAATAATTCTCATCACATAATCTTATCTCATTTTTTTCACAAACATCACTTTAATACAAATACTTTCAAACTAATCACTATAACTTTTTTAAACTAATCATTACAACTTTTCTGAATTTTTAAATAAAAAATAAAAAATAATTCAACTTTTTTAAATTTCAAAACAAAAATTATATTCTAACAATATTTTAATTTTATAATAATTTTTATTCAATTTTTTTTCTCTTATTTTCCAAAACCCAAAAAAATACTTAACTCAAACTACCTCATTACTATTCACAAATCATCTTTCTACTATTTACAAAATTTTCATTTTATCTAATTCCCTAAGCATCCCCATGACTAATCACGATCAAAATAATGTGAACGTGATCATGATTTGGTTATAAAAGAATCTTGCTAGCTGCTATTCTAATTAAAATAAGAAATGGGTTGATCTGATTAAGAATGTTGACTTCTATCTCATATTGCTGAGAAAATAATAATAAGGGTAAGTTCATCCATAGTTTCCTTCAAATTACGAAGTAGCTGTCCATGTCCCAGCATATTAATTTTCCTTTCAGTACGTGTACATAATACTTCACAACCACTATAAGATGGGATCTCATCCTGGCCACTTCTCTAATTCACACAAAGATTCATATAATATTTTGTTCGTGAAGAAAGGAGAAGGTTTGCACTTGGCTGCAATGGAATTGAGAAAAAGGTCCTCGTATCTGGAATCGTGGGATGATCAGTACTCGATCCCAATTCTAGCAGGCACAGCCACCATCACCGCCACCGATGAGAAGAGCTGCATCGACTCGATAAATGCCGATGACAAAATCAAGGTCGGAGGACTTAGAAAGGCCAAAGTCATGGCTTCAAATGGCATGAAGAGGGTTAAGGATAGTACTTCCTTGGGCCTTCAGTGGATCAAAGACAAGTACCATAAAATAACGAACCTAGAAGAACTAAAGGGTCTACGTCTTATTATTAATTAGTTTGATTGTAAGACTCAAGCTCTCCTAAATATCCCTCCTCAATTTCATCATCTTACACCAGTATTAATATATATTTCATGAATTTATTGTTTAAGCTTTAAGGTTGTTTGGATGGTGAGATGAGATAAAATAGTTTTAAAATATAGTTGAAAGTTGAATGAAATATTATTTTATAATATAATTATTATTTTGAGATTTGAAAAAGTTGAATTGTTTATTATATTTTGTGTGAAAAATTGATAAAATTGTAATGATTAGATGAAGATGCGGTTTCAATAATGAGATAAGATGCAATGGTATTAAACGAAAATTGAAAGCTGAATAAAATATTGTTATAATATTATTTCTAATATTATTATTGTTTTGAGATTTGAAAACGATGAATTGTTTATTATATTTTGTGTAAAAATTTAAAAAAATTGTAACGATGAGATAAAACACTTTCACTATCTAAATTGAACCGAAATAGATTGAGAGTGTTTCTCAATCCAAACAGACTCTTAATGTTAAGTTGTTAGTAAAAGGATCTGAACATTTACAAATTTGAGGATCTCGGTGATCAATTGCAATGTGTTGATCGGATGATTTAATTTTCCCAAAACCCAAATTTTGTTATATATATAAAATTTGAGGGTATATATAATAGAAAAGAGTTTTCAAGTCAGCTATTATCATTAAAAATATTGAGAGATCATCTTACGACTGCATGGGAATCGAGATCTCTATTAAATTTAATTCATCATGTCCGAGCTCTAGCTAGCGTTTCATCATTGAAAGCCTTTAAATGAGGCTTATAACAAATGACAAGCTGGTCATCAAAACAAGTATGTCAGTGCTTTAAACCCAATTATAAAGAGAATACAGAGATTGGTGTAAATAGTTTGAGAGGTAACGCAACTGGTTTGGTTGCACTAGAAGGTTAAAAGAATTATTGAAGTAAACTGATGATCTTGTGATGTATATTGATCCTGAGATTGAATTTGATAAAACAAAATCCTTCTGGAAAATGGGAAAATGGTTTTTATATCATACAAGCCAATTTTTTTTCCATATATATTGTTGTTGATGCAACCAGAACAAAGGCCTCGAGGAAGCCAGTGGGGAATATCTCCAATGGTTAAGTTCGAGAGAGAATTACTTCTCTTCGTAATCCAAAAACCATAACCCCTTTAGAATGTTCCTGGTAGGATATTTATTGGGGTTGGAATGATCTATAGTGTTGTTACCCTTTCAAGAGAACAAATATTGGTGTCCAGCTACAGAAGTTTTCTTCCTAAGCTCAATTTTACCATTGACGGTATTTTTCCAGTGTGAGTAGCTTTGTGATGACCCCAAACCCCGCTTGAGATTTGATGGAAACTAAAGCATCGAGACATATAATACAAGTTTACATACCCCTTGTTCATAACAATTAAGATGCAATGCACCTAAAATATTTCTAACAGTATGCAATAATTACCATGGAATAATTTAAAACTAACAAATGTTTGAGCAGTTTAATACCGTACCAAAATAAGATACTATTAATCCCAAAAGCATGTTTGATCATCCATACAAAAGTAGGGGTTTCAAAACCTTGCCCCTTTAAAATATCCATCAAAGTAGTGTTCTTAACACATTAAACATGAGATCATCTAATGGTTCTTATTTTTCTCCAGAATCTTCTAGAGGTCCTCAAAAATCTTTAACACCTTGCAAATGAACTTTTCTGTAGACTCTAACCGCTTCAATAGTGAAGGGTACGTTGATCACCAGGAACTCTTCGGGGCTTCCTCAACTACTAAGGGATCCTCACACTGGCATTTTCCCATTACTATCTTTTATTCCTATCACAACTTCTACCATTCTGAGAGGATGGTAGTGGAAACTATCATAGTGAGATTTCAAGAAATCTCAACAACTTAAACAAAAAATAAACATAGAGATAATATAAACATGTAAAAGGTAAACCATGAGTATGAATACATGAGCATGAACGTGTACTTTGACAATATAACCGTGGCTCCATACCAAAATAAGATACCCTTAATCCCAAAAGCATGTTTGATCATCCATACAAAAGTAGGGGTTTCAAAACCTTGCCCCTTTAAAATATCCATCAAAATAGTGTTCTGAACACATTAAACATGAGATCATCTAATGTTTCTTATTTTTCTCCAGAATCTTCTAGAGGTCCTCAAAAATCTTTAACACCTTGCAAACTTTCTGTAGACTCTAACTGCTTCACTAGTGAAGGGTACGTTGATCTCTGGGGAATCTTCGGGGCTTCCTCAACTACTAGGGGATCCTCACGTACACTTGCATTTTCCCATTACTATCTTCTATTCCTATCACAACTTCTACCATTCTTGGAGGATGGTAGTGGAAACTATTATAGTAAGATTTCAAGAAATCTCAACAACTTAAAGAAAAAGTAAACACAAAGATAATATAAACATATAAAAGGTAAACCATGAGTATGAATGCATGAGCATGAACGTGTACTTTGACAAAAACATATTTTGTCCCATCTAGATTTTCTTTTTCAAAAACTCTAAACTTGTAATCATATAACAAAGTGATAATATAACCATGTAACAAAGTGCCATTTCTTCTTAATTGCTTGTTATCTTATTCCATGTAACAATGTGGGTGTACACTTCATGGCTACCCTTAGGAACCGTGGCTCCCTACTAGTTACCGCATCACATTACCAGTCATCTGACCGAGTGTGAGTACGTCTTATATAATATGATATAGCAGTTTGCAATTCGCAATTTGCCTCCATCATATTTACAATGTGTTGCACCCACTAGTGTTAGGTGCAACTACTAAGCACCAGAATCCTTTAAAAGAAACCCATTTGAAATCCGTTAACTATACTTCATCAACCCAAGGGGTACCACTCTAACTTAAACACTCCAGAACGGACATGGTGTTCCACTAGGATACCCCATCCTAATATTAGGGTCATGACAAAACCTTTATCTTTTAAAGCACAACCTAAAAATATGTGACAGGTAACTTGTGATGAAACCATGTAACAATGTCATGTACTTGTACTCAATATGCAAGGAATGCACCACGTGCACATATTGAAATAATTAGAACATTAAAATACTTATACATGGATATAATAAATGAAGACTCAATATGGCATATCTCATTTTTCCCAAAGCTCCAAACATGTTATTTAAACTAGAATTTCGGCAAATATCATTTTAGCATAACATGAATGTACAAGGGTGAAAGCCAATCATAGCATGGAACATTTAAGAATAACCTTTCAATAATGGAAACAAACAATGAAGATGCAAAGCTTACACAAAAACATAAATATATTATCTAAGAGTAAGTTAGTGGTTAACTTACAAAGCTCCAAAAAGATTTTCCAACGATCAAGCAAAGCTAAAAGTGTAAGTTTTAAGTATATTTGGTTCTTCAAAAATGCTAATCATCAAGCATGTAATCCGTGCACTAGGGGTTTAAACTTTCTAATCCTAATCGGCTTTAAAGTCCTTCCATCTATTCCATGACTTCTCTCTTATTCTATGCCTCATTCGCATAAACACATTACAAGAGAAATCCTATGACCGAATAGCATTAACTCTCCTTTCACTTAGCTGAAATCCTAGTGGTTAAGTGACAAGTCATTCCTTGTAAGATCCAAGACCCTAATGGTTGTGTGTTCTCAAAGTTTGCAAGACATACTTTTGTGTGTACAGAACCTCATGGCCAAAGGTTCTTTGATGTGTTCAAGATACTCTAGCTTGTGGTTTCCTCAGGTAGAAACTAGACAGGAATAATCTCATGGAGCCCTAGTGATGGCCGAATATATCTTAGTTCTTCAAAGGGTCCCTTCTCATTCATTTTGCCATCAAAGACTCATATTCTTATAAAAGAAAAACCCTAGGTAAAATCATACTCAATAAGGTTTAAGCATGGCTGCCCTCTCATGGTTGAACAAAACCTCATTTTCCCATATTCGAAACTTCAAGATTTCATCCCTCTTGTGTTTTTCATGGTGTTTACTTGGTGAAGACTAGGGTTGAGCTTTCTTACCGTGCTAATCTCCACTTAAGACCTCTTGAATCCTTCCTTCCTATGGATTGACAAGATTAGTGTTTGGGTGGAGAGAAAATGGTGTTTGGTTCTCTTAGGGTGGGAGAGAAAGAGAGGAGAGGAGGAGAGAAAATTGAAATTGCAACAATGAATTTTAATCTCCCTTCTCTCTTGTGTGTGGGCACTAACCATTAATTGCCCGATTTATACTCTCTCTTACTTCCAGTACTTATTCTCTCTCCTATCATTACTCATTCTTAGAAAATGAAGAGCCTCA